>VWZI01020967.1:31020-42328 GCA_013396835.1 Psilopogon haemacephalus | reverse complement strand
AGCTTATCTGCAGCATCATCAAATGGTGAGATAAAGCTGGGGGGAAGGGAGAAGGTGGTAGAGGGGTTTGGTTTCCCTCTCTTGGGGATTTTGGTCTCCAGGAGGGGTGTGGTGTCTGTATTCCTTTTTTACTGTATATTTCTGTAAATATCTGTTATATCTTGTAAATATTTGCTTGTATATTTGCATTGCTGTAAATATAAAGCTTCATTTATTAACTTCTAGTGTGTTTATCTGAGTTTTAGCCAGGGTTCTAAAAGGTGGAGGGGCAGGTCACTGCAAACCCACTACAAAGTGACACTTGATGTTTATAGTTACTACCAAGGATTAGGTGTGTAGATAGGCTTTTGCTTATATTTACTCCTATGAAGACCAAGGTCACTGCCAAATCTTGTGTTCTATATTGTGGGTGCTCAAAGTAAGAGGCCACATGTTAGGGAGGAGTAGACAGGACAGATGCTCCTAAACTGGCCAACAAGGATCAAATTATCTTCTTCAATGGCTGGTGTCCAAGAAGCAATCTGTTCTGCCTTCAGTCCCAGAATCCAGTCCCAGTGCTTGTCCACACCATCAGTGATGACAATTGCTAATTGCCATCAGGGGTGGGCTGGTGAGTATCACAGAATCACAGAATCACAGAATGTCAGGGGCTGGAAGGAACCTCTAAAGCTCATCCAATCCAGCCCTGCTGTCAGAGCAGGATCATTTACACGAGATCACACAGGAACACATCCAGGCAGGTCCTGAATATCTCCAGAGAGGGGGACTCCACAACCCATCTGGGCAGCCTGTTCCAGTGTTCTCTCACCCTCACAGTGAAAAAAATTCCTCTTCATGTTTATGTAGAACTTCCTATGCTTCAGCTTCCACCCATTGCCCCTTGTCCTGTCATCAGGCATCATGGAGAAGAGCCTGGCTCCATCCTCCTGGCACTCACCCTTTACATATTTATATCAGGTTGCATATATATTAGTTGTTTGGGTTTTTTTTATTATTAAAGCTGGTTTAGTTTTCTTTTTCAGTCTATCCATCTCTGTACAGTATCCCCTTTCTCTTCCTTTTTTTGTAAAGGCAGAGGGTTTAGGAGAGAGAGGCTGTTATTTGCATAGCAGCCAGTCCACCCCAAACTCATGACACTTTTCTAATGGCCAAAATAGAAAAGAAGACCAAGTTTTGCCATTCTTGTTACACATTGTTTTCACCAGTCTTACGCAACTCAGCCTGATAAGAGCAGAAGGCAACTAAGAAACACAGCAGAAGTTTCTAAGCAGCATAGTCTCAGTTGCAAGGTTAAAACTAAGAGCTTTTTTCACATCAAGGTTGAGACATCCTAGGTTTGTATGAAGTCTTGAAAAGTCTTCTTCACTGCAAAGCTACTGCCTGCAATCTCTCCTGACTGAGCATTGTAATACTTTTCAAATACATTGTTAGCTCACATGTTAATTTCAAAGATCCTTCAAAATACACCAGTTGACGTAAAAGTCTCTGAGTGTTCCTGTTGCGTAAAATTATCAAGGTTTCCATTCCAATAAGTCATGTGGAGTGTATTTTTCTCTCAGAAATGTTTATGACAATTTGTTGCCTTCCCACTGCTGTTAATTGAATGACTCTTGCTTAGCAGATGTTCAAGACAAAATGTCTCGTGTTGGAGACTTTTATCCTCTCTTACAAAACAATTGGTATCTTGTAATTTGTGTTGCAAGTAAGAAGTCCTCTGGAAACCCAAAAGCTGCAATTTGAAGTATGCTTAATAATTTCTTATCTTTGCTAAGCTTGAGTCTGCATCTCTCTCCTCTACTCCATAAGCTCCCAAATACAACCAAAACTTGACGAGGGCTATAATTCCGTCTGCTATAAGCTGTGGTTTCATAGACAGTGTCCTGCCTCTGTGGTAGGAGCTGGCATCTTGGCAGGAGAAAACACAGCCATGAACACAGACGAGCTCTGTCTTATCATTCCTAGAATTGGTTAGAGCATCTGCAGTGCCATGTTAATTTTCATTACTGAATAGCTTACTCGTGAGAACTACGCAGCACAGAAGCAACAGCAGGTAACAACCAAACTTCTCAAGCCTCACTCCCCTGCTCTCTGGTTAAAATGATACTAAAAAAGCCAAACACAGCCAGAGGCTATTCTTGTCCCCAGAGTTACCGTCTGACTACCTTATGCTAAACTCCGTCAGCTCCACAGCAGGGTGCCAGCTTGCAAAACTCTCTATTGAGACCAATCCCTGGCTTGCACCAAGATTCAACACAAGTTTGGATATAGTTCCTTGTCATGGACTAAATGCAGGACTTTTCTACTAACATAGTTATATAACCCCATGCAGAGCTGCAGGCTGGGGACAGAGTGGCTGAAGAAAGGCCAAGCAGAAAGGGATCTGGGGTGGGGTCGACAGCCAGCATGTGCCCAGGTGGCCAAGAAGGTCAATGGCATCCTGGCCTGGATCAGGAATAGCATGGCCAGCTGGACCACAGAGGTCATTCTACCCCTGTACTCAGTACAAGGCCACACCTTGAGTACTGTGTCCAGTTCTGGGCCTCTCAGTTTAAGAAAGATGCTGAGGTGCTCAAACATGTCCAGAGAAAGCCACCAAGGCTGGTGAGGGGGCTGGGGCACAGTCCTATGAGGAACATGAGGGAGCTGGGGGTGTGCAGCCTGGAGAAGAGGAGGTTCAGGGGGTAACTTTTCAATGTCTACAACTACCTGAAAGGAGGTTTTAGCCAGGTGGGGGTTGGTTTCTTATCCCAGACACCCAGTAACAGGAGGACACAGTCTCAAGTTGCACCAGGGCAGGTTTAGCTGGATGTTAGGAAGAAGTTCTACACAGAAAGAGTGATTGACTTTGGAACAGGCTGCCTGAGGAAGTTGTGGAGCCACCATCCCTGGAGGTGTTTAAAGGGATACTGGATGTGGCACTTGGTGCCATTATTTTGTTGATTAGATGGTGTTGGGTGATAAGTTGGACTTGATTTCAAAGGTCTTCTCCAACCTGATTTATTCTGTGATTCTGTATGATGGTACAATGACAGTAAAATCCAGCAAATTCCAAGACATGTGAATCATAGAATTGCTTAGGTTGGAAAGGTCCTCAAAGATCACTCAGTTCCAACCCCTCACCGTAGGCAGAGAAACCTCACACCAGAATAGGTCACTTAAGGCTTCATCCAGCCTGGCCTTGAACACCTCCAGGGAGGAAGCATCCACAACCTCCCTCGGCAACCTGTGCCAGTGTCTCACCACCCTCACTGGAAAGAACTTCCTTCTAACATGCCATTTAAATCTCTTCTCTGCCAGTTTAAACCCATTACCCCTCGTCCTGTCATTACAAGACCTTGTGAATAGTCCCTCCCCTGCCTTCCTGTAGATACTTCCCTTTCAGATACTGCAAGGCTACTGTAAGGTCTGCTCAGAGCCTTCTCTTCTCCAGGCTGGAGAGCCCCAACTCTTGTAGCCTGTCCTCATAGCAGAGGTGCTTCAGCCCTCTGATTGTCTTTGTGGCCCTCCTCTGGACTTGCTCTAACAATTCCATGTCTTTCCTGTGTTGGGGACTCCAGAACTGCACATAGTAGGCACAGGTAGAGATCACATCAGCTTTTTCACATTGCAAATTTGTCCCAGCTAGGTCACTGGCTGTCTAGGTCACTCTATTCTATGTCTGGACTGATGAAATCAGTACATAAATGTAGGCATGAAGACCCTGAGAAAGCAGTGGGAAAAGACTGGTATTGTACACGTGCATTTGAAATGAGGCAGGGCATCCTCCACAAATACATTCAGAGAATAATAAAACCCATGTGGTGCCAGGTTTTATTGAACAGAGGTTTCCTGTGTTAACTGGCAAAAAAATACCACTAAGAAAGTTTTATTGTTCTGCTGAAAACAATCAAGCAGAAATGAGAAATTACACACCAAGAATGGAAATACCCATGTTAAAACATCTTTGACCTGTTTCCTGTGAATGTGTCTCACAGCATGTTCCTCCAATCATCTAGACAAATACTACCTCTTAGCCTCTTCCAGCACCAGTTACATGATGCTTGTTGAATAAGACACAGGCCATACACAGGAACATGACAGCAAGAAATGAATATAGAAAAGCTTCCTTCAGTAACTTCATCCAAATATATAGCTAATGAAGCACCATTAATAAATAGAGTACGTTAATATGCAAAAAATAACAGTGGAATTAAAATCACTGCAGCAATCTTCATTTTAGCGTTTTCTCATTTTGTAACAGCTTAATTATTCAATCTTAGCAATTCTTTGAAAGAATAACACTCACAGCTCTCACAGCATGCTAAAGTCCATGAGAGCCAAGGAAGTGCCTAAGAATTGGAACTGCTGGCCAAAGTCGGAGCTTGTGCCTGGATGTGGACCAGGACTGTGAAAAGTCCTGGTCCACATCCAAGAGCATTAGATGGAAAACTTGTCTCCTGTTCATCTTTTAATCTAGAAGTGTGACTGTTTTGAATAAAATATTTGAGATACAGCATCACTTCAGATCAGTGCTCTCTTCCTTGCAAGACTACTCACTTCTCAGAACAGTCTGTGCCCACTTTCTCAAATTATCAGAGGTGTGCAAAACAGAGAACATGAATCAGGTATGCCACACTAAGGTCCAAGTAAGTGGCTCATGGACAAGGTGATGGAAGCAGCTCATAAAAACAAAAGCTTAGAGATCCATCTCAGTAGCAATGCAGAAGATATTATCTTTAATGAATGGCTCTCTGGAAATAAGTTTGGGCAGGATGGCCAAGTGGTATTGCATGTGGTGCCCAGCAGAGAGCTGAAGTTCAGTATCCAGGCAAACAAAATCTGGGAATAACCTTGGTCTAGATTTTCAATCCCTACAACAGTGGTTAATAATAAACTTGCAGAAAAGCATTTTCTACTGATTATTCAATATAAAGGTTAGCTATATAAAGCTACTTTGCCAGTCTCTTTGTCTAAATGAGGAAAGCGCAGTAAAACCAAGAGCTGTGACTCAAAGGAAATAAAAGATGAGTATGTGGCTCAGGTAAAATGGGAAATGTCCAAAGTACAGAAATCACTCTCACAGGAATCAGTAATCCATTCTCCTACTTTAAGAGAAGATCATGGGGCAAATGTCTGACACTGAAAGTCTATGGCAAAGTTTGTTCTTTGTGGCAAGGCCAGATCATCATACCAATGGCTGCACTCAACAACTCACAAACAGGGTATGTTCACTTCAATGAAGTAGCTTGAGACAGCTTACACAGATGATTTCTGTGGATAAGACTGCACCTTCATTTATAAATCTGTAACTCATATTTTCAGACAGAGGCACATTCTCAAGCAGAATGAATTCACTGCTACTTTAAAAGGATAAATCAATCTCAGGACAGATTGGGAGTTTTTGTATAGCAGGAAGTATACTTAAGAGAGTGAAAAATAATGTATGAATCTCTGTTATGAATTATGCAAAATTAATACTGATATTTATTAATTTTGATATTCACATCCAGGTGAAAATAAATAAACTGTGAAATTTTGTTTATTAATATTAAATCTCACCAGGTAACTTATTTACAAGGTTTGAACACACGGTCCTGGGCATCTTCTCAAAGGGAAACAGTCAATTTAAACAACTAAGGACAAACCAGAAATGCAAACAATTTAAAATGTTAGAAAGAGAATCTTGCAGTTGATATGCTGCTTGCCCTCTAGGGGGACTCAAGAGGCTCCTTTCTGCTACGGCACAATAGAGTTTACTGTTACCAAATCAGAACTTTAATTACAAAGAGGCTTTTAAAAATATTTACTCACAAAGCAGTGTCTCAAGATTTCCAGGTCTGCATTAGTCTTACTACCCAAAGTGCATGAAGGGGTTCTGTCAGTGATATGGTGGACATTAGAGACTTTGGAGTTTTCCCCAGGGCTCTTGCAGAATACTGGGGTTTAGCACAGTCTCCGACCTGGGTTTGGTTCCTTCCAGATGTAAGCTGTGCAGGCAGACACAATGTCTTGCTGCTGGCTTATTCTCACCTTCAGCGTGGAGGCACTTACTGCATTTCCTGGCAAACTGAGGCATGGCAGTTTCCAAGCAGACAAGCTTGAAGCATCAAAGCTTGTTACACAGCAAAGCTGGCCTGCAGCAAAAAGCAGAGCATGATAGAAGAGCAGAGCAGAGAAAAGCACCACGAGGCAAAAGCAAAGCAGAGAGCACTTTGTTTAAGCCTCACCCATATCTTTTATCAAGTGAGAGTGTAATGTGGCTCATTTGGCTACAGAGATTCACCAACCAGAACGGAACTTTGCCAAAACTGACCATATTAGGTGAGCCATACGGCTTGCTTTACCCGTATTTGGGAAGACACAGGCAATGCATAAACAAGTGTATGCACCTTGCTTACCACCAAAGCAGACTGAGTGTCTCCATGCCTTTCCTCTTCTCTCTTGCGCTGCTCCCCTGGCCCCAGCAGAAGGAAGGAATGAGCAGGAGATCAGGTCTGGACAAGCCAGGACATGTGTTAGGCCTATATTGGCCTTCCACAAAATCCCCCCTCACAGGGAAACAAAGAAACACCAAAAGGAAAAGAGCACAACCTGAAGAACCTGTTGAAACTGCCCAGATGAAGCTGCTGCATTTGCCAAGTGCATTGTTTGCACGAGGGACAGCATGTCACAAGAGCACACTATATGAGGTCACAAGTGTCGACCTACATTGTCTCTGGATATTGGGAAGTGTTATGAATGGAGCACAGCTTATATTCTGGTAAAGCATATATACAGGCTTCAGGATAAAGTACTCACGGTTAAAGGTCTGATAAACTTTGGGCACAAAAATACCTCCCCCCCCACCATAAATGTAATTAAAATCTTTAAAGTTCTCAATTTCAGATTAATGCAGATATGTCTGAATTGACTAGAGAAGTTCCACCTGAAGTAGTGACATAATATTTGCATTTTTAGACAGTTACCAAGATTTGAGATGTTGTAACAGATGTGAGCAATTCTTGCTTTCTTGTTTAACAAAACCACTGCAAGCTGCACTGATACTTCTATGTGGTAGTTTGAGGGGTCCCAGGACCCCTTAAACAAAACCATAGTGACAGAGGCCCCTCCCAGGGGGATGGACCTGCTCATCCCAGGATATTGTAATATTGCTACTCTAGTCCCTTTCAGGTATCACAGATTGACTGCACTTGTCTCTCTTTCCCTTCCTTCCTTGCCTTCACTTCTCCAAGCAGTGCAAATGCTCTTACCTGGAGAGCAGCTCTGAGGAAAAGGACCTGGGGGTCTGGGTGGATGAGAAGCTCAACATGAGCCTGCAGTGTGCACACAGAGCCCAGACAGCAACTGTGTGCTGGGCTGCATTAAGAGAGGCATTACCAGCAGGGCAAGGGAGGGGATTCTCCCCCTTTACTCTGCTCTTGTCAGACCTCACCTGCAGTACTGTGTGCAGTTCTGGAGCCCCCAGCACAAGAAGGACATGGAACTGTTGGAGAGAGTCCAGAGGAGGGCCACCAAGATGATCAGAGGGCTGGAGCACCTCTGCTGTGAGGACAGGCTGAGAGAGTTGGTGCTTTTGAGCCTGGAGAAGAGAAGGCTTCGAGGAGACCTTATAGCAGCCTACCAGTATCTGAGGGGGGCCTACAGGAGGGCTGGGGAGGGACTGTTCACAAGGTCTTGTAATGACAGGATGAGGGGGAATGGGTTGTAAACTGGCAGAAGAGAGATTTGAACGGGATGTTAGGAGAAAGTTCTTCACAGTGAGGGTGGTGAGGCACTGGAACAGGTTGCCCAGGGAGGTTGTGTCTGCTCCCTCCCTGGATGTGTTCAAGGCCAGGCTGGATGAGGTCTTGAGCAACCTGATCTAGTGGGAGGTGTCCCTGCCTATGGCACAGGGGGGTTGGAACTGGATGATCTTTAAGGTCTCTTCCAACCTAAACCATTCTATGATTCTATGATTATGGTTCATGTGGGAGTTGTTTAGCCACTGAGGCCTCGCAGGCCCAGCTGGTGGGGAGCAGATTCAGCCTACTTTCCAGGCTGACTGTGGGGCAGAAGGGGTGGATGATTCTAGAAGCCTAGCTTGGGTCTAGTGCATTTTATACTTATTCTACCTGACTGCCTTATACATATGTGCTTTTATAAATATAGTTTCTCTCTAAACTCCCAGTGTGCAGTGCCTTCATTCCTACTCCTGAAAAGGGGTAAGAGTCAATTCTGGTCTCCAGAACTGGACGTGCAAGGTTGTGTATGCTCCCTCCCTGGAGGTGTTCAAGGCCAGGTTGGATAAAGCCTTGAGTGACCTGTTCTAGTGGGAGGTTGTCCCTGCCTATGGAACAGGATGATCTTTGAGGTCTCTTTCAACTTAAACCATTCTATGATTCTATTGTTCTATGCTTGTGGCCCAAACTGGAACACTCTTTCTCTTTAACCATGTATTAAGACAGACTAAATTGTAAGCTATATAAACACGAAAGGAATGATCAAGGGTTTGTGCAGAGCTCTAACTTCACATTCCCACTGTGGTGCTTTTCCAAAGGACTGCAAAGCAGGAGTAACTGTAAACACCAAATCTATTGTAAAAGTCTGGCATGCAGCGTGGCCAGGATGTATCACAGGAGTTCCGCCCACACCAGGATTTTAATCTCAAAACAACCTCCTTTCCTACACCCACTGCCTCTGCAGTGCTGAATTCATACAGACGTCCACTTGCCGCTGCATATTAATGATGCATAATAAACAGCATCACCTGGATAAGTACTACACAGTCTTAACTGCAAGCCTAAGCTAGGGAGAGGGCTCCTTGTTTTTAAACATACATTTTCTGCTGGTCAGGCTGCTGCTGCAGCAGAGTTTGCAAGGTTCAGATAATTAGCCTCATCTCTTAATTAGAGTACCTGTCTCTCTCTCATGTTATGTATTTGATTGTTAAAATCAATGCTTTTAAAAGCACGTGTGATGTCCTGACCTGCCTAAAACTGAAAATAAAAATTAGTAAGGCCTTGACTTGAATGTTTCTGACATAGAGTGCCCACTGTAATGGTGGATGCCAACAACAACAAAAAAAAGAGGTGCAAAGGACTGCTCAGTTAAACCATAGCAGACATCATCCCGTGTGTGATTATGGTGTTATCTGAATGTAACAAGCCAAACAGCATCAGGTGAAACGAAAAGAAGGCAACACAACAGAACCTGCCTGTTTTTATTCAGTACAAACTTCAAGACCCGAAGGTGAGGTGAGGCAAATGAAACTGAAAATCATTTAGAGAGATGTAGTGACCCAGTAACATAATGGTAACTGTGGAAACAAACCTTTTAACAGGATAGTGTCTTTAAGGAAGATGGATTGCAAACAAACCAAGTCAGCTGTGTTTGAATGAAAATGCACATTTTTTTTTCCATCTGCTTACTTCTTGTGCGTGGCATCATGGCACTGGTAAGATCAGCACCTGCGCTATAGAACCATGTGTCTACTTGGAAAATAAAAAGTTCTGTGACAATAAACCTCTTCCACTTGTTATTGCAGAGTTAGAACAAATTCTGGAACTTTATTTGCTGCCTTTCCATATTTTTTGTAGTCAAACTAAGTTAAACAAACAAACAAACAAATAAAAGAACCGTGGAATTGATTTTAAGGGCCCCTTCACTCTTTTGTCCTTCTCAGTAACCTGAAATATTGTGAGAAGGGCCAAAGTCTGAGAAACCATGTTAATCCAATGCTTGTTTCATCACTTCTCCTACATGGATGCCTGTTCCTGTGATCAGCCTAAATAAAAAGAAAATTTAAATAAATAAAAAAAAACCCCAACCATGGCCTCCAGTCAAATGCAGCAGTGTTCTGGCAAGCTACATTAAAAGAACAACTGTGCATGAGCGTGGGCTTTATTAAACCCCATATGATTTAACCAAGCATAAACTCCTAAGCTCGGTGCAGTGGAAACTGGAGACATCCCAAGCACAAATACAGGTTGGGCAGTGACTGGCTGGAGAGCAGCCTTGAGGAGAGGGACTTGGGGGTGCTGGTGGATGAGAAGCTCAACATGAGCCAGCAGTGTGCACTTGCAGCCCAGAAAGCCAACCAGATCCTGGGCTGAATCAGGAGAAGTGTGGCCAACAGGGCAATGGAGGTGATTCTCCCCCTCTGCTCTGCTCTGGTGAGACCCCACCTGGAGTACTGCATCCAGTTTTGGAGCCCCTATTACAAGAGGGATGTGGACATGCTGGAGTGTGTCCAGAGGAGAGCCACAAGGATGATCAGATGGTTGGAGCAGACCAAAACATTTGGGGTCATTCAGTCTGGAGAAGAGGAGGCTCCCAGGTGACCTTATTGTGGCCTTCCAGCACCTGAAGGGACCCTACAAAAATGCTGGGGAGGGACTTTTTAGGCTATCAGGGAGTGACAGGAATAGGAGAAATGGAGCAAAGCTGGAGGTGGGGAGATTGACTGGATGTGAGGAGGAAGCTCTTCAGCATGAGAGTGGTGAGAGCCTGGAATGGGTTGCCCAGAGAGGTGGTTGGGGCCATATCCCTGGAGCTGTTTGCAGCCAGGCTGGATGAGGCTGTGAGCAGCCTGATCTAGGGTAGGGTGTCCCTGGGCATGGCAGGGGGGTTGGAACTAGATGATCCTTGTGGTCCCTTCCAATCCTGACTGATTCTATGACTCTATTCTATGATTCTATGACATTTCTGTCTGAACTTCCATAGCACTCCTCTCCAGCTGGAGGTTGCTGGGCTCATGACCTCCCTAAGTGGCAGCCTTCCCTTTGTGGCACCAGTGAGCTAGTGGCTCCACATTGGTGAGCTGCAAGCATCAAAATCTTGATTGGATTTTGTAATTATTTAAAATCCCACTTGAGTACTTCCCACAGCCAGCTGTGCCAGCCCTGTACTGCCCAGATTTAGTGAAGGCTGCGTAAGACGTCAAGTGTAAGGTCCTGCACCTGGGGCGCTGCAATCCCAAGCACAAATCCAGGCTGGGTGGTGAGTGGCTGGAGAGCAGCTCTGAGGAAAAGGACCTGGGGGTCAGGGTGGATGAGAAGCTCAACATAAGCTGACAGTGTGCACACGGAGCCCAGACAGCAACTGTGTGCTGGGCTGCAGCAAGAGGAGCGTGGCCAGCAGGGCAAGGGAGGGGATTCTCCCCCTTTGCTCTCCTCAGACCCCACCTGGAGTACTGTGTGCAGTTCTGGAGCCCCCAGCACAGGAAGGACATGGAACTGTTGGAGAGAGTCTGGGGGAGGGCCACGAAGGTGATCAGAGGGCTGGAGCACCTCTGCTATGAGGACAGGCTGAGAGAGTTGGGGCTTTTCAGCCTGGAGAAGAGAAGGCTTCG
>VWZI01020967.1:14115-30918 GCA_013396835.1 Psilopogon haemacephalus | reverse complement strand
TTTGAACCCATTCCCCCTCGTCCTGTCATTACAAGACCTTGTCAATAGTCCCTCCCCAGCCCTCCTGTAGGCCCCCCTCAGGTACTGGTAGGCTGCTATAAGGTCTCCTCGAAGCCTTCTCTTCTCCAGGCTGAACAGCCCCAACTCTTTCAGCCTGTCCTCATAGCAGAGCTGCTGCAGCCCTCTGATCATCTTGGTGGCCCTCCTCTGGACACTCTCCAACAGTTCCATGTCCTTCTTGTGCTGGGGGCTCCAGAACTGCACACAGTACTCCAGGTGGGGTCTGACAAGAGTAGAGTAAAGGGGCAGAATCCCCTCCCTTGCCCTGCTGGTAATGCCTCTCTTAATGCAGCCCAGGACAAGGGTGGCTGTCTGAGCCGTGTGTGCACACTGCAGGCTCATGTTGAGCTTATGGGTTTAAAGTGGCAGAGGGGAGACTTGAACGGGATGTTAGCAGAAAGTTCTTCACAGCGAGGGTGGCGAGACACTGACACAAGTTGCCCAGGGAGGTTGTGGCTGCTCCGTTCCTGGAGGTGTTCAAGGCCAGGCTGGATGAGGTCTTGAGCGACTTGATCTAGTGGGAGGTGTCCCTGACAATGGCAGGGGGTTGGAACTGGATGATCTTTGAGGTCTCTTCCAACCTAAACCATTCTATGATTCTATGAAGACGTCACCGCCACAGATGTGGCCTTTGTATCCTCACGGAGGGGCCACAGCTGCTGGAGCTCGCAGGAGCGACAGTACTAGACGGTGCAGTTTAAAAGCACAGGCGGTGAAAAAGCCCGGCTCTCACCGGCTCTTTTGGAAATAACCCAGAATGTGGCCTGGAGAGGCTAAGGGGTGTGTGGGCTTGGACCATCCACGGCAAGCCCAGGAGCGGGTACAAACGGCGCGGTTACGAGCCGCTCTCAAAGGCGGCTGAGGCTGAGAAGGTTCCCGAGCGCCAGGTGCCCCTTTTCACTGGCTTGCGTCTGCCCGGCCCCCAGCAGCAAGAGACTGCCGAAGGCGCAGAGGCGAGCGCCGCAGGCAGCCCCCCGCCGCCTCGCAGGGTACAGCCCAGCGCGCGTGGACAGCACCGCCCGAGCCTGCCGCCGGAACCGGCGCGGCGCAGGCGGCCGATAAAGCTCCGGCGGAGATCGATGTCTCGGCGCTCGGCAGGCGCGGCCGCCATGGCGCTGGGCGGTGTGCGGGTGCTGGAGCTGGCCGGGCTGGCGCCGGCGCCGCTCTGCGGCATGATCCTCGCCGACTTCGGGGCCCGAGTGGTGCGGGTGGATCGGACGCGCTCTGCCGCGAGCAGCGATGTGCAGGGACGCGGCAAGCGCTCCCTGGCGCTCGACCTCAAGCGACCCTCGGGCGCGGCGGTGTTGAAGCGGTTGTGCAGGGGGGCGGACGTGCTCATCGAGCCGTTCCGCCACGGTGAGGCCAGGGCGGTGTTGGGAGGCAGTGGGCTAGGGCCGGGGAAGAGCTGCGGCCGGGGCACGGGGTCAGCCTGGCGGAGGTCGCCTGGTGTGAGCGGGAGGCTGGGTGCGTGTCGCCGAAGGGGCCAGGGTGGTGCGGTGCTGGGAGTACTCCTGCCGGCCTGCGACTTACTGACACGCACGGTGGGAAGGGAACAGCTCGAAGGGGTTATTCTGTGTGATTGAGTGAAAAACGCAGTGGGTGAACTGGGATTTGTGAAATGCAGCCGCCCTGCGACGCTACCGGGGAGAAGCCGTGGAAGGTGGTCAGCCAGGACCTTGCCCCAGTGACCCAGGAGCTGAGCAAAGAGTCATACCTGAGCCAAGCAGTCATACATGAGCTTGGGCATCAGTCTGCAGTGATTTTTCGTGCCTGCTGATATAATTCAGTTCACATTTTTAAGGTTAGCATGTGAACAGAACAGAGCTGCTTGAGAGAGTGCAGCACAGGGCCACAAAGATGATGAAGTAAGCAGAACATATTCTTTAGGGGTTTTTTTAGCTTGGAGAAGAGGAGACTGAGAAGTGACCTCAGCAATGTTTATAAATACGTAAAAGGTGAGTGCCAGGAGGATGGAGCCAGGCTCTGCTGGGTGATGCCCAACAACAGGACAAGGGGCAGTAGGTAGAAGCTGAGGAATTTTTTCACTGTGAGAGTGACAGAACACTGAAAGAGGCTACCCAGGGTGTTGTGGATTCTCCCTCTCTGGAGATACCAAAACACACATGGATGTGTTCCTGTGTGATCTGGTATAGGTGGTCGTGCTCTGCAGGGGTGTTGGACTGGATGATCTTTTGAGGTCTCTTCGAGCCCCTGACATTCTGTGTCTAAATCTCAAAGCTCACGATTCCTCCACAGACAGCAGATCCAATGTGCTGTCTTCGTTCATGAGCCATACACAGGCACTTAGCCGATGGTTGTGCATGAACTGTTTAAGTATCTGGTGTTCCTGGAGTATGCTGTTCTGTTAAGAGTCTTGATGGGGCTCTGAGCAACCTTATCTGGTTGAAGATGCTCATTTCAGGGGGGTGGAATAGAGCTTTAAGGGGCTCTTCCAACTCAGACCATTGTATGATTCACTGATCATGCTTCAGCAATGGTTGGTGTAGAAATGGAAGGCTGTTGTCTGTTAAATGTCACACGTCGTGAGCATGATTGTGTGTCTTCTGTCACAGATAATGCTTTTCATTCTGAAAACAGGCTTTTATAATTGTGATGTTTTTAACCATAAGAATTTTATTTTATTTTGTTTTGTTCCTCAGAAGCTCCTCCATTTTTCATTGTAGCTAGTTTCCTATTTTGTAGTGGGCTTTTTGCCCCCCTTATAATAGCAATTCCTATTTTCGGTGTTTTCATAGGCACTTGCTTTGGAAAAAAAAAAAGTATTAGGTGATGCAGCATGGACCAATGTGAAGATGAGGGCTCAAGTGGCAGGAGTGGCTTTGAACATACATATGCAATTGACCCTCCCACAAAGACACTGTGACACCAGGGGTTATTTGGCACCCAGTTCACACCTGTGCTTTTGCAAATCTTGCTTTTTTACTGAATTTGACTGCTTTCTCCTTGACATTACTTGCTTGTCTACCCAGCATGTAAAACAGTAGAAATAGATCTTAAAGACTTTGAAGACTTAGGAATGTTATGAACTGGGTTTCAAAGCAAGTCGCAGTACTAGATTCTGGAATGGAATAGACATTGAGGTTATGTTATCCTTTCTATTCCTAAATGTATGTCCCTGCTCTGTGTAGATTATAGGACATTGTCTGACCAAGCTGCGCTGAGCTAATAACAATATTAACATTAATTTGCAGCTTGAATTTGCTTCTTTTAAAACCAGAACTGCAAGATCAAGCCTTTAGCCTTGATTACAGTAAACCCATGCTGACCCAATCTACATTTCATTGATTTCTAAAAGTTTCATGTGCTCTCCATGACAAAACTCCAATTTTCTTTCATGAATTGTTGGAAGTAATTTGTGGAATAGTGGCATAGTCTGTTTGCATCAGGATTAAAAGATACAGGAACGCACAGAGGGTACCAAGAGGCTAAGATGGTGAAGAAAGTATGTTCCAGTGAAAGGTGAAATAAATTGTAGGTCATTTTAATGGGGAAGACTTAAAGAGTTTGCTCCTTTTTCTGTTTTTATTTGTTCTTTACAAGCCTTAGGTAGCTTTCTGTCATTGAATGGTAGGTGGATTGCAGAAAATATCTGACAGTCTTCTAGGCAAGTAAAACAGGATAAAAAAGTTGAAAAAAAAAGGCCCAAGAAAAGGAAAGGCCNTGTGTATTACTTTATAAATGGCAATTAAGTTCAGTTTTTGTATAACTTTGAACCGTATATATTTTGAGTCTTACAGAAAATAAATGTGAATTTGGATTGCATGCTTTGTCTTTTTAAGGTGTCATGGAAAAACTTGGGCTTGGTCCAGAGGTCCTTCTACAGGAGAATCCCAGACTCATCTATGCTAGACTTACTGGATTTGGCCAAACAGGAAAATATGCCAAGTCTGCAGGTCACGACATCAATTATTTAGCTTTATCAGGTAGGCTGTAAAATTTCCTGTCAATTAAGGGTTTTCTTCTCTTAAAAAGAGGCTCAAGAATTTATTGAAAGTTTATTTGCAGATAGCTCCAGTTACCAGAGGTGCAGTCTGATGAAACAGTTGAGCAGAGCTCAAGCATTTCTGTCAGTGAACTGAGGTTTTCCTTCTCTTTCCAGGTGCTTCTCCCTGCTTTTTTCTCTCCAGTCAGTGTGGCCTTTGCTTAGCCTTTCTGTAAGCTCTCTTGCAAGTCAGACAACTGGCTGGGAGAATGAGAATTTTTTCTCTCAGGTAATTGGGTTAAAGCAGTTCTTAAGGGATCCAGCAAACATAAAAAGCCAGTACTAGAAAGGAGGGAACATAGACTGGACAGGCTGTTCATTTTGGCAGGAACAGCCAGCTGTTAGGCTGGATCAGCATATCTTCTCATTCTCAACAATATTTTCCTTTCTTTGTGCTATTTCATCTGAGTAAAGTTTTTCTTTTCTAAAAGAGAACTAGATCTTTTACTAAATTTTGTTTTTCGTAGAAAATCTTATGTGCTTATCATCTTGAAAAGGCTTCAGACTGTTTTGTGTTTGTGAGCAGCTTTTCATTTTAAGTGAAGGAAAAGTAGGTGGCCTAAGTGTTTTAGCACTTGCATTTTTTTGCTACAGATATCTCTCCATTAATATCAAATGGAAAAAAAGTTGGTGTACTGTGTTCAGTTTTGGGGCCCTCACTGTAAGAAAGACGTTGAGGTGCTAGAGTGGGTCCAGAGAAGGGCAGTGAAGCTGGTGAAGGGTGTAGAGAACAAGTCTATGGTGAGAAATGGCTGAGGGAATTGGGGTAGCTTGTTCTGGAGAAAAGGAGGCTGAGGGGAGACCTTATCACTCTGCAAATGGGTGAAAGGAGGTAGTAATGAAGAGGGTATGGGTCTCCTCTCCCTAGTAAAAAGTGATAGGATGTGAGGAAATGGCCTTAAATTGCACAGGTGGAGGCTTAGGCTGGGTGTTTGAAGAGTCTTCTTCACTGAACAGGTTGGCAAACAAGGAAATAGGCTTCTCAGGTGGTTGAATCAGGATCCCCCAGGAGGTGTGTAAAAGATGCACAGATGGCTTGTTAAGAGTTAGATAATGGTTGGACTCAATAATCTTAAAGCTCTTCAAAACAAAGTGATGCTGTGATTCTGTGAAATGAAGTGGGGATCCAGTATTTCCTCGAGGTGTTGTAGGCAAGTAGGATGGCAGTATATCAGGTTTGCTGTAACAAAAAATAACAGGATTGCACAGCACTCCTGATGTCAGTGAGTGTGTCATCCATGTCCCCAACTACTGCTGTCACACTGCTTCTGTATCTAATGCTTATCTTAGCCTGTAAGGGAGGAAAGTGGCTCAAAACTTCTTGGCTTCCCACTAGATAAAGCATTTATTCTAGACCCAGCAAAGGGCCAGACCGGAAGCACTACAAATGCAGTGATCCAGTGACACTTACTATGGAGAGTCATTGTCCTGTGGAACTAGTTTAGTCTTCTCTCATTATGAAAGAGAAAAAATAAAAGTAAAGAAAGGATGCCACATGAAGCAATTCTGACTTCTTGTCCCAAAGATTTTGAAGTTTTGCAGTATTTTTATTTGTTAGCAGCTTTGGGAAGGAGTCAGTACAGAAACAGCAGAGTCCACTGCTGTCTTAGATTTTAGTGTTTTCTTTTTACAAAAAGTAAATGTTTCAGGTTTGTTTTTTGTTGGGTTTTTTGGTTTGGGTTTTGTTGTTTGGGTGTGGGGTTTTTTGGTTTTGTTCCCCCCCCCAACCCGGAACCAATTTAATCAATAGCATTTTGCTCAGTACTGTCTTCCTCATATCATTTTGCTTGAAACTTGAGGTGTGAAGCTTTTCCACCTATGTAAAGGACAGGGCAAGATCTATTATCCCAAGTCTTAGGTATTAAGAACAAAAAAAAAAGGCATGCATTGCAAACTCAAAATGTAGGTTAACATGTTAATCTGCTGGTGCCTGTGGTGACCTTTGGACTGTTAAAAGTGAGGTTTTAGTCAGTGACAGGGGTTTGTGCTTGTGGAAGCCACTTTTACTGTGCATGCTTAGGAAGCACATTAAGCCAGTAGCTAACTAAACAGTTCACCAGAGTCACACAGTCCTCAGGAAACTTTGAGTGTGTGTGCTGCAAGTCTCAGACCTTAGGCCACAGGAACAGGATTATACTGCAGGTTTTTACTTGACCAGAGGGAATCGCTATGAGAGAACTGCGGTGAGCAAGAGGACAGTGAATAAGTTGTTCAGGATGGCAGAGAAATGCTAACAAGATTCAAGCCTCTATCCAAAGTAAACTGGCTTAGCCTTTGCTCTTTTCCCCTTTATTTCTGCATAGTTGCTGGCATAAACACAGGTTCTAGCTGTCAATGTTGCATGCAGTCACAGGTAACTTTTCTGTTACTGATTCCTCTTTGACACAACCAATTCTTTTTTCTGCAAAGATTGTAGAAGGGTAGGAGTGAAGTGCAGTTATTGGTGTGAAATCTGTTGCTATGGCTGTTAATTTATGGGTTGTATGCACAAAAGACTACCTGTATTTTTATTTTAAAAGATTCAGAGAAGAATCATTTACCAAAGTTGCTTTGAGACAAGTTCATACGACTGCCTACTGACTTCTTGTGGAGATCCTATGCGTGTACTAATACAGAATTACTGCACACAATTAACTGATAAAATTTTCTCCCTTTGTAGATGAATTGTCAATGGTTTATCTGTGAAACTTTAAGTAAATGCATCTTCACTAAAATTATTTAAAATACTTTTTTTTTTTTTTTGGTGAATTGAAGAGTAACTATTTGCTAAGATGCTGCTGAGCAGAGACAGAAGACTGTTGGTAGAAATTGGCTTTATTCCTTGTTTACTTGCATAGATGAAAAGAATGACATCTTAATTGTAGAAATGAATGTTTGTAATTAATTTTATACTTACGTTTGCTTTTTTTCTTTACTGTTAGGTGTGCTGTCAAAGCTGGGTAGAAAAGATGAAAAGCCTTATGCACCCTTAAATCTTCTGGCTGATTTTGCTGGTGGGGGTGTAATGTGTGCAATGGGCATTGTTACAGCCCTTTATGAACGTACCAGATCTGGCAAAGGGCAAGTCATCGATGCCAGTATGGTAAGTTTGGTCACAAGGAAGGTGAGGTTTCATAGGTTTGGTCACTGGGGCTTTTTCCTACTCTTAAGTCTCTAAAAAGGTGGGAAATGGGCCTATAGTTAAGGTTTTAAATTGACAAGTTGGGAAAGGGAAGTAAGCTAGCTCATAAAATGAGCTTCGTTCATTTCTTCATGTGCAAGCAGTTTTTTTCTATCACTGTTGCCATCATATCCTCATGACATGGGACCCATATTGCAGCTTTTCCCCTGTGACAGTCCTCATCTTTCCTTTGACAATCTGCCTTCTTCACAGAATGTGAGCTGTATATATTCGATGAGTGAGTTTGGTGTATGGAAATAAATTGTAAAATAAACAATTAACATAATGCATAATAGAAAAAACAACATTCCTGATAAAAATAGAGAATTGCAGTAGCTTTACCCAAGATATATCTGCTTATGAATATGTGACTAGTCCTGGTGAATTAGAAGCACTGTTCCCTCACATAAGTACACTGCCAGGCACTGTTGCCAAGAGGTGAACTTTGAACACTTTTGTGTTAATATGCCGTAAGATAAATGAAGGGCAAAATTAGCTTAATGATGAATACTATGGATTTTTTTCACTGCAGGGCCAACCTCTTACACACAGGAAAAATACCCATTTCTACTTATTCTTGAAATGAGTATTATCTGCAAGTGGGTTGTTGTTTTGTCTGTCTTTTTTTCTGTCTCTTTCATTCTAAAGAACATTGCAATTAAAATTTGACCTCCCTTTGAGGAGTTGTGACACAGTGAAGATTGGGGTTTGGACTCGATGATCTAACATCCTGTGATCCCATGAAGATTATGCATATTAGAGAAAATTCCTTTGATAAAGAGGTCTTGAAGGTTGGAGAATAGCAAGAGATGTTAACTGTTTTCACTTGAATTTTTGACAAATTCACATGACATTGTTGGAAGCTGGCTGTGGCATTGTGGTCTAGATGAAGATTGTGTAAGAGTGTGAAACTGCCTAATGTTTTTACCCCAGCAGTAATTATTAGTAGCTGATTCTCAGAATGAAAAACAAAAAAATTAACAGCTGGCATTCTACAAGCATCTGTTGGGATTTTTTTTTTCAGTGTTTTCTCCAATAAGATGAAAGATGGATGAGCAGCTGTGTTTATTAAATTTACAAACCATACATAGGTGGGAAGAACTACAAGTATGTTGGACACTGGGATTAGAATTGAAAGTGACCTTTTCAAACTGGATAAATGACCTGAAAACAAATTGGCTGAAATTCATAGAGACCACTGCTCTATAGTCCTTTTAGGCAGAAACAATCAGCTGTACAAATGCAGCCTGAGAACAACTGGCTAAAGTACAATTTTGGGGGGTTTGTAGCAGTCACAAGCCGAACATGAGTCAACAATATCATGCTGTTGTAAGATACACACACACATTGTATTAGAATGTACAAACAGGAAATAGATCCACCAGAGTTTCTGAAGCAAATCTTCTAATCTAGTCGACATTTATAAAGTCTCAGGAAAATGCTGTTTATGGTACTAGCAATGGTCTTTCCCATTAAAAAAAAAAAAAAGACCAGTTTGAGAAAGTCTGAGAAACACAGCAAAAATTACAGCGGTCTAAAAAGATGTTCTACAAAGGAAAACTGAATAAATTTGTATATTTGTGAAGCAAAAAGTGAAGAATTGTGACAAGACTTCAGAAACGCTGCTAGGAGGACAGGCTGAGAGATTTGGGGCTTTCATCCTGTAGAAGAGAAGGCTTCGAGGAGACCTTATGTAGTCTTCCATTGTCTGAAGGGGGCCTACAGGAGGGCTGGGGAGGGACTATTCACAAAGTCTTATAATGACAGGGTGAGGGTTAATGGGTTTAAACTGGCAGAGGAGAGATTTAAACAGGAATGTTAGGAGGAAGTTCTTTGCAGTGAGATTGGTGAGACACTGGAAAACGTTGCTCAGGGAGGTTGTGGCTGCTCCCTCCCTGGAGGTGTTCAAGGCCAGGTTGGATGAGGGCTTGAGCGACCTGTTCTAGTGGGAGGTGTCCCTGCCTATGGTGGGGACCATCCACATGGAACTGGATGATCTTTAAGGTCTCTTCCAACCTAAACCATTCTATGAAACTAAGAAATAAAATTCATTGTAGTTAGGAATATTAACTTATTCTCACTATTGGTACTTGAAGTCATTAGAAGGGTTTGTTATGAGCCAATCTAAGTCAACTGGCATCCTAATGAGGATCTGTGGCTCGTTGGGAATGAGATACTTTAAGGGTTTTTTGTTTGTTTGTTTTTTAAGCCCTCAAAACTTCAGCTTTTTTATTGTCTCACTGTAATTGTGGAATTCACAGTTCCCTGCTGATGTTTCTGGTGTCTTCTGAAATAGATGGAATATTGTCCAGTGTCACTGGGTATACTTAAGCTGGCATTTCACTTGGACAGGGTTAGAGTGATAGTTAATGAAAAGCATACATACGTCACCAACAGCAAAGATAGCTTAACAGAGGAGGTTGATGGGTTTATGTCTGTTTGTTTTGTAGAAGTAGGTATTTTTTTAAATGACAGCATTATTTGATTCCAACATTTCAGCTGTCATTTTATTTTAACTTTTCAAAATTTTATTGTTTAAGAGGCCTACTGCTTAAGCTATGTTACAGTTCAGGTAGTCTGAATATGTTAATGGCTCTGACACATGGCAGAATTTTCTATAGTGTAAGAGGTGAAATGAACTTCTGTTTTAGCAGCTTTGTGTCCTCAGGATTACTTCTATTAAATTTTCATCTTGTTTCATGGATTGGTTTACTGACTGCATATTTGCTTTTTCACTTTATTGCTGTGCTTATTTTTTGAAGTAGTCTTAAAAACTAAATTTTTCCTTGTCTTTGAGTTTAGTAATTTTAGAGTAAGGTCTGAATTTTGGGGATAGAAGAATTTGGTTTTTATCTTTTCATTCTAATTGCTGTGCTGAAACCTGGAAATGCCTTGGGAGTGTACACATCTAGTTGGTGAAACTCAACTGAAACAAAAAGAAGGTAGAAAGGATCAGGTCAAAGGCTGAGTTGGATCACCTATTCAGTGTCCACTGTTATTGTTGTGCTGCATAAGAAAGGGACAATGGGTTCTGCATTGTGGCTGTCCACCTCAGAAACTTTAGGTGCCTAGTCTGTATTGATTGATTTTAGTTGCTGTCTCTTCTCATTGACTGTGTAGGGACCACAGGTACCTTACAGTGAGTCTGGTAGTTGACATGTGCTGGGTAGGAGTGGAGTGGACAGAGTGGTGTATGATAGGCACCACTGTATGTTTTTAGTCTTGCAGCAGGCTGGAGCAGAGGTGTGAGTTAGGGACACATTTTAGTTTCACTCCAAATTTGGACACAAACCCTTCTGCTGATGGAAAGCATCTATCTGAGCATGACTCATTCTTTGTGAAAAGACAGGCCATGGTAGCAGATGCTGGTAATGGTCACTGGCATAGTAGTCTCATGGCAAGAGCATTTAGCTGTCCAGGAGAACACTGGGGTTCCATGTTTTCCTCAGCCTGGAGGTATTCAAAACCAAAAATCCCACATCCTAGAGGCATTCATCAGTCATGAGGATAAAAATTAGGTTGGTGTGGATTCGTTCTCAGTTTTGTTTGAAATGTTTCACTCTGCAGAAGGAACAGACTTGTGGAGTAGACAGATCATACCGTGGGATGATGCCTTTGGATTCTTGTTTCTGTTTCAGAGACTGCTGATGCTTTTACCATGAGAGAGTCATAAAGTGAACCACATAACTGTTAGTGTAATCATTCTGTAATTTGGCTTAAGTGGAGTCTCCCCACAAGTTTTAAGAAAAAGTGGCCACGTCGGAGTGTGTGTGCTGTTGCTTGAACATGCCTTTAGAGGCTTGGTGCAGATCTTGGAAACCTTTTTACTTGTCTCTGAATTGCTTAAGGCAAGAAGTGGGTGTCAGGCAGAAGCTAGCTGTCTCTTTATCCAGCCATGGATATTTCTAAAGTCCTTATATGCATTCAAAGCAGCTATTTTAAGTGTTTTCAGTAGCACTGTACATAAGGTATTGCAAGTAGTTCCATCACCACAAAAATCTAGCTTTCAGTTAGAGCTTATTTTGATATTATCCCCATCTGATGTCATCCTTACTTTCAGTGGGTTATTTTGTGTGTCAGTTTGGGCTTGTTTAGTTGTTTGGTTGGTTTTAGCATTTGGTTTGGTTTGCGTATTTTTGTTAATATGGGCAGCACAAGATTGAGCTGTTGGTAAACCAGACAGTTTTGGTTATCTTTCACTTTGCAGACGTGTGGATGAAGGTATATGGTATTTTTTCACGTGAAAGTACTTGAGTTAACTTTAACATAGGACAAGTAGAGAAGTGCTTGTGTCCTTGTGGCAGGTACTTGAGAAGGAGACCAAGTAGGGTTACATGAAGAAGCCTTCATGAATGCCCACTTCAAAAATGTGAATGTTATAATTTCTTGCTTAGAAGGGTAGAAACTGATAGATCTTCCCACATGAAAATTCTGTAGCTCTTTGATGTAATCTCTGTAAAGCTGCAATCTTTGATTTTCCCTGTGGACAATATTGGATTAATTTTACACAGCTGACAATCCTTGCATCAAAATGATAATCAAAACAATACAATTTAGGTTTTCCTCTCTTCCAGTGGAATGCTTCTGCCCATGTAATGTTGTTACTACCTTATCCTCTCTTATATTTTTTTCTAGTGCAGATGTAAGAGAATGGATTCTACTAGTGAGCAAAAACAATAGGATGTGATTTTGCTTGGAAAGACTGCTAGAAGCTTGATAATTAGTGAAGGCAGGACAAACGGAATTTTCATCTGGCTGTACTCCACACAGCCAAAGTTTTAAGGATCAAATCAAAACAGGATTAATATTGTTTTTTAGTGCTATATTCATGAAATACTTCCTTATTTTGACATTACCCTGCTATGTCTATATGCTTGCCAGTGATGAGAGAGTATTTTTGCTTTAACTTAGTGATGGAGATAAGCTTTCCAATTTCCATGGTATAGGAGAGCTTTGACCTTCTATTTCCTTCTGGTTCCCTTCCATAAATAGCAGATTTACTACAATCAGTAACTTGTTTGGTTCTTTTGCTTAATGCTGAGATAAAAGTTTGGTATTGCTAGTATACATGTCTTGATTTCCAGAGGTTTAGAAGGTTTGACAGCTGTCAGATATTTAATGCTATATAGAGCTTGTCCCATCACCTAAAATTATCTCCATCCTCTTTGTGAACTCCTAATGATTATAAACTTGCTAAATGAGGAAACTTTATACATCGAAAGTGTTACGCCTCTGAAGCAGTATTATCACATAGCTCTCTGATTCTAGGTGATTTAGCATATGAAATATAAGCAGTAACTGAAAATTTAAGGAAATTAAACTGCTTACTGCAGGCAATGTCATTAAAAATCTTAAAGGACAGAATGGGTAGTAGTGTTTTTGTTCTATGCGGATTCAAGGTAACTCATCAGGTAATTTATTGAAGCTCTTATTTTTTTTTGTAATTCTTCAAGGTTGAAGGAGTAGCGTACTTAAGTTCTTTCCTGTGGAAATCACAAAATTCGGGATTATGGAGCAGAGGTCGAGGTGAGAACCTGCTAGATAGTGGTGCACCTTTTTATGAAACCTACAAGACCTCAGATGGAAAATTCATGGCTGTGGGTGCCATTGAGCCACAATTCTATGAGCAGTTATTAAAGGGTAAGTAGCTTGGAACAGTTGTTTTACACCAGCAAAGTGTGATTGAGTTAATTGTTTAATAATATATTGATGTCTTTGGAAGAGCAGAACACTTCCTAAAAACTTGAGTAGTGGTGTAACAATTTAGTTGACTTTCTTATTTTAGCAATTGATTTATTTCTTTTTTCCTTTTTTTTTTCACCTTGCCCTCGGAAACTACAATTGAATCACAGGTTTTCTTCTGGAGTAAACTGTTTTTGAAAACCATTTTTTTTCAAGAGCTTGTGAAAATAGTTTTAAAAGTAGACTGAAGTCTTTGGTATTACAAATAAAATTTCAATCAATTGCTGTTATTTATACTACTTTTTTTTTTTCTTTCTTGTTAAAGGAGCTTTAAATGGTTTTAGAAGTGAATACTGATTGAAAGTAGTTCAGAGTATTTCTTGTTGGAATCTTATTTTTCTAGAGGAAAAGTCAAGTTTTTAAAATTAATTTCAACCACGCAATTTCAGAATGCTTTTAGCACCCAGCTATGGGTATAATTTTTATATTTGACTGAAGGTTCCTTACATATGTCTACAAAATGTGATTTATGTGATCCAGAAATGAGAATGGATCATGCAAAACAGTTGTGTGAAGTTAAAACAGTAATTTGCAGGTGCCTCTTTACCTTTGAACTGTTTATATAGTCAAGGTTTTTGATCAGATGTTCTCTTAGCTTCTTACTAGTTATTTAATGTAAAAATAATATAATGTTTTGCTTCTTTGGTAGGCTGCTATGCTTTCCATATAGAATATATGAAAATACATAATGCACAAATCACAAAATAATTTGATTATTCTCTTTCTGCTATTCTGAATATAGAGGATATAAAAAAATTCTCAATCTAATGCTAAGTTTGCTTAATGAGGAGAAGAAATATACCTGAAGTGGATGTAGCTAGTGTTATATGAACCACTTTTTTACATGCATGACTTACTTGTGGTACATCTTTGCTGAGCAAGGATGGCAGTGGAGCAGCTTTTTATTCTCGCTCAGTCTCTCCTCACTGGTTATTTCTTGAATTGTTGTATGCATACCTAGGTTGGTTTTGGCTGAGGCAGAGTTAATTTACTTCCTAGTAGCTTGTGTGGGGCTATGTTTTGGATTTGTGGTGAAAATAGTGTTGATAATACACTGATATTTTAGTTACTGCTGAGCAGTACTTACAGAGAGTAAATGTCCTTTCTGCTTCTCTCACTGCCCCATCAGCTGGGGGTGCACAAAAAAATTGAGGGGGAATGCAGCAACAACAGCTGATCCCAACTGACCAAAGGGATGTTCCATACCATACAGATATCACGCTCAGCAATAAAATTCGGGGGAAGGTTGACAGGGAGGTCACTGCTCAAGAACTGCCTGGGCATCGGCCACTTAATAGTGAACAGAGGTTTTCGTTGACATCACCTTTCTTACGTTGTATGTTCTCTGTTTGTATTTTCCCCTCTTTTACCAACTATTTTAAAAATTACTACTATTTCTTTATAATTTACAGGTTTTTATCTCAACCTCTTGAGTTTCTTTCTCATTTTCACCCTTCTGGTTCTTACCCTGTTGGGAAGGGGCATGAGTGAGCAAGCAGTGGTGTGTGGTGCTTATTTGCTGGCTGGTGTTAAATCATGACAATTACTATCACAGGCAGTTACTGCCAGCTCAGCCCCAGTCAGCTATGTTGTGCTAACAAGAGTGTAGTCGGTGCCAGGAGTTGCACTTCCAGAAGATTTTGAAATTCAGAAGCATGGTAAGGTGAAATGAAGGTATGGGGTTTTAAGGTGGGCTTTGACTTTGGTGAGCAGAATCCCAGAGACACATCTTGTTCTGTACACTTTGAGTTTATTCTCTTGCAGCCTGTGGTTCTCCCTCTGTTCTTGCACATTGTGGCTGTAAATGGCTGTTTCTTTGTGTAGCTTGAAAAGAGCTGTGCACTTGTGTAGCATATACCGTGTTACATACAAGCTGATTGATGGAATGAGTAAGGCAAGCTCCTGGAGTAACCTGGAGACATGTCCAGCATTATGTTCTGCCTCCAGATTAGACACCAAATTTGGAAGAGCTTTGTTTTTGGCTGCAGAAGGTGGTACTTCTTTACTTACTGTACTGAGAATAACTTGTTTCTAAACTCCAGATCCAGTACTTATCTTGAAAAACAAAGTGCAATTGATTATCCCACACTTTGCAGTTCTTTAAAATGTTCTTCTTATCCAATCCCTTGAGATTTTTTTTGCTTGTAAGAAATGGAGTTGTGGAGCAAAAATAAATATAAACCTATATCAAAGAAATATGTAGGTCTTTGCTCTGGAAGTTAGGGAATTTGGAATTCTATCCCATGTCTTCAGGGAGAACGCCTATATTAATTGAAAGGAAAAAAAGAAAAATTAAGGGTGCTTATGTGAATACACATGTGCGTGGCTTAAAGTGGTAAAAAATGGCTGCAGTATTTTATTTTCTCCAAAGGTTAGGTTGAATAGCATTTTTAGCCACAAGAGTGAAGTGGAGTCTGTGTTTGTTCAAAAAGAAAACAAATTTTGTCATGGTGTCTGGTCTCGTTGCTTTATCTTTGTAGCAAACCTTTGCTATACAGTCTGGCCTTCTTGTAATGATCAATGCTGCAGGGCAAGCCTCATGCTTTTCTTTCTCAACCAGCTTATCCATAAAGAAGCCTCTGATGGATGAATCCAGTGATCAGGCAATATAACATGATCACTGACTGGCTTATAACTCTTTACTGGGACAAAAAGCTTAATTCTGTATTCTTCTTAGCTGCTTTCCAGAAATTTAGAGCTTGAAGTTGGAGTAACAGCTATGAATTTATCTGCCTATATTGGGAAACCCACACAGGGTGACTTTATTTTTGTGTTTGAAAGTAGTCTTATGCTTACAATGCACAGAAATGGTTTGATTTTAACAGAAGTTTCAGAAGCAGTTACTCGAGCAGTAAAGAACTGGTGTATTCATTTGCAAGTCACTGCTGTGACAGTGTTTCACCTGGGTTTAAAAAAAATCCAACACACAGAATGCAGTCTTCTCAGGAAATTTTACTTTTTTCCCTTTAGTTGTATCACAGTCTTTAGTTATTTACAGCCAGTTATTAATTTTATTGTGTAGAAGTATGTTCTTTAAAGTATCAAACCAAACATAAGAAGGTTTTTGGTAAAATACTGCATTTAAAGTAAATGGCCTTTCTTCATCATAGAATAGAATCATTGAATAGAATCAGTCAGGGTTGGAAGGCACCACAAGGATCATCTAGTTCCAACTACCCTGCCATGGGCAGGGACACCCTACCCTAGATCAGGCTGCCCACAGCCTCATCCAGCCTGCCCTTAAACACCTCCAGGGATGAGGTTCCAACCACCTCCCTGGGCAACCCATCCCAGGCTCTCACCACTCTCATGCTGAAGAACCTCCTCCTCACATCCAATCTGAATCTCCCCACCTCCAGCTTTGCTCCATTTATCCTATTCCTGTCACTCCCTGATAGCCTAAAAAGTCCCTCCCCGGCGTTTTTGTAGGGTCCCTTCAGGTGCTGGAAGGCCACAATAAGGTTGCCTAGGAGCTTCCTCTTCTCCAAACTGAACAGCCCCAACTCTTTTAGCCTATCCTCATAGCAGAGGTGCTGCAGCCCTCTGATCATCCTCGTGGCCCTTCTCTGGACACGCTCCAGCATGTCCACATCCCTGTTGAAAGAGGGGCTCCAGAACTGGATGCAGTACTCCAGGTGGGGTCTGACCAGAGTGGAGTAGAGGGGGTAGAGCTGTTGGCCACACTTCTGCTGATGCAGCCCAAGCTCTGCTTGGCTTTCTGGGCTGCAAGTGCACACTGCTGGCTCGTGTTGAGATTCTCGTGCAGCAGCATCCCCAGGTCCCTCCTCTCAGGGCTGCTCTCCAGCCAGTCCCTCCACAGTCTGTATTTGTGCTTGGA
>VWZI01020967.1:634-11439 GCA_013396835.1 Psilopogon haemacephalus | reverse complement strand
GCTGTAGAAGATTTAAAAAAAAAAATCAGCAAGTTAAATTTTAAAACCCTGCTTAAATCTTTGCTAGAGATCTTTTAAAATAGTATGGATTAAATACTCTAAGAAGCTGTATAATTCCAACATATTAAAGCAGCTTTGCTGAATTATGTAATGAGTTTGAATGTTCTCTCTCTTGAAATAGGTGCCTGATTTTGTTGCAGTTTGTCACAGAATCACAGAAATACCCTCAGGATCATCAAGTCCAACTGATATCCCTACTCTGCAAGGCTCCCCCTAAACCATATCCCCAAGCACCACATCCAAACAAGTTCTAAACACATCCAGGGTTGGTGACTCAACCACCTCCCTGGGCAGCCCATTCCAGTGCCTGACCACTCTTCCTGTGAAATTTTGTTCTCCCTCATGTCCAGTCTAAACCTACCCAGTTGCAGGTTGAGGCCATTCTCTCTTGTTCTATCACTATTTACCTGTGAGAAGAGACCAGCAGCAACCTCTCCACAGTGTCCTTTCAGGTAGCTGTAGACAGCAAAGAGCTCTCTTCTCAGCCTCCTCTTTTTCAATCTAGCTGTACAAATAGAGTCTGAGGAGTTGTGTAGAAACAAGAGATTGAAATTTGTTGCATTAATAAATGATGTGCAGATATATGCCAGTGAAGTGATAGCATTTAAAGGAGACTTAAAGCTCCTTATTATAAGGAGACTTAATTTTTCAGTTTTTCAGAAATTGTATTAGGGTAGGTTACTGGCCTTTTCTAAACAAAAATCCCTAGAAAAAAAATTGAACAAAAAATCCTTGGAAACAAGTCATGATTGCTTTACCAGATACTCTGTGTAAAAGATACTTTGCCTTTGATTGAGTTGGGTGAAATCTGTCATCCTGTGGTATCCCAGACAATTCCGTGCTGTGTAATTGTTTCCTTGCTGGCCCAGTTACTCCTGCTGTGATTTGGTTTGTCTGCACCGCACATGGTTAGCGCAAGCTGGAAAATGAGAAGCTATAGTGCTCAAATGCTGTGAGTTCATGCTGTTTGAAGTCTTCAGTGGTCAGTGGAAAATGAACGTGCAGCAATAAATTTCCTACTTCTGCATATTGTTCTATTTTGCTAGAACATGTACAGTTGGGATCAGCCAACTTTCCATCTGGCACAACCTTCAAGTGTAATTGTGTAATGGATAATGGTATAGCTCTGATTGTATTGGACTGGCTACTAGAATCCAGTCCATGATTTATAGGCACATAAAAACATAAGAGTTAATGCTTCCAGTTGACAAGATTTCATGCATTGAGAGACAATCCCAGATACTGTGTTGTTCCTTAGCTTTTTGTGTTGTGGAAGGTAAGTTTGGCACACCACTATATGGTATTAGTATTACACTTTGAAAATTAATAATTACTTCAGAAAGTGTTGTTAGATTCCATTTAATTATGGATATTAAACCAATATGAATAATCTTCAGCTGATTTTTTGGGGTTTTTTTAGGATGATATGAATGATTCTGAAGACTAGGTTGTAAGTTTAGTGATTCAAGGTGCACAAGACATGTAACTCAGTAAGAACTGGTGGTTACCTTGTAGTAATACTGTTACATGTTTAAGAACTGGAATGTTTTTAACCATAGAGAAGTCCTCCAAGGACCAGAGAGGTGCCAGGAGTTGGACACTGAAAAGGTGCAATCTTTGTTATTCTGTTCCCATAATTCTGCAAACACTTTATAAACTAACTGTATAGTCATTTTTAGCCCTTTTTCTCTCTCTCTCTCTGCTCACAGCCAGACCTTCTCTCTTGGTCCGTAGGGGAGAGCAGCCATCTCCTGGCCTTGAGCAGCCAGGCTAATTGTCACCATGTCATTCAGTGCAGAGGAGGGCAATGAAACTGGTGAAGAGCCTGGAGAATAGATCTTATAAAGAACGACTGAGGGAGCTGGGGCTGGTTAGTTTGAAAAAGAGGAGGCTGAGGGGAGACCTCATTACTCTCTACAGCTACCTGAAAGGACATTGTGGAGAGGCTGCTGCTGGTCTCTTCTCACAGGTAAATAGTGATAGAACAAGAAGGAATGTCCACAGCTGCAACTGGGTAGGTTTAGACTGGACATTGGATAAAAAAAATCAAGAAAGAGCAGTCAGGCATTGGAATGGGCTGCCCAGGGAGGTGGTTGAGTCACCAACCCTGGATGTGTTTAAAACTTATTTGGATGTGGTGCTTGGGGATATGGTAGAGTAGGGATATCAGATGGACTTGATGATCCTAAATGTCTTTCCCAACCTCAGTGTCTCTGATTTGGTGATTTGGGCCTGGGTAGAGGGGCACAGAGGCTTGGATTTTGAGGCCTGGTTGGGGAGCAGGCTTTAGAAGGTTTTGGCCTAATAAATTTGTCCATTTTGTATGTTTCTTTACTGTTTTATGTAGTTGTGAGTAGTACTTGCTTTAAAATTTAATTCTTTCCACTCCTGTATATTTTCTTTAACTTCTTTGGGGAGGGTCAAAGAGCATCTGTCCACTCCCTAAAACCATGACATTTCACCCAATTTCTGTAGGAATCTCTAATAAGATGTGAAAATGTTTATGCTGTCTTTGACTGTGTTGTTTTAATTTCAACTGCCAGACTGTATTTTTGAGTCTGTAGACTGGGAATTTCTCTGTTTTCCCTTGCAGTACCAAACTAAGATTTCAAAGCATGTATTCATTGTCAAGCAACTTTTTAAGAATCTTGTGATCCACAGTGAAATTGTTAAATATTGTGGTAACTTGAGGGAGTCTGTGAGCCCTAAGAAGTGCATGTAGTAGAGAAAATGAGCAGAATGAAAGAGCAGATGTGTGTATATTCAGTAGCTATATGTCTACCACCAGGTGACAAGGAAGCTATGGAAATAGGAGGTACAGAAAGTTTATTCTGCCTGTCTACAGTCAAAGATCAGACCTGAGTTAATTCTGCCTACATGTGGCAGATCTAGTAACCAGATCTGTTAAAGGTTCCAAATCAGATCATCAGCCTGATACCACATACCCAAAGAGAGAAGGAAGAGTACTCAAAATTAAGTGTTTGCACAACTCCATCTTTTCTGTGCCTTTTACAGAACAGCTTCCTTTTCTTGTTGACAGTCATTCTAGCCATTCTGGTTTCTTAAAAACTTCCGTCTTTGCCCTGCCTTTTCTGAGTTTTTCCTGCTCTGTTCATGCTCCTGAATTTAAAAATGTGGCTGTTTTGCTACCTTCAGTATACCACTTCTGATTTATATGATGGGCTCTGTTTGTACCTCTGTTTGTACTATCCATTTTGAAAGTGTGGTTTAGTTGCCTTTTGTCTTTTGATGGAAGAAGCAATAACCATTCTGTGTCTCAGTGTGATGGCAGGTATGGGTGGGATTTATTTTCAAAAATTAATATTGTGTATTTTGGTAATATATTAAATCTCGACACATTACCTATTTTTAATCAGTTTCTTTGCAATGATCATGAAAAACATTACACGGGGAAAACAGAGACTGTAGAATACTTAAGAAATAGCTAGCAATAATAATAACAAACCTTAAACTATTAGAACTGGAAAGAGGTTCTTGCAGTCAGTTATACTGCTTGCCTGCTAGAGGGACTTGAGGAGCTCCTTTCTGCTTATAGTAGAAGGCACTTGGATTCAATTACAAAGTTTTACAGAGTTTTGCAGTGTTTACTCATAAAAGTTATTTCTGGATTCCCTGCGCTAACTACAGTTTCCAGACAGTACCCAACCACTTGCAGGATACACTTGTTGGTGTCTTGATAGCTGTTGAGGCTGTCAGACTCTTAACAGGGTGCTGGGAGAGAGGCAGATGATCTCTGACCTGATCATGGTTCTTCTTGACTCCAGACTTGACATAGAGGCTTGCAGATGTGTAGACGGGCACAATGTTGCGCTGACTAAGGAAGCCTGTCTCCTGAAGGCACTTAATGTCTATTCCCTGATAAACTGAGACAAGGCAGTTTCCAGGTCAACAAACCCAAAGTATCAGGGCTTGCTATTATGTAGCTTGCAGAGCACAGCAGGATCCATCTACTGAGAGAGCACAATAAGGCAGAAGCACATTGAGGCAGAGCATGTTGTGTTTACCCGCTCATCTCTTTTTATCAATGTAGCCCAAGACTAATGGCTTCTTGGCCACAATTCAGCTAATCAGAATGGCAGTTTGCCAAACTTGCCCATATTAGGTAAAGTCAGGCCTTACTTTTACCCTTCAAGGGCAAAACACAAACAAGTGTGTAGACATGTGCAGTACTCTGTTTACAACTCTGGAAGGAGAGGAGAATGGCCTTTGTCTTCCTTTCCCTACTTCTGCCATCAGGAGAAGGAGGGAGAGCAGAAAACATCTGGGAATAGAAGCAGAAACTGACTGCACAGGAGAGATGTAAACTCCCCAATGAGAGGGAAGGTTGTGCTTAGGTAAGGGAAGGACCTAGAAACTGTCTGGTCCATGAAATTTTCAGTAAAAAGCCTGTGTGTCCATCTTCTGCTCTTGTGTCTCAGAAGGGATGTGTGTTGCATGCCCAAGTGGTCCATGCCATCAGTTTTCTGGGAAGCAGAGTTCTTAAGCAGTTAGTGAGTGTAAGGGCTGTGGGTTTTGCAGCAGTGGAGACTTGGAACTTGGGAAGTGAGCTGAAGAAGGGGCAGCAGCAGACACTGATGGAGTCCATTTGGACTGAGGAAATCAAGAGAAAGCAAGTCAGTTAGCTGAGCTGCTGCATGCACATCAACCATGGGTATATCCACTCATACCATCATCTTGTCTCTGATACAGAGGTAAACCTGTGTTTAAATATTGGACTTTAAACTGCAATTTGCTGAAGGTACACCTCTAGCACATGTACTGGCTTTAGCGAGATAAATATGTTGCTGTAGTCCAAGACTCATTCACCAAACTTTTGTATTACTGCTGCCAAGTAGGGAATGCAGTACCTATTACAAAAGAATGTTCTCAGGGCAAACAATTTATCTCTAGGCAACTGCTGCTCTTAGGAAATGTTTATACAAATGAGTGTTTATTACACATACTTTGTGAAAAGGTTGCAGCTGATGCAGTTTAGTGTAATAGCAAGAAATATACCATTTTATTCTTCTGCTTATAGATATCCTAAAAAAGTTTGAAGCAACTTTCAGTTAGTCTTCTCCGCTTCTACAAAGCATTTAGAGGAGGGCAGCACTTGGTAATTTATCTAAGATGTACTGTAGTTAAACTCCTCTTCTCCTTTCAGGTCTTGGCCTCGACTCAGATAAGATGCCCAATCAGTTGGATTTTTCTCACTGGCCTGAAATGAAGAAAAAAATTGCATGTGTATTTGCACAGAAGACACAGGCTGAGTGGTGCAGTATATTTGATGGTACTGATGCCTGTGTGACGCCTGTTTTATCTTTTGATGAAGTTGCTTCACATCAGCATAACAAACAAAGAAGTTCTTTTATCGAAAATGATGAGGGAGAGATAAGTCCCAGACCTGCTCCTCTTCTATCAAGGACTCCTGCTGTTCCTTCATTTAAAAGAGATCCTTTTATAGGAGAACACACAGAAGAGATACTTCTAGAATATGGATTTACAAAGGAAGAAATTGCTCAACTTCATTCTGATGAAGTAATAGAATTCAGGAAGCCAAAAGCTAATTTATAATCTCTAACTGTGCAGATCAGGCAGATTTTAGACTGATACAGTAATTTTCTGGTGCATTAAAATTGAATTATATGATAAATAAATGTTTGCATTATATTGCTTTTAAGTTTTGGGGGTTTTTTAAATTATTGAAGTTCTAAATTTACTTGAAAACAGTGGGGATCATATACTTGTGTGTCTAGATGGGCTGCAGTCTAGACCAGAACTGTGTTCTGAACATGGATACAGTTTGCTTAGTAAGCAGCTGTAGATCCTGAAAATATTTCTTTAAGTATCATATCCTGTAAAATGTTTGTTTCTTTTAGTTCTTAGTTACACCATTGCTATGTACTGTATGCTGTAATTATATGAAGACTGCTTTGCATGAAATACAGTTATATTCTACCTAAAAGTGACGGTATTGTTTACTCACAGACTAGATGGGATTTTTTTCTCTTGTCACATTAACTGATTTGCTTTGTCACACCAAAACAGCAATCAAAATGATCCTGTTTTCTTACATGCTGCTGTAGAGTTTTTATCATAAAGTAACTCTATTTAGTAGCTTGACTACATTTTTTTCTTAATGCAGTCTCCTGTTCATAGGACAGCTTGAATCTCAGTTTGCCTAGCAAATCACTTCACAATTTTTAATTTTAAAATATCTGCCAAGTGTTAATACTGTCCTTTCTCTTTTGGAAAAGTGTTAGGAAACTTAGCTGCACAGGTTTTAAACAGTGGTTATTCCATGGGGGTTTTAATTTCCTGCCCATTGATGCCATCAATTGAAGTAATCTCCTTCAAGGCAGAAGAAAATACACCTTTAAAAGCAATTAGTTATATAGCCCTAATACAGTTTTCTTTAGTCTTGCATATCAGGAGTTAACATAGGAGCAGTTGGGTTTTTTTGATAATTTGGCTGCCAGAGTGTTTACCTTTCTAAAGGTTAGTTCATTTCTTACAAAGACTTTAAAGGCTTGCATGTGTCATACCAAAAATGTCAGCATTATTACTATTGGGGGGAAAAAAACCCACCTTTTACATTCTGCTGCATAAACACTTGCCTGGAAGCAAGAATTGTCTTGTAGGTCCAGTGGTTAGATAAAGAATCAGCAAAAGTACCTAAAGTTTCCAAGGGATAATCATTGTAACGTAGATTATTGAATACTATATGAATTTACAGTAAGATCTGACAATTTGCTTAGTCCCAGATATGTCTGATCTTGTTAGAGAACAATAACCCTTGTCAAATGTAAACTCCAGAGCACATAAGCTTTTGCCTCCAGACCGCCAAAGTCCATTTAAAGACTTAGGTTCACTTCAGGATGAGTTGGATCAGCTGCCTCACTCAGGTGGCTAACCTGAAAGGTACACTTTTGATGTGGGACACTGCAGGTTTCTTTCAAGGCCCATTTGGGAGATAAGAGTGTTTTAAAAAGCCGTAAGTGATCCTGCTATCCTTTTTTTTTTCAGAAACCAAGAAAATAATCAGTTGTGTTGAGGGTGGCATACAGCAGATACAAAGAAAATACTGATCAATTGCTGTTTGGCAGAATTGTGTCAAACCCTTACCTGCCACTGGCACTCTAGGGCATTAGGTAGGTTCACTTATTTGTCTTCGTGAAATGCAGGGAAGTCCTCTACTGGATACATATTACAGATTTCTCTTCCCCCCCCCCTTCTTGTGTGGTCAGCAGGAAATCGACCTGGTGTCTGGTGCTCGTGGTGTTTGCTGAACGGAAGGATGAGGGCTCTAGAATGTTGTTATCACTGTGGTCTTACAGCAACAAGAATAGCTTTGTGTCAGGCTAATGCGGCGCCTTGCACATGTGATGTATGTTCCTGATATGTCTGTTTCATGCTTCACAGTAATTCTTTAGTTGTGGACGGTTGGGAGCTTTGCAGATACCCAAGAGCTCAGATCTGCTAATGGTTCCCCACCCCCTTCCTTGCATAACTTGTGATCGCAGAGCCATGAAAGTATGCGAGTCCCTCCCCCAGCACAGGCCGATCCCACCCGGCATATGACTCGGGCTCCATGTCAGCCAGAGCAGGCAGCACCAACTTGCAGAGCACTGCACATAGCCACAGCAATGACTTTAACGAAAGAAAGTTTCCACGGGGCTCTTCCACCCCCTTCCGAAGTGTCCAAGGTCGGCATGGACAGCAGCAGCGAGAAGGAGGCAGCTCTAATGCAGTCTGTGACGAGGACTGGAGCGGTGGTGCCACGGAAGCGGGCGGTGGGGAGGTTGGTCATGCACAGCATGGCGATGTTCGGCCGGGAGTTCTGCTATGCCGTGGAGGCTGCCTTTGTCACGCCCGTGCTGCTCAGTGTAGGGCTGCCCAAGAACCTCTACAGCCTGGTGTGGCTCATCAGCCCTGTCCTGGGCTTCGTGCTGCAGCCTGTGGTAGGTTCAGCCAGCGATCACTGCACCTGTAACTGGGGCAGGAGGCGACCTTACATTCTGGGTCTGGGCATCATAATGCTGTTAGGCATGACTTTGTACCTCAATGGGGACGTGATCATCTCAGGTGAGTAAGTGGCATATGCTGTCCTGAGAGACAAAACTCATCCTAGCCTTTTGTATCAAAGAAAAGAGGGGTTCCTTTTTTAATCTCTGCTAGAATGGGCTGTTAAAATTGGATATCCTGTAACTCAGCTCCATTGAGCAAGCTGGGGAACAACTGTGCTCAGTCCTGACACTGCACAGTGTTCTGCAGTTCATGCATGCAATTACAGTGCGTGTGTATTGGTGTGCTTGTCTCACCAGTTCATACCAATAAAGCACTGCTTAGGCCCAGGGAAGTTTTGGTGAACTAGAATCTACCTTCTTAAGTTAAATGATCAATATTGATTGTATGATGCAATGCACATGGAAACCAAGTATCTGTTAATCCTTATGTTACATAAATTAGCATCCAAAATACCTATCTTTAATTATTACGGTGCTGACCTAGCTCAGAACTGCTGTGTCTGTGAGTGACAGAAATGTGCAAGTCATTGGTAATCATGGTGCACTGGGGAGTCTGCAGTCAGACAGGTATCCCTACAGGCTGTTCATTTCAGCTTCAGATGTAACTTCTCAGAGTCTTGATGGCAAGTCATTGTTGTCTTCATGACTTGACAGAAGGGGAAGGTGTGTGTTTGGTATGAATTGATTTGTTTTCCTGGATATCACTGATACTGAATATACTTGTAGCCAGTAGCCCCAGTGGAGATGTTACAGTCAACATTTGATTTTCTAAAAAAATGCAAGGGTGGGACAAACAGAAGGGAGGTTGGGGGAAGGTGCTACAAAGCACATGTGTGTTAGACTACCAGAGTATGCCATTGGAGTACAAAGGAGTAGATTAAGATTAGTGATGCTCTTGGTTGTGGAGCTTGGAATACCCTGAGTTTGTGCTGACTGAAGGTGGTAAGTCAGTTTAGTACAGCTCAGCACTACACTCCCTCGGTTGTCCTGCTCCTGTGATGTGATTCTGGTATCGCTGTGCCACCTTGTGTGATTTGGAGATAAGAGGAAAGATAAAACATGGTTTTGCTGTCAGGATGAGAGTGTTCTTCTTTTTGTAGCTTTCATCGCTGAGAGAGACAAGCAGCGGACGTGGGCAATAGTCATTACCATGCTGGGAGTAGTGCTTTTTGATTTTGCAGCCGATTTTATTGACGGCCCCATCAAAGCATATTTATTTGATGTCTGCTCTCATCAAGACAAAGAGAAGGGTCTGCATTACCACGCCCTCTTCACAGGTACTCGGATCTCTTCTTTTCCTCCCTACTTCTCAAAGGAGGGGAAGGTAATTGCATGGATTTTATCCTCACTGTGTTTCTAATCTTGAATGAACTGATCATCTGATCCTGCACTTCAGTCACGAGTCTTTTGTTGCTGGAGTTTCACTGCTCGGAGAACAGCAGCTACAGGAATTCTGCTGCAGAAGACTGCAGGCACAAACGTTTACAGCAATATAGCCACGATTTAAGTAACAGCAGTTAAAGAGAGTAAAGTAGTGTTTATTCAGTATTTATTTTTTTCCCAAAAAAATTTTTTGGAAAAGATAAAAAAAAAAATAAGGGTGTAACATACTTAATTTCTTACTTAGCATGTTGCATAGAGCAAAAGCAGCACTGCTTTCCTGTAGAGAAGTAAGGTTTCTGTGTAAAATTCACTACTTTCACAAAGTTGTGTGGAAAGAAAGTTCAAGAGGTTCAGTCCAGGCTCTTGCAAATGAAGAGCTTCATTTGCCTTTGTACCTTTTTGAAATGTTGCTGAGTTACAGAAGGAAAAGTATTGCACTACATGAGCCCTGTTGGAAAAATGCACAGAGGTGTGTACCTATAATGTGAATATGAAGGCTCTTACAGCTCTGCCTGTGAGCTGTGGCTGTGGAAGGATTAGACAAAAAGCACACTGGATGAGAAATCCTGCAGTCTGTGCTGGTGCAGGGTTATGTCACCACTGAGCCACACCAAGCACAGAAGCAGGTAGGTTCAGTGACAGTTACTCTCTTCAAGGAGGGAGTTGTAGCTATTGACAATAGGATGCTTTGGATATATGAGGTAGCTCTGTGCAGGAGCAGTTTAGAGAGGGAACCTTAAAGCCACATGGGAATTGAGTTAGTATTACTCATTTGAAATCGACAGAGAAAATCTGTAACAATCACTTGTTTGGACAGGAAGGGGAGGACTCTCTGTGTATATTCTTGCCTTCAGCAGAACTCTGGTTGCAATNAAAAAAAAAAAGGCTTGGTTTCCAAATCTGAAGCTACAGATTTAGCTGACTGCTTTGTGTAGTGAGCTCTAAAAAGGAGATTTGGGACAAATCACATCAAATATGAGCTCAATGGATTGCATTGTTTGGTTCAACACCCTGTGCCCTCTGTAGCAAGATCATCAGTATCTTAACTCTTCTTGATGGGTGATTACCTATCTTGTCCTTGAAACCTCCCTTGCCACGAGTTCTGCAGCTCTCCCAAGGCAGTGTTATTGGACTTTGTTAGACAGTCTTCCCTGACATCTAATCTTAACATGGAGGCTTCACCACTAACGTTTACCACTCCATGTTCTATCCCCATTAGACACACAGAGCAACCTTCCCATTTCTTTTCTAGCTGCCATTTTTAAATACCGTTTTTGCTTTTCCTATTTAGCTCCTTCACTCTGTGCTAAATACCTCCAAGATTTTGTTCTTCAG
>VWZI01020966.1:15723-30108 GCA_013396835.1 Psilopogon haemacephalus | reverse complement strand
TCCTCTGCACTGGCTCCACCACTTGCCTGTGCTGCTTGTGCTGGGGGCTGCAGAGCTGCAGACAGTGCTGCAGGTGGGGTGTGAGGAGAGCAGAGCCAAGGGGCTCAATCCCCTCCCTTGCCCTGCTGCCCACAGCTGCTCTTGCTGCAGCCCAGCACACAGTTGCTGTCTGGGCTGCACTCACACTGCAGCCTCATCTTGAGCTTTGCAGCACCCCAGACCCCCAGGTCCTGTTCCTCAGGGCTGCTCTCAGCTCACATTGAGCTTTTCATCACTCCAGACCCCCAGGTCCTGTTCCTCAGGGCTGCTCTCCAGCCAATTGCCACCCAGCCTGGAGTTGTGCTTGGGATTGTGCCCACCCAGATGTAGGTCCTTACACTTGGCCTATTACAAAGGAGTGGAGAGAGGAGCTCTAACTATTGAATTGCATCACTAAAAGCAGGAACTGAAGCCAGAAAGTGCTCACCATCACCCTTCCTCCACGGGACAGCAGCTGCAAGTCAGTAGCCAGGTTGATGTTGGAGAGCATTTCTATTATGATATCAACCCCTTCCACCCCTGTGTATTCCTGCAGAGGACACAAGAAGTTGTTACACCACCCCAGTTACTCCTTGGCTACCACTCTGCACTTCATATGCTACACATAACAGCTGAAATTCGAGAGGCATCCTTTTGTGCTAAGGCTGCCAGCTGATCACTTTCTTTTCAGCAGACTCTTAATGTGTGCATGATGATATCTTGCTGGGATGCAGGAGCTTCTAAACGAAGCTGGGATGCAAGAGCTTCTAAATGAGAGATGCCACTGCCTGTGCAGAAGGCTCAGCTTCTCCTTGTGTGAAAAGGACATCGCTGCTGCTGCTGCTGCTGCTGCTGCACCAATCTGCTCTAAAACATCTCCACAAACAAGTGTTCTGTTGGTTAAGAAACACACTTCACCCAGCCCTGGTGCCTGCTTACCTTAATTTTACTGATGTAATTAGCTTCCCTGTGGTTAAAGGCTTGGTGGGCACCATTGCTCAGAACCGTGCTCATGCCTTCTGCTGTTCCTGCTGTGCCCAGAACCTTTAAACCACGAGCTCTGGCAATCTGACAGGTTGCTATTCCCACCTGGAGGGATAGGGGGAAAAAAAAAATAAAGGGAAAAAAAAATCCTCAAACAAAATACAAAAAGGAGAGCAGAAGAGAGAAAAAGAGAGAAGGAAAGAAGAGAGAATGAGAGAGAATGTGAGAGAAGGAGATAGAAAAGAAAAAAGAAGAGAACAGGAGAGAAGAAGAGAGAAGGAGAGAGAAGAGAGCAGAAGAGAGAAAAGGAGAGAAGAGAGAAGAAGAGAGAAAAAGAGAAGAGAGGAGGAGAGAGAAGGAGAGAGATGGAGGAGAGAAGAGGTGAGAAAAGAGGAGAGAAGAGAGAAGAGAAGAGAAGAGAAGAGAAGAGAAGAGAAGAGAAGAGAAGAGAAGAGAAGAGAAGAGAAGAGAAGAGAAGAGAAGAGAAGAGTGAAGAAGACAGAAGAGAGAAGAGTGAAGAAGACAAAAGAGAGAAGAAGAGAGAAGGAGAAAGAAGGAGAGGGAAGAGAGCAGAAGAGCGAAGGAGACAAGAGAGCAGAAGAGAGAAGGAGAGTAGAAAGAAGAAGAGCGAAGAAGGCAGAAAAGAGAAGGAGAGAGGAGGAGAAAGGAGGAGAGAAGAGGGAAGAGAGAAGAAGACAGAGAAAGAAGAAGAGAAGAGAGCAGAAGAGAGGAAAGGAGAGAAGAGAGAAGGAGAGAGGAGGAGAAAGGAGAAGAGAGGAGAGGAGGAGAGAGGAGGAGAGAGATGGAGAGAGAAGGGGAGAGAAGAGAGAAGAAGAGAGGAGAGAGGAGAGAGAAGAGAGAAAAGGAAAATGAAAAAGAAAAGGAAGAGGAAGAGAATGAAGGAAAAGGAAAAGGGGAAAAGAAAAATTAAAAGGAGAAGGAAAAGGAAGAATTAAAAGGAGCAAAAAAGGGGTTTTTTCCCTCTGATTTTCTCAGCATGAAAACTCTCCTGCCAGCACGTTGAAAATTCCCCATTTAAAAGGGTGGCCTGGTAACCATTCTTTTTAGCCCTAGTAAGTAACTGGGATCTTAAATAATGGCCACATAGCCTTAAAAAAAAAAAAAAAGAAAAAAAGAAAAAAAAAGAGAGAAGAAAAGAAAAAATATCTACAGCAGCACAGTACAAAGCTTTGTGCTTTTTGAAGTGGCCACCAGCATCTGCTATAAATGCCTGCAGAGTGCTGCCTGTCTGTTCAAAATGAGGTTTTGTAGATGACAGGAAGGTAAGGAAATCCTTCTCTTCACACAGGCATCCTGCTGTAGGGTTACCAGCACCAAAGATGGCAAAGGAAATCTGCAAGCAGAGGTTTTACTGACACCACTTTTGCACCAGGCCAAAGGACCTCTTCAAGAGGCAGAAAGAAGAGGATCACAGTAGCATTGGTTGGTACTAACCACGACTGCAGATCCACAATTGATACAGATATTAACCAGCAGGTTAACCACCAGGCTGTGGGGCAGCCTGATCTAGGGTAGGGTGTCCCTGGGCATGGCAGGGGAGTTGGAACTGGATGATCCTTGGGGTCCCTTCCAACCCTCATTAATTCTATGATTCTATGACTGAAGCCTTGTGGGACCTGCTATAGTGTGAGGTGTCCCTGTCCATGTCAGGGTGGGGTTGGAACTGGCTGATCCTTGTGGTCTCTTCCAACCCTGATTGATTCTATGATTCTGTGATTGAAGCCTTGAGGGACCTGCTATAGTGTGAGGTGTCCCTGGGCATGGCAGGAGTGTTGGGACTGGCTGATCCTTGGGGTCCCTTCCAACCCTCATTAATTCTATGATTCTATGACTATTGCAGATGCAAGGAGAGGGGAAAAAAAAGCAGCATTCCTCACAGCCTTCCCTCTGGCAGTTCTGCACCATGAGAGTGGTGAGACCCTGGAAGGAGTTGCCCAGGGAGGTGTTCGGGGCCAGATCCCTGGAGGTGTTTTTGGCCAGGCTGCCAGAGGCTGTGGGCAGCCTGCTCTAGGGTAGGGTGTCCCTGGGCATGGCAGGGGGGTTGGAACTGCCTGATCCTTGTGGTCCCTTCCAACCCTGACTGATTCTATGATTCTGTGATACTATGATTGAAGCCTTGAGGGACCTGCTCTAGTGTGAGATGTCTCTGCCCATGGCAGGGGGGGGTTGTAACTGACTGATCCTTGTGGTGCCTTCCAACCCTGACTGATTCCATGATTCTAGGTCTATGGATCTTCCTAGATTCATAGAATGGTTTGGGTTGGAGAGGACCTTGAAGATCATCCAGTCCCAAACTCCCTGCCATGGGCACCTTATACTGGGTCCCTTCCAACCCTGACTGATTCTATGATTCTCAACCCTGACTGATTCTATGGTTTCATGATTCTACTTACTCCTCCACTGGCACCATGCACCAGCACCGTCTCCCCTGCCCTGGCACGGCCTCTGCATGGAGAACAGAAAACACTGGCATTAACCAAGCACCAGGCTGCAGGTCCTGACATCAAATCTCAGCTGTCACAGAGCAGTTCCAACTCATGGCAGGACTGGCAAGGTACAATCTGCCTCCTGGGAGGCAAAATCAACTGCAGCACTGGGAAGTTTCAGTGCTAGGGAATTGTGTCGACATGTAGCAGACTGGGTCTGAGCCTCAGTTCCAGGACGTGGAATCATAGACTACCCAGGGGGGGCTGGAAGGGACCTCCAAAGCTCATCCAGTCCAACTCCCCTGCCAGAGCAGCATCTCTTAGATCAGATCACACAGGAACACATCCAGACAGGTTTTGAGTATCTCCGAAGAGGGAGACTCCACAACCCCTCTGGGCAGCCTGTTCCAGTGCTCTGTCACCCTCACAGGGAAAAAAAATTCCTCCTCATGTGGCCTTCCAGCATCTGAAGTGGGCTACAAAAAAGCTGGGGAGGGACTTTTGAGGCTATCAGGGAGTGACAGGACTGGGGGGAATGGAGCAAAGCTGGAGGTGGGGAGATTCAGACTGGATGTGAGGAGGAAGCTGTTGAGCATGAGAGTGGTGAGAGGCTGGAATGGGTTGCCCCTGCAGGGAGGTGTTTGGGGCCAGATCCCTGGAGGTGTTTTTGGCCAGGCTGGCAGAGGCTGCAGTCAGGCTGCTCTAGGGTAGGGTGTCCCTGGGCATGGCAGGGGGGTTGGGACTGGCTGATCCTTGTTGTTCCTTCCAACCCTGACTGATTCTATGATTCTATGACAGAAGCCCTGAAAGACCTTCTCTAGTGTGAGGTGTCCCTGCCCATGGCAGGGGGAGTTGTAACTGGCTGATCCTGTTGGTCCCTTCCAACCCTGACTGATTCTATGATTCTAAATGAAACTTCCTATGGCTCAGCTTCCATCCACTGTCCCTTGTCCTGGCACTGGGCATCACCCAGCAGGACCTGGCTCCAGCCTCTATCTTCATAACCATTGCTGAGCCTCTCAGGCTCCTCTATTCCCAGCAGCACAGCCTCAGCTCCCTCAGGCTCTCCTCCTAACAGAGCTGTTCCATCCCCTTCAGCATCTTTGTAGCATCTTTGTGGACTCTCTCCAGCAGTTCTATGTCCCTCTTGAAATGGGGGAGGCCTATGGCACAGGGGGGTTGGAACTGGATGAGCTTTGAAGTCCCTTCCAACCTAACCCATTCTATGATTCTCTGACTCTTCTCTTAAGAAGAAACAAAACAACAGGAAAACACAGGCACTAGCTTCTAGCCACCAAAGAATGACCTGGCAATTCCACCAGCCCAGCAGATGTGTTTTAAACATCTCCCACAAGCTGATCTCCTCACCACCACTACCACCTTTTGACAGGACAAGAGAAACAAGAGCTTTGATACCTCAGCACCCAACCTCAGCCCTGGCCCCTTACTTTTGGCACAGAGCCCTGTAGGCAGTGAAGTAAGGTATTGCAATGGCTGCTCCCTGCTTGAAGTCCAGCTTGGCTGGCAAAGGGAAGACTCTGTTGGCTGCAGCAACTGCATACTCTGCATATCCTCCAGAGATGGTGTCCGTGGTAAAGACCTTGTCACCTTTCTGCAAAGCAAGGAAAGAAAGAGACAAGTTCATCACCTGCTCTTGTGCATTTCTTTATGTAGAATAGAACACAGTAGAATAGAATACAATAGGACAGAATAGAATAGAATGGAATAGAGTAGAATACAAAAGAGCAGAACAGAATAGAATACAATACAATATAATAGGATAGGATAGAATAGAATAGGACAGAATAGAATAGAGTAGAATAGAAAAGAATAGAATACAATAGGAAAGGATAGGATAGGATAGGATAGGATAGGATAGGATAGGATAGGATAGGATAGGATAGGATAGGATAGGATAGGATAGGATAGGATAGGATAGGATAGGATAGGATAGGATAAAATAGAATAGAACATAATAGAAAAGGATAGAATAGAATAGAACAGGATAGAATAGAATAGGATAGAATAGAATAGGATAGAATATAGAACAGAATGGAATGGAATAGAATAGGATACAGAACAAAATAGAATGGAGTGGGATGGGATAGAACACAATAGAATAGAGTAGAATAGGATAGGACAGAATATAGAACAGTGTAGAATGCAATGAAATGGAATAGAATAGAATAGAATAGAATAGAATAGAATAGAATAGAATAGAATAGAATAGAATAGAATAGAATAGAATAGAATAGAATCAGCCAGGTTGGAAGAGAGCTCCAAGCTCATCCAGCCCAACCTATCCTCCAGCCCTATCCAATCAACCAGACCATGGCACTCAGTGCCCATCCAGGCTTGGCTTGAACACCTCCAGGGATGGGGACTCCACCACCTCCCCGGGCAGCCCATTCCAATGCCAATCACTCTCTCTGCCAACAACTTCCTCCTCACATCCAGCCTCAACCTGCCCTGACACAGCTTCAGCCTCTGTCCCCTCCTTCTGGCCCTGCCTGCCTGGCAGCAGAGCCCAAGCCCAGCTGGCCACAACCTCTCTTCAGGTAGTTGTAGACAGCAATGAGCTCTGCCCTCAGCCTCCTCTTCTGCAGGCTGCACACCCCCAGCTCCCTCAGCCTCTCCTCTTGGGGCTGTGCTCCAGGCCCCTCCCCAGCCTTGCTGCCCTTCTCTCAGCACCTTCCAGCACCTCAACATCTCTCTGCAATTGAGGGGCCCAGAACCAGGCACAGCACTCAGGTACCTGTAGACCAAGAAGCAGCTCAGAGGAGCTCAGGCTATTTCTAGCAGCTCTCCTATATAAAAATCAGCAGCTCTGCTTGTCGCAGAGGAGAGATTTCTAAATGCTAATGTATACAATCAGTGCAGCAGGAGCCCCATCACGAGTGCTGTAATTAAAGCCCCTGATCTACAGCCCCTCTGCCTCATTAACATTCACCTTCAGGAACCTCAGCGCTGAAGGATTCCAGCCCTAGATTCCAAGTGCAAAGCCTGAAAAAGCTTTTACAAATGCAAACACAGAAACACACACATAAAAAGTGTTTCTCACATTTCTCCATGTTTGGGTGTATTTAAAACATGGAAGAAAATGAAACTCTTCAGAGAGCCTGAGGCAACGAGAGTATGACTAAGAGGTTAACCATGGGGCAGCAATGTGCCCTGGGGGACAAGAGGGCCAAGAGGATCCTGGGGTGTATGAGGCAGAGTGTGTCCAGCAGATCCAGGGAGGTTCTTCTCCCCCTCTACTCTGCCCTGCTCAGACCTCATCTCGAGCACTGCCTTCAGTTTGGGGCTCCCCAGTTGCAGAGGGACAGGGAGCTGCTGGAGAGGGTCCAGGGGAGGGCTGTGAGGATGCTGAGGGGACTGCAGCAGTGCCTGGGGAGGAGAGGCTGAGGGACCTGGGGCTGCTTAGTCTGCAGATGAGAAGCCTGAGAGGGGATTGGATCAATGTTTGTCAACGTGTGAGGGCTGGGGGTGAGGAGTGGGGGGACAGGCTCTGCTCACTGCTCCCTGCCATAGGCCAAGGAGCAATGATGTAAGTTGAAGCACAGTAGGTTCTAGCTCAACTTCTTGCCTTTTTGGGTCCCAGAGCAGTGGCACAGGCTGCCCAGAGAGGTTGTGGAGTCTCCTTGTCTGGAGCCTTTGCAGACTCTGTCTGGATGTGTTGCTGTGTGCCCTGAGCTAGATTGTCTGCTCCTGCTCTGGCAGAGGGGGTTGGACTGGATGAACTCTTTGGGTGCCTTCCAACACCTGACATGCTCTGAGCCTGTGATGGTCCCTTCTAAAGCCATTTCCATTTCCAAACAAACCTTCCATTTCTCACTCCTGCATGAAGTCATTACCTCAGACAGGGATGATCCTGCACCAAACACTGCTGCAATGCCACAGGAGCAGCTCTGCAGCACAACTTTTCAACACCCAGCATCACTGCTCTGAGCAGAGGAAGCACTCAGGGCCTCTCCCCAGCATCAACACTCACAACATAAAGACCCAACAAAGCAGAAGGACAACAGTCTCAAGTTGTTCCTGGGGAGGTTCAGGCTGGATGTTAGGGAGAAGTTCTTCCCAGAGAGAGTGACTGGCATTGGAATGGGCTGCCCAAGGAGGTGGTGGAGTCCCCATTCCTGGAGGTGTCCAAGCCAAGCCTGTATGGGGCACTTAGTGCCATTGGCTAGGGCTGGGTGATAGGTTGGATTGGATGAGCTTGGTCTCTTCCAACCTGGCTGATTCTATTCTATTCTGTTCTGTTCTATTCTATTCTATTCTATTCTATTCTATTCTATTCTATTCTATTCTATTCTATTCTATTCTATTCTATTCTATTCTATTCTATTCTATTCTATTCTATTCTATTCTATTCTGTATTCTATTATTTCCTATTTTATCTATTCTATTTTATTCTGTTCTGTTCTATTCTACCTATTCTATTTTATTTTATTATGTTCTATTCGATTCTATCCTATCCTATCCTATCCTATCCTATCCTATCCTATCCTATCCTATCCTATCCTATCCTATCCTATCCTATCCTATCCTATCCTATCCTATCCTATCCTATCCTATCCTATCCTATCCTATCCTATCCTATCCTATCCTATCCTATCCTATCCTATCCTATCCTATCCTATCCTATCCTATCCTATCCTATCCTATCCTATCCTATCCTATCCTATCCTATCCTATCCTATCCTATCCTATCCTATCCTATCCTATCCTATCCTATCCTATCCTATCCTATCCTATCCTATCCTATCCTATCCTATCCTATCCTATCCTATCCTATCCTATCCTATCCTATCCTATCCTATCCTATCCTATCCTATCCTATCCTATCCTATCCTATCCTATCCTATCTATTCTATTCCATTCTATTCCATTCTGTTCTATTCTATTCTATTCTAAGTCAATCCCACAGGTACCTTGAAGGCTGTGACCTGCTGCCCAACAGCCTCTATGACACCAGCCACATCTGTGCCAGGGGTGTAGGGCAAAGCTGGCTTGCGAGCGTAGGTTCCAGACCGAATGTAGGTCTCCACAGGATTCACCCCGCAGGCATGGACTTTAATGAGCACCTGAAAGAAAAGATCACACAATCCCAGCATGCTAAGGGTTGCAAGGGACCTCAGGAGATCATCCACTCCAACCCCCCCCTGCCAAAGCAGGGGCACCACCAGCAGCTTGCCCAGGATCACGATGCCCAGCTGGGGCTGGAAGCTCTCCAGAGAAGGAGACTTCACAACTTCTCCAGAGTCCAACACCCTCACACCAAACAAGCCTCTCCTCATCTTCCGATGGAACTTCCTGTGTTTCACTTATTGTCCATTGTCCCCTGTCCTAGCACAGGGCACCACTGGAAAGAGACTGACCCCAAGTTCCTGACACCCATCATTAAGGTATTGGCAAACAATGACCAGATCCCCTCTCAGCCTTCCCTTTTCCAGACTGGGCAGTCCCATGCCTTGCAGTCTTTCCTCGTCAGATAGATGTTCCAGTCCCTTTACAGCTTCACAGGATGTCAGGTGCTGGAAGGCACCCAAGAAGATCATCCAGTCCAACACCCCCTGCCAGAGCAGGACCAGACAATCTACTCAGGGCATGCAGCAACACATCCAGACAGAATCTGCAAAGGCTCCAGGGATGGGGAATCCACAACCTCTCTGGGCAGCCTGTGCCACTGCTCTGGGACCCACACTTGCAAGAAGTTGCCTCTTGTGTTGAGTTGCAACCTCCTGTGTGCTGCAGCTTCCATCCATTGCTCCTTGGCCTATGGCAGGGAGCAGTGAGCAGAGCCTGTCCCCCCTCTCCTGACCCCCAGCCTTCAGATTCAATCCCCTCTCAGTCTTCTCCAGACTAAGCAGCCCCAAGTCCCTCAGCCTCTCCTCCCCAGGCAGTGCTCCAGTCCAGTCAGAACCCTTCAGCATCCTCCAGCATCCTCACAGGCCCCACTGGACTCTCTCCAGTAGTTCGCTGTCCCTCTTGAACCGGATACAATAATGAGGCTTTAATAGGGCAGAGTAGAGGAGCAGGAGAACCTCCCTTGACACCTCAGGATGCTTCTTGAGCAACAGGGATAAAGACTCGAATCCTCAGGGCATTTAAATCGGCTTCTTAAACTCAGGCGGCAAAAGCTCAGCCTTAAACTGAAGCCATTTCCAGCAGCTCCTGTCGCAGCAAAGGGCCACGTTTGTTCAACTCGGGACGGAGGAATGCACTGAGCAGGAACCACACATTGAAGCTTTTTGTTCCCTTGCTCCTCACCCTGTTCCGAGCGCCCCCGGCGTTGCTCAGCACCCCTTATTTCAGCTGGCAGCACTCCCCACCTACCTGCTCTGCCTTCGGGCTGGGGATCGGCACATCCGACTGGAGTTTCAGCACCTCCGGGCCCCCAAACTCAAAGACCCTGACAGCTCTCATCGCATTTCTGGTGGCTGCCATCGCGCCCGGAGTGCCTGGGAGAGGGGAGAACCACAACGTTCATGTCGCATCCTCACGGTACCCAACGGACAGCCCGGCAAGCAGCTCGTTCCGTGGGGGTCTCATCCCCCTCCACTTACACCTAGGGGGCTCTGGGAGAGGGGGTTTATTCCCAAAGTCCCGCAAAGGCATGAACTAATCCAAGCACTTGCTCGACGTTCGGGCCGTTAAGAGAATCGACGGCTGAAAGTTTCTCCGCAGAGACGCTCCCGAGGCAGCCCCCGGGAGCACCGCGACCTGCCGCTGGCGGTGAACGCCTCTCCGGCAACCAGCGCTGGAGAAGGGGCACAGGGGCAAAGCCCAGGGGAGCGGAGCCTGCGCCGGCTCCGAGCGCTGGAGAAGGGGCACAGGGGCACTGCCCTAGGGAGCGGAGCCTGCGCCCGCTCCGAGCGCTGGAGAAGGGGCACAGGGGCACGGCCCTAGGGAGCGGAGCCTGCGCCCGCTCCGAGCGCTGGGGAAGGGGCACAGGGGCAAAGCCCAGGGGAGCGGAGCCTGCGCCGGCTCCGAGCGCTGGGGAAGGGGCACAGGGGCAAAGCCCAGGGGAGCGGAGCCTGCGCCGGCTCCGAGCGCTGGGGAAGGGGCACAGGGGCAAAGCCCAGGGGAGCGGAGCCTGCGCCGGCTCCGAGCGCTGGGGAAGGGGCACAGGGGCAAAGCCCAGGGGAGCGGAGCCTGCGCCGGCTCCGAGCGCTGGGGAAGGGGCACAGGGGCAAAGCCCAGGGGAGCGGAGCCTGCGCCGGCTCCGAGCGCTGGGGAAGGGGCACAGGGGCAAAGCCCAGGGGAGCGGAGCCTGCGCCGGCTCCGAGCGCTGGGGAAGGGGCACAGGGGCAAAGCCCAGGGGAGCGGAGCCTGCGCCGGCTCCGAGCGCTGGGGAAGGGGCACAGGGGCAAAGCCCAGGGGAGCGGAGCCTGCGCCGGCTCCGAGCGCTGGGGAAGGGGCACAGGGGCAAAGCCCAGGGGAGCGGAGCCTGCGCCGGCTCCGAGCGCTGGGGAAGGGGCACAGGGGCAAAGCCCAGGGGAGCGGAGCCTGCGCCGGCTCCGAGCGCTGGGGAAGGGGCACAGGGGCAAAGCCCAGGGGAGCGGAGCCTGCGCCGGCTCCGAGCGCTGGGGAAGGGGCACAGGGGCAAAGCCCAGGGGAGCGGAGCCTGCGCCGGCTCCGAGCGCTGGGGAAGGGGCACAGGGGCAAAGCCCAGGGGAGCGGAGCCTGCGCCGGCTCCGAGCGCTGGGGAAGGGGCACAGGGGCACTGCCCTAGGGAGCGGAGCCTGCGCCGGCTCTGAGCGGTGGGGAAGGGGCACAGGGGCACGGCCCTAGGGAGCGGAGACTGCGCCGGCTCCCGTAGATCTCACCGAAAAAATCCGGACGGGCGCCGTCGAGGCAACGGAGCGGCAAAAACGGGGCACAAAACGAGCTCGCCTAGCCCGGGCACGGCGCTTGGCTCACGGCCCGCCCCTTGCCACCAGATCCTCGCCCCTCGGACACCTCCCTCCGCACCAATCCCCGCCCCGCCGCTGCCTCCGGTGGGGCCCAAGGGCTGGCACCGGCCGCGCCAGCACGGCCGCTCCGTCCGCCCCAGCCCGCGGAGCCTGGCCCTACGCACCGGGGATGGCCAGCAGCCCAGTCACGCTGCCCGGGGTGGGCAGCGCCGAGTTTCGGCGGGCAGCTCACCTGCCGCGGCGGCGGAGACGGGGCCGGGAGGCGAGCGGCGGCGGAGCGCGAACGGGAGGCGGTGGCAAGGCGGGAGGGGAGGCGGTGACTGTGGCCCACGCTGCAGCCCGCCTTTCGTTTCGCTTTGGGGAGGTTTGGCCCTGGCGGGCCGCCGTCGGGCCGGCTTGGCGGCAGCGGCGGGGCTGGGGCCTGCCCGATGGCCTCCTTCCAGCGGCGGAAGGCGCAGCGCCTGGCGAGGGCGGACGGCAGCAGGAAGGGGGCGGTGGACGAAGGTGCCGCCGCCGTCGTGCGGCTGCTGAACGGGCGGGATCGCTTCTGCACCACCAGCTCCTGCTCGGGCCGCCTCGTCCTGGTGCAAGGCGGCGCCGCAGTGAGTCCCGGGCGGCTCCCTGCGGGAGCGCGGCCGCAGCCAGGCGCTGCTGGGCGCTGCCCGGTGGCAGGAGAAGGGGCAGGGGGGGGGAAGCGCAGGCATAGGAAATTTCGTTTAAGCAGGAGAAGGAGGTGTTTTGTTGTTTTTTTTTTTTTTCTTGTGAAGGTGACAGAACCCGGGAACAGGCTGCCCGGGGAGGTTGTGGAGCTGAACAAACGTGGCTGCGACAGGGGCTGCTGGAAATGGCTTCAGTTCAAGACTGAGCTTTTGCCGGCTGAGTTTAAGAATCCCATTTAAATGCTCTGAGGATTCGAGTGCGAAATCTTTATCCGTGTTGCTCGAGAAGCATCCTGAGGTGTCAAGGGAGGTTCTCCTGCCCCTCTACTCTGCCCCACCAAAGCCTCATTATTGTGTCCAGTTGAAGAGGGACATCGAACTACTGGAGAGAGTCCAGCGGAGGCTGGGAGGGTGCTGGAGGATGCTGAAGGATGCTGGAGGGTGCTGTGGGGACTGGAATCACTGCCTGGGGAGGAGAGGCTGAGGGACCTGAGGCTGCTTAATCTGGAGGAGACAAGACTGAGAGGGGATTGAATCAATGTTTGTCAATCTCTGAGAGGGGGGGGAGAAGCTCTGCTTGTTTGCTCCCTGGGATAGGCCAAGGAGCAATGGATGGAAGCTGCAGCGCAGGAGGTTGCAGCCCAACACAAGAGGCAACTTCTTGCCTGGAATCTGTGCTAGATTGTCTGGTCCTGCTCTGGCAGGAGGGAGTTGGACTCAATGATCTCCTTTGGTCCCTTTCAATCCCTGACATCCTGTGAGCCTGTGTGGGTCCCAGATCAGTGGCACAGGCTACCCAGAGAGGTTGTGGATTCCCCATCCCTGGAGCCTTTGCAGGCTCTGTCTGGATGTGTTGCTGTGTGCCCTGAGCTAGATTGGCTGCTTCTGCTCTGGCAGGGGAGTTGGACTGGATGAGCTCTTTGGTCCCACGGAGGTTATGGAGTCTCCTTCTCTGGAGATATCCAAAACCTGCCTGGACGCGTTCCTGTGTGATCTGGTCCAGGAGATGCTGCTGTGGCAGGGGCGTTGGAGTGGATGAGCTTTGGAGGTCCCTTCCATCCCCTGACATTCGGCTCCGGAGGCCGTTCCGGGGCGGCGGTGCCTGTGTTGTCTCGGCAGCCTCGCAGCACCTCCCGGGTCGGTGTAGAGCGGCTCTGAGGGTCTGGCGCCGCTCGCCGCCGGCAGGGTCAGTGCCTGCGCCCTGGCAGCACCGAGAGACGCCGGAGCCAGCCCGGCAGACCGCTGACAGCACCCGGAGGTCTCTACTCCATCTTTCCGAGGCAGACAGAGCAATATTTACAGGGCTGGACTCCTAGCCCGAGGGCTTTGTCTGACACATCAGCACGGACTAAGTCGGTTTTAATCCGCTAGGATGTGAGAATACTTCTGTGCGTTACCCAACCCTGTGGTGATGAAATCCAGGATGTTTATTTTGGGGCACCGTTTTTTTCACACCAGGAGAAGCTGGGGCATCCCCCCGACCTGTCTCAGGACCTCTTTCTCTTCCTTCTCAGGACACCAACAGCGGTGACATCCAGAAGAAAGGCTGCAGTTGGCTGATGGTGACACATGAAACCTGTGCCAAAGACGATGTGGTAAGAGGACAATCTGACACGGCTTTGGTTTCTACTGAATGTCCTGGAAAGCATTGTCCTGTGAAGCACAAAGAAGTGTGCAGAGATGTTTCTTTATCCCTGTTTACTGAGATGAGTTGCTGTGGCAGTTTCAAAATTAACTTCTCTCTCTTGTGTCCTATCTTAAGACCTACTATGAGGAGAATACTTTGCAGCTGATGACCAATTTCCTGTAAATGCAGCTCGTGTGACATTTGAATGATGTCTTTCTCCATACCACAGGCTCACAGGATGTCAGGGGTTTGAAAGGGACCCAAAGAGATCATAGAATCAGTCAGGGTTGGAAGGGAGCACAAGGATCAGCCAGTTCCAACCCCCCTGCCATGCCCAGGGACACCCTACCCTAGAGCAGGCTGCTCACAGCCTCTGCCAGCCTGGCTGCAAACACCTCCAGGGAAGTGGCCCCAGACACCTCCCTGGCCAACCCATTCCAGCCTCTCACCACTCTCATCCTCAACAGCTTCCTCCTCACCTCCAGCTTTGCTCCATTCCCCCCTCCAAGTCCTGTCACTACCTGATAGCCTAAAAATTACACACACACACCAGCTTTTTTGTAGCTCCCTTCATATCCTGGAAGACCACAAGAAGGTCACCTCAGACCCTCCTCTTCTCCAAACTGAACAGCCCATCAAGTCCAACCCCCCTGCCAGAGCAGGGGCAGACAATCTAGCTCAGGGCACACAGCAACACATCCAGACAGAGTCTGCAAAGGCTCCAGACAAGGAGA
>VWZI01020965.1:32035-53437 GCA_013396835.1 Psilopogon haemacephalus | reverse complement strand
TTAGAATAGAATAGAATTAGAATAGAATACATTAGGATAGGATAGAATAGAATAGGATAGAATAGGATAGATTAGGATAGGATAGAATAGGATAGAATAGAATAGAATAGAATAGAATAGAATAGAATAGAATAGAATAGAATAGAATAGAATAGAATAGAATAGAATAGAATAGAATAGAATAGAATAGACCAGGTTGGAAGAGACCTGCAAGATCATCCAGTCCAACCTAGCACCCAGCCCTACCCAATGGCACTAAGTAATAGTTCCCCTAGATGTTAAATGACAGAAAAACTCTTTACTGTGGGACTGCAACTTCCTTTTTTTCTCCTTTGAAAAATACTGTTTTGTTTTTTTTCCCTAAGAGAGCAAAAAAAAAGTCTGTCTCTTTAGTAATAATGTTGAGTGGGGAAATTCTTCACTGGTTGTTGTTAACAAAGTGTTTTTCTTTCTGATAGTATTTCTGTCTGGTAGAAAACTTTCCCAACAGTTAAGAGATTAACTTCTAGACATAAATAATGGTGAGGCCTTGAGCTCCAAAAAGATAAAGATAGCTTCCAAGTGGCCACCCAAAACTTCAAAGGGGCCAAGATAAAGATTCACATACCAAGAAGGTGACATCAAGAAGAAGCAAAAAGGCTTTATTTAAATGGCTCCATGCATATGTATACACAGTAATTTAATGAATATGTATAGCTCCACGTATAGAAAGCCCACTGGAACCACTTTTGGGTTGATGCAAATTTGGAGGGTGACCCCTTCACATCCAGCACCATAAGAAAGCAATACCTTGGCCTGATGGTTATTGGCTATTAGGTTTTGATCCCTGCCTCCATGTTAAGAAATTGTTTTGTCTTCGAATTGCTGCACTTATCAGACAGCATTTTGACACACATTTAGGGGTAAATCTTGTCTTCAGCTGAAGGAAGACTCTGTTCCCATCTGAACCCAATATTTACTGTTCAGAATGTTCACTTGCACTGGAGGACCTTGCCAGGATCACACAGGACTCCTTTTAGTGAAGTCACTGATAAAAACAGGCTGAAAAAAAGCTCTTGTTGTTATCACTGAGTCTCCAATTACCCAGGAAAAAAAATCCTGCTTAATAGTTTTTTTAAAGCATTATGTATTGTCTTCAAATGTAGCTGAGAGGTGAAGTTCTATGAAGATTTGAGATGGGGTGGGGGTAAAATTGAAAGCTTTAACAAGGTGTTTTTGAATTGATGATACCAAGCTGTGTGGCACAGCAGACACGCTGGAGGGCAGGGATGCCATCCAGAGGGACCTGGACAGGCTGCAGAGGTGGGCACAAGCCAACCTCATGAGGTTCAAGAAGGCCAAGTGCAAGGTCCTGTACCTGGGTCAAGGCAATCCCAAGCACAGATACAGGTTGGGCAGTGACTGGCTGGAAAGTAGCCCTGCAGATAGGAACTTGGGGGTGCTGGTGGACAAGAAGCTCAACATGAGCCAGCAGTGTGCACTTGCAGCCCAAAAAGCCAACCAGATCCTGGGCTGCATCAGGAGAAGTGTGGCCAGCAAGTCGAGGGAGGTGATTCTCCCCCTCTACTCTGCCCTGGTGAGACCCCACCTGGAGTACTGCATCCAGTTCTGGAGCCCCTATTGCAAGAGGGATGTGGACATGCTGGAGAGTGTCCAGAGATGGGCCACGAGGATGATCGGAGAGCTGCAGCACCTCTCCTATGAGGAAAGACTGAAGGATATGGGGCTGTTCAGTTTGGAGGAGAGGAGGCTTCAAGGTGACTTTATTGTGGCCTTCCAGTATCTGAAGGGGGCCTACAGAAAAGCTGTGGAGGGACTTTTTAGGCTCTCAGATAGTGAGAGGACATGAGGGAATGGGGCAAAGCTGGAGGTGGGGAGATTTGGCTGGATGTGAGGAGGAAGTTCTTCAGCATGAGAGTGGTGAAGCCCTGGAATGGGTTGCCCAGGGGGGTGATTTGGGCCACTTCCCTGGAGGTGTTTAAGGCCAGGTTGGATGAGGCTGTGTCCAGCCTGATCTAGGGTAGGGTGTCCCTGGGCATGGCAGGGGGGTTGGAACAGGACTATCCTTGTGGTCCCTTCCAACCCTGACTGATTCTATTATTCTGTGATTCTATGATAGGAAAGGGAGCCAGAGAGGGGTAGGAAATCAGTATTTCTTTGTGACAATTGCTTAATGACTCAATAGTGAGGTTTCATAGGTAACAAAAGCTCTACCTTTTTATCTCCCTAACAGCTGTGGTAAATTTTTTTGTCCATGCTTCTTTCAGCTTGAGGAAGCGAGGAGGTTAAAACAGAACTTCAGAAAGGAATTTTGTACCTGATGCAGAGGTAACACATTACCAGTGTCACCTTCTGCAACACTACTTTTCCCTTGAGTCTCCTCAGCCAAGTAATGATTTAGTCCAGTGTTGCTTGATTTAGAGCGTTAGATAGACTGGAATGTTGTCCTTCTGTTAAAAAAAATCCCAACACAACAAAGTACAAAATGTTCATCATAAAAAAATGACTAAAGATAATTCGTCCTGATCTTTCTCTGATATAACTCTCTTCTGGGAGCTCATAGCAAGGAGATGTTTAACAATTTCAACATGAGCCTGCAGTGTGCACACGCGGCTCAGACAGCCAACCATGTCCTGGGCTGCATTAAGAGAGGCATTACCAGCAGGGCAAGGGAGGTGATTCTCCCCCTTTACTCTGCTCTTGTCAGACCCCACCTGGAGTACTGTGTGCAATTCTGGAGCCCCCAGCACAAGAAGGACATGGAACTGTTGGAGAGAGTTCAGAGGAGGGCCACGAAGATGATCAGAGGGCTGGAGCAGCTCTGCTATGAGGACAGGCTGAGAGAGTTGGGGCTTCTCAGCCTGGAGAAGAGAAGGCTTCGGGGAGACCTTATAGCAGCCTACCAGTATCTGAAGGGGGCCTACAGGAGGGACTGTTCACAAGGTCTTGTAATGACAGGACGAGGGGGAATGGGTTCAAACTGGCAGAGGGGAGATTTGAACGGGATGTTAGGAAGAAATTCTTCACAGTGAGGGTGGTGAGGCACTGGAACAGGTTGCCCAGGGAGGTTGTGTCTGCTCCCTCCCTGGATGTGTTCAAGGCCAGGCTGGATGAGGTCTTGAGCATCCTGATCTAGTGGGAGGTGTCCCTGCCTCTGGCACAGGGGGGTTGGAACTGGATGATCTTTGAGGTCTCTTCCAACCTAGACCATTCTATGATTCTATGAATTTGTCTGGCTGCAGCTAACCTTACAAGTCTCATCAAATAAGACAGGCTATGGTTTTATAAACACTTAAACTGGTACCACTGCCTACTGGATACTAACGGGTAGTACTTCTAGTTCAATCTCTTTGTTCCTCTGTGTTGGCAGATGTTTTCTGCAGCTGAGGTTAGAGAACCACTTGGGATTCGTGCTGTTACATTTCTTTGCCAGGGTGGTTTCACTTAGATGAGTTTCCAGGTTCACCACCCGGCTACAGAAAGAGTTACGTCAGTTATATGGAATAACAGCACAAAGACCAGAACAAAGCTCCGAGTTGAAGCTCTTTTTCTTTAGTAGCAGCCTTAGTTAGTTGCCATAGGACTTTATGAATCCAGAAATTTCAGCTGGCTGAGTTAGCAGAGGCTATGAGTAAATTACTTTGGTAGGTTTAGTGAAGATGGCTCTTGGGATGAGCAGCACACCCTGTTTGGGTTGGGTAGGTCATGCATGTTCTGTACACAGATCAAAGTGTTCTGCAGCAATGAAGTTCATCGATGTTCATGTATCATACATACAGGCTTCTCCAAAATGAATGTGTCTGTCACTGGCCTCACTCGAGAGCCAGAACCATAACTGCAGCTGCTGCCTAGCCACTCTTTGGCACTAATTGCACAGCCAAGTGGTATACTGCTGCTGGTGAAATCTGCCCAGGACAGCAGACTTAAAGCTGTCAAAACAGTATAAACTGAGGTGATCCACAGCATAGAGTGGCATGAACATCAGGCACAGCAAAACTGTTGGAAAATTAGTTAAGAAGCTTCAAATTGTCCACAATCCACACAAGGATTGTGTGCATTATTTGAGAAGTTTTCTGATTGGTTTTTTTTGGTTTTTTTTCTTATGACTTTGCAGAGAGCAATAAATTAAGGAAAGATGCAGGATGGAGAACTGTAGCATTCTCTCAGCCTCACTGAAATCCTTTTTTCCCGGTTTTGTGTTACAGCAGGAGGAAGCTAAACTAGTGCATCGCGTGGAATAATCCACACAGGATACAAAACCTACCTTTATGTAAAAGCTAAGCAAAGTTAGAAGATAATATGGATTTCAGCGTGAGGTGACTGCAAGTAGATGTAACTTGTCGTGGTGGTTTTGCACCACACAGAATTTAGGATTTACACACACATCCCGCCAAGGTAAATTACCATGCTCACTCAGAATTTGCAAATGAAACTAAATTATTGTTTACAAAAGTAGGCTACATATAAAAAGTAATAAACATACACATGTACATACATACATATAGAACTAGACAATAGCCCAGCTACCCCCCTGCACACCCACTTCTACACCCTGCCCTGGACAAAGGATGAGGGGCGATGGTTTTAAACTGCAGCAGGGTAGTTTTAGATCGGACATAGGGAAGAATTTCTTCACAACGAGGGTGGTGAAATACTGGAACAGATTGCTCAGGGACATGGTAGAGGGCCCATCCCTGAAAACATTCAAGATTAGACTTGATGTGGCCCTGGGCAGCCTGATCTAGTTGGAGGTGTCCCTACTCACTGCAGTGGAGTTGGACAAAATTACTTTTGAGGGTCACTTCCAACCCAATGCAATCTGTGAATCTGTGAAATCAGACTTCAGCTCATGGACTTATGTTGCCAGGCTCCCAAGTTGTGAACGTGACACTGGACACAGTTGATCAAGGGTCTTTTCTGCCTCCCTTGTGCACACCACTGCCTTCCTGCCCACACCAGCCCTGCTGCTGCTCTTGAGGACAAACAAACATCCTCGAGCTTGCCAATGGCTTCTGATACGAAAGGAATGTAAAATTAGGTGAAATGTGAAGGCTGCACAAAGACATTGAATTCCATTGTAACAAGAATGTAGATGGTGTTGCAAGGGAGATAAAGTTGCAGAGGTGAGTGTTTGGCTGCGTTTATAACTGAACCAATTTTCAAAGCCAGCAGAACAGGTGCTTAATATTTAGCTGTGATTCCTCAAAACCTTCAGGCTGTCTTTTGTTTCCCCCTTTAAGGAAGCTTTCTAGGTTTTGAACTTCATTATCAATATTTTTTTGCACCTTTCTATGCTCAGTACAAGTGTCCTTGAAAGGGCAGCTGGATTTGCTGATTGTCATGTAGACAGAGATGTTTTCAAAATATAGGCACGCAATCCATTTGTAAATCTGCCCTGAATATATGAAAGTCTAATCAGGCTGACTCAGACAGCCAAACTATGACATACCTCATTTGAATTCTCTCTTCCCCCAGGCCTTGTCTACAAGAAATATGCATACATTGTATTGTCAGTAGAAAACATGAATGATAACAATACTCATCCCTGGTGGAGTTCTGGGTGTATTTTAGTTTTAAATGCATCTGAGCAGTCAGCCTTTTTTTTCATATACTCTATGTAGCTGTAACAGCCCTACACATGCCTTTTTTTGTTGTTGTTGTTGTTGTTGGCAACAATATATTCCTGAAGCAACACAACCTTCCACTGCTCTGTTTTTCCTTACTTTTAATAGCTGATGGTCTTTTCCACGGTGAGCTATGTTTACCACTTTGGTAGATGAGCAGTGATTGTACACACCCTAGTTGTGTGACTAGTTCCTCCTTGCAGGAAGGGTCTTGTTGAAGCAGATGTGTTGGTTGTGTGGGTGTGATTTGTGGGGCTTCTCTCCATTCTGAGAAACCTCCTATTTTATTCAAATGGTAATTTCTTGGGTATTAAGTATGATGAACTGCTGGCTGGTTTTGATTTTCAGCGTTATCTTTTGGAGTCTGTATGTACACAGTGACACTTCTCATGCCCTGGAAACAGTGTGGCTCTCTTACAGTACCTTCTCAGTGAGGAAAAACATGGCTAGACAAGTAAGCAGCAAGTTCAGCATTTCCAAGCAGTATAGGTATGTCGCGAAGGAGCTCGGAATCAATACCACTGACCAATATGATCAAAGTATTGTTCAGCTTTATTGTAAAATCAGCACAGGTTATATATCCTATGTCTCTCCTAGATCATGCTATTCTATTTCTCCTTGGTAATTCTTATCTGTCCATGTGCCCTTTCTTCTGATGTATATCAGCTGCTTTGCCCAAGATGTTTTCATTTCTTCTTCAGCCAGCTCTCTCTTATCAGTCAGTGCTGCTGATGCAGCGCTACCAAGGCCGTAGATTGAACTACTTTTCTCATGCTAAGAGAGGCCCACTGAAGGGGATCTTTAACGAGTGGATTGTTCATCACGTTGTCAATGGCTCTCCAGCCATCCCACATAGGTATGAATTGATTATGGGCAATTAACAAGGCAGGAATTATAAAATATGTAGGTTTTTATTATTTCCCGAGGCCTTGCCCACAAACTAGTTTAAATTTGCGTCCTAATTTGGTTGTGAAAATCGTCACAAGGATGCTTACAGGCAATTTAGTAATTTAGAAAAATCAGAGTGTTGGAAAAGCTTAACCACAAATGGCTTTGCCCCACTTACAAATAGGCAGCTTGGAGCCCTAGGGAAAGTATGTTTTACTCACAGGAGTAGAATTCAGAAATAGTCAATTGCTCCTTTGTGGCAGTGTTGGAGCTGCTTCAGGTCTTGATAGCCATTGAGAGGCTTCCAGATCTTCCCTGACTTTATCAGGGTGCTGGGAAAGAGGCAGACGAGCTCTGACCTGATCCTGGTTCCTCTTGGCATGGAGATTTGCAGAAGTGCAGGCAGGATCACTTGCAGATGTGCAGAGAGCACAATGTCAGTGGTACTTACCACCACATCATGAGGCACTTAATGCCTTCTCCTGGGAAACTTCAGGAACTTAAGTTTCCAGGTCGTTCAAGCAAAACATCAGGGCTAAGCTGGTCTGAAGCATGAGGCGGAGCAGACTGTGTTGTCCAGGCCAAGCAGTCTGTAGAGCAGAATGTAGAGCAGAGCAGCACACACTGAGGCAGAGCAGTGAAGCAGAGGCAGCACAGAGCAGCTCACAGCAGCTCTACTGCTTGCAACTTGGCTCAATTTATATTACTTGCCTGAGTGCCATGGTTCCTTTGGTCACAGAGATTCACCAATCAGAATGGCATTTGCAAAGCTGACCATATTAGGTGAACCCCAGGGCTTGCTTACCTTTGTTTGGGCAAGAAACTAACAAGTACCTAAATACCAGTGCGTATTTATCACTTTGGCAGGGGACATAATGGCCCAAGACTTTGTTTTCCTCCATCACCAGAAGGGTGGGGCAAGCCAGGACATCTAATAGGCCTATTAGACGTCCACAACAAGGTAAAATGAGGTTTTAACCTCCTCGGGGAAAAAAGTAAAGCAGCTCATGTGACCCCATCTTTGGCAGCAGCAAAGATAATTTCTGTTGTCATGTCTTCTTGGAAAGAGTAGGAGAAGCCTGAAGGTCTACTTGGGCAGCAGAGAAGTGGGGATGGGAAAACTAATCCTAGCAGGGTTGTGGAAGTCTGTAGAAAGAGAAGTTTCCTTCTTCTTCCACTATAGTTTGAGGGCTGCAAACTGCTTCTAGAGGGGCTATCAAGACGCCTAGCAGCTTCAATACCTGCCACAAAGGAGCAAGGGACTATTTCTGAATTCTGCTCCACTGCTGTGAGTAAAACAGGCTAGAGCAGGTTTCTTGGCAGGACTTGTGGTTGCACTGGGGACCCGCACTGGGGACCCACACTGGAGCAATCTCTTCCTAAAGGAGCCTAGCCCATGGAAAGGACATGTGGAATGGACCCACATTGAAGCAGTTTGTGAAGAACTACAGTTCATGGGAAGGACTTATGTTGGAGAAGTGTTCTGTGGGAGGGACCCTGTGCTGGAGCAGGGGAAGAGTGTGAAGAGTGTTACCCCTGAAGAGTCAATTACAGAAGAAACAACTTGTGGTGCTGTAACTGAGCATAATCTCCATTCCCCATTCCTGTGCTCCACTGTGGAGGATGAAAGTAGAGAAAATTTGGAGTCTGAGAAGAAATGATGGGAGGGGGGAAGATATTTAAAGATTTCTTTTTATTTCTCATTTCTCTACTTTGATCTGATTGGTAATAAATTAATTTTCCCAAGTTGAGTCTACTGTGATGGTAACTGGTGTATGATCACTCTCTGCCCTTATCTCAGAGCCTTTCATTACATTTTCTCTTGCTGTCCAACTGTCCAGAGGAGTGATAGAGCAGCTTTGGTGGGCACCTGGCATCCAGCCAAGGTTGACCCACCACAGACATCCTCATGACTGTTCTCTGTGATTGTTGCATACAACTTGTTGCTGTAGGCTTTTTTTACCCTCTTTAGTAAGCATTGCTTTTGTTTTTTTTTTTCTTCTCAATTCCTTAACATAAAGTAGTTTTGTAATTTGGCATATTGTGTGATAGCCCAAAGAGCAAATAAGTAGTCAAGAAAAAGTTAATAATTTAATGTATTGCTTTGTCAGGCACACCTCTGAAGTGATAGAGTCATAGAATGGTCTGGGTTGAAAGTGACCTCCAAAGATTATCTAGTCCAACCCCTTCTTAAGTAAGCAGGGGCATCCTCAACTAGATCAGGTTGCCCAGAGCCCTGTCAAACCTTGCCTTGAATAAGTCAATGTCTTTTCTACCAGTATGTCTGGGTGATGGCTGAAGTGCACAGTTTGTATCTCTTTCCAGGTTTGTCTTTGTTTTTGGAATTCTTATTTCATTATGCTGACTGTAACAATCCACCTGTTGCTTTTTCACTTCTTCAGATGTCATCCTATTTGCCCTCCCAAGGAAAGGGTAGAGATTTGATGTGTCCAAAATATTTACAGGTTGGGAAAACATTGGTGCTAAATTTAGTAAGATATGATTGTTGTCTTGGCAAGTAAAAGTCATTTGAGTGCTACTTTGTTAACTTCTCTGCTTGTTTGTCTCTCTTATCAAGGAGATCCACTTGCAAATTTCCATTAGAGAGAAGAGCTGACAGAAAGTTTGGCATGCTATCATTATATAAAAGAATACTAACTTGTGCCTTGCTACTAGCAATTACTGTCCTCCTAAAATGAACCTTTTCCTAAACATCAGAGGGGTTTAAACCAGGTGCAAAATATGAGGGAGTTTACATCATCTTTTTTAGAACAACATCAATTGGATCTTTCCACTGCAGTGAGCTCATTTGTGTTTATTAATTTTGGTGTTCAAAACCCTCACCATCCCCAACCACTGATTTTAATAATAACTGCTTCTTTTGCAATGGTCATGGGAAGCATTACATAAATGAATAACTAGACCTAGAAATAATAACTAGCAATATGTAAACATTAATTGAACTGGAAGAGAAGGTTCTTGTGGTCAGTATACTGCTTGTGGTTAATTATGCCGCTTGCCCCCTAGATGGACTCAGGAAGCTTCTTTCTGCTTACGGCAGAAGGCAATTGATAAATTACAAGAGACTTTAAGTATTTACTCACAAAATATTATTTCCCAACTCGCGGGGCTAGCTACAGCTTCAGACAGTACCCAAATGCTTTCAGGGAATTCTGTCAATATCTCGTTGTCCGATGAGACTTCTGATTCTTCCCGGGCTTCACAGGATGCTGGGGAAAGGGGCAGATGATCTCTGACCTGGTCCTGGCTCTTTGGATGATCTGTGTATCTCCAGGACTTCCTGTCTTGGCAGAGGACTCTCAGGTGTAGGCAGGATGTCTTGCAGTCTCAGCGTGGATGTTATGCTGATTATTCAAGCCTATCATGTGGAGGTATTTATGCCTGTTCCTGGTAAAGTCGAAGCAGGCACTTTCCAGGCAAACAAATTAGCTTATAGCTTAGCAAAGTATAATGCTATAAAGTATGGCAGCAGGCAAGCAAGCACAAATACAGTGGCAGAGCATGTTGTGTTACCTGCTCATCTCTTTTTATCAATTCAGCCTGAGACTAATCGGCCTTTGGACCCAGAATAGCCGATCAGAATGGCAGTTAGCCAAGCTTTACCATATTAGGTGAAGCCGTAGGTTTGCTTTACCCAAATTTGGGAAAGACAGAGGCTGTGAATGAGGAGGCACAAGCCAAGTGTTCACCACAAGATGCAAGCAGGAGACAAACAAGTCTGAGCAAGCCAGGGTCTCTCAGACTTCATGGCTCCAGGTTCTTTTGTCCTTTTCCCATGGCTGCTTCTCCTCAAACAGAGAGAAGGAGAGCAGAAAAATATATCTGGGCAAGCCAGAACATGTATAAGCCTATTTTTGCCTATCAGGCCTACCACATCTTAACACCAGCCAGTCAGGAATCCTGAGACTCTGTCTTTGCTTTGCTCAGTTTGCAGACACTGCATTTGTGTTCTTACCTTAATAAATGGGTGCTACACCATGAATAGGCTTCCTCTGGATTAGAGATAATTAAGATCTGAATTAAAGATAATTAAGATTGTGTCAAAATCTGTCACCTTTTTCTCCATCCATCATCTACAGCAGTGAGGCCACTTTTGCTGGACAGTAGATACGATACAATTCCATTGACTCTCGCCAAGTGAGGGAGAGGTGTTGCTGGTAGCTGAGCTGATTGAAGATTCATTACAGTGTGGATAATTAATGAGTGTCAACAATGAGGCAAATTATAAACATCAGAGCTCTTTAGAAAAAGAGTGTTTTTGGAAAAAAACTTTGAAAGAGATGTTAAAATGAGGGCTCTGAGGTTTCACTGTTTAAGTGGGCTACATTTAATACCTGAATTACTTGAAACTGCGATTTGCTATTGTCAGAATGAAATATTCCAAGAAAATAGTACTCAGAGCTATTGTACAAGGTGTTTTCTAAGTCCTCGTGATTCAAGTGTAGAAAAAGTATCAGGAAACATTATGATTTGTCCTCATATATTTATTTTTTCCCCCCAGATCCAAGATAATACAGCCTTTATTTCACATCTAGAAATACTTGAAATAATAAGCTCTTCAGAGGACAAATAGACCCAACAGCAGTTAATCTGAAACGAAATAACAGGCTTTACTCAAAAGCCTCCTCTTAGCTGTGTTGTCCGTTATTAACATGACTACAGCAGTCCTGTAATTTTCTTATTTCAAAAGTCCTCCTGATGCTGCTTTTTCCTCAAGAGGGAGTGGTAATCTATATGTTAGTAGCTGGTGCATTTGGCCGACTGATCCAGAGGTTGTGCCTGTCTGCAGAAAGCTCTGCTTTCTACAACCGGCTGCTATTTGTGACACAGAAAGGAAGAAATCTCTGACAGCTGATGCACTCGGGTCACCTCACTTTGGTCAGATGTTCAAAGTATCACGGCATCTTTAATAAGCTTGCTAAAAACATTGTATGAGAGGCACCTTGGATTGCAAATGCTGTGAATTTTCTATGTATTTGTGAAGACTAAAGGAGAGGTTAATGCTGACTGAAGGGATCATTGCTGATAGGGAGTTGTCTGTACGGAAGCACAGCTGAGATACACTAAGCAAAGCCTTTCATTTTGATTAACTCTACTGTCTCCACACATTCTGGTAACAAGGAGGCTTTGGGTGTTAAAGCATAGAACCTGCTGATTGTCTTCCTCTCTGAGATCAGAATCCTGCAGACCAGAAAACCTCCAGAGCCTCTGCTCAAGTGCCCAACAGCTTCTTTAAAGCAACATATTTAATCTTATAGCCAGAAGAGAACAGGACACAAGAGAAAGGCATTTTAACACAATAAAAGAGCTACACGCCTGTCTTTCATAGCCTAAGGCCTTTGCCCTGTTGTACAGAGTCACAGAAGTTTTGCTTCTTCAGATCCTGCAGTAGAAGAGATGCTCTATATTCTCTGTGGAATTTCTTTAAGGAGATTACTTTAGCCTATCTTAATTTTTTTAACTATTGCCCTTCTTTAGAACAGCTTTACTCCCAGATTGGTTATCCCAGTTGTGCTACCAGTGCTTATAGTCTGTCACAAGTGGGAGATTATTAGCAACATTAACCTTAAAAATAAATTCTGACAGTTCAAATTCGTTAAATAAATCCAGTCATATCTGTTCCTCTGGTGGTGCATATGGTAAAAGTTGACATTATCTATTCTGGATTGAAGTTCAAAGGCATTTTGCAAGAGCCTATAAAATGCATCATGAAGCTGCTCTGTGATTCACTTTCCATCCCATTGTGCCATTCAGATTTTTGAGTGCATGTTTTGATGGATTTGCTGTAGAAGATGCAGTGAACCAAGCTCAAGTTTGTCTCCAGAAAGGATATCACACACATCAGGCTGGGCTTTGTAGGGTCTGGTGTGACTGTCCCTGGAAACATTGCATTCCAGGTCAGGTTGGATGGGGCTCTGAGCAACCTAATCTAATTGAATATGTGCTGCTGATTGCAGGAGACTTGGGCAAGTGAACTTCAAAGGTCCCTTGCTGCCCAAACCATTCTATGATTACTCCTCTGTCAGGGCTTGATCTTGTTTTGGTAAGTACTGCTTTCTCCCTAGGATTGCTTTCAGATAGATCTTTCTCCAGAGTGCAGTCTCCAAACCTCTAAAGCTGATGAAGACAATGTCTGGGGGAATAAACAGGAGTTAAAGCAGAAGCAAATACTGATTTCTTAGTCATTGAATCTACTGTTTCCAGAAAAGAAGTGTATTTAGTCACATCTTGAAAGCAACATCTTCCAAGTTAAGTGTGGAGATCTTTCATTCTCCACTCTGTTGCACAGAATCACAGGATGGTAAATTTTGGAAGAGACCTCTGAAGATCATCTAGTCCAACCCCCTTGATAGACCAGCATCTCCTAACAGAAAGCTGCTTCTTTGAAGCCATTGAATAGTTTAAGCCAACTTTCTTAGCCAGTCTGTCATTAATTAAGTGAAAATACAGATATATTAAACATTCTGATTATCTTATGTAACACAGCAATAATCAGTATTTAATTTTTTATTTGATGTCCTTTGTGCAAACTTCAAGATTATGGACTAGTTAGTCTTACTCTGCTACGTGTAACTGAGTGCTAGTGAGAAAGGACTACTCAGAGGTTCCATTATGTTTTGATAAACACCCTGTCTCAAGGCAAGGTGCTTCTTCCAGAATGCTATTCATGACATTTTTCCCCCTTAAGGAAATATCCCATAATAAACTGATGAAAAAGTTACGTTTTTGCAACATGTGAAATTTTCAAAGTCACTCATCAGTCCAGAAGCAGGTTTTAAAGCCACAGAGAGTTTTGTGTAGGGAATATGTTTCCTACCAATGCAAATTCGACCAGTCCAAATGCAAGAACATTTGCCATAGTGGCTATTTTTTAAATGTGTTTTACTATAGCACCATTGAGATACATGACTGGAAGAGGGGGAAAAAAGGTAATATTCTTGTGGAGATACAAATCTCATGTGTTAATGAAAATGGTCTCAGGTCTTGAATTTAAAGTTGAGGGCAAACAGCATGTTCAAAGTTTTCAGTCATCCTCTTAGAGGCCAAAACTACAAGTGAACAGGCTAGGGCTTGCATCTTCATCAGCTGCTAACTGTATTGTGGCTGTTCTTGCTAGCTTTTGAACTAGCTTAAGGGGCATGTTTCCAGTACACAAGGTCTTGTATGGGATGTTGGCTGAAATTGTGATGGCCATTTTTCTACTTGGGAATAAGAAATTAGATGGCTACCTATGTACCTATATGGAGATTAAATGACAGAAAAGGTATGAAATGCTGCTCTCTTCCTATTTGGCCTATCCTAGGAGGTTTAAAGATTAGTTTTTTTTTCAGTGTAAGATTGACAGTTTCCTGAGTGTTCCTTTGACAGAAAAATATCCTCATCCTAGCTCACAGCTGAGTCCTTTTCTTGTATAGCAAAGTGCATAGATTTATGAGTTACATTATGTTGTCTCTTAACAGAGGGAAGTTATTTTCCCCCGTCTGAAAAACAAGCACATTTATTTCAGAAATCCCAGCCTCTCCCTTCATACCCTCAGTATAACCATGCTGTAGCTGCTCATACAAAGTAGCCTCTTCCACCAAATGTGACAGGAATTTCCCGAGCAAACTTTTAATTTCATTACTAACCCAAACAAAAGAAAATCCACCGGTTGAAGAAGAGCCATATTTTGAAGCTCTTAATACAACTGCCTTGGGAACAAATGTCAAGAATGACTTAAGTATCCCATTAATAAAAACTCACTTTTTCTTTTGCTATTAGCACTTTCATATAATATTATGTACTGATGATTGGCTTACTTAATTAAAAAGGGATTCGACTTACTTCTTTCTGAGAACTGGTAAGATCACAAAATCATTAAGGTTGGAAAAGTCCCCTAAGATCATCGAGTCCAACTGTCAACCCGACACCACCATGTCCACTAAACCATGTCCCTAAATGGCATGTCTACACATTTTTTTAGCACCTCCAGGGGTGATGACTCCACCACCTCCCTGGGGAATCTGTTCCAATGCCTGACCACACTTTCAGTACAGGAGTTTTTCCTAATATCCAATCTAAACCTCCCGTGGTGAAACTTGAAGCCATTTCCTCTCATTCTATCACTTGATATTAAGGAGAAGAGAACAACATCCACCTCACTACAGCCTCCTTTCAGGCAGTTGTAGAGAGCAAATAAGGTCTCCCCTCAGCTTTCTCTTCTCCCGATTAAACAACTCCAAATCCCTCAGCCACTGCTCGCAAGACCTTTTCTCCAGGCCCTTCAGCCACCTGTTCCAATGCCTGACCACTCTTTCTGTAAAGAATTTATTATTTTAGAATATTTAAAGCAAATCAGTTTTGTGCTGTTAACATTTGGGTGGAAGGATTTGCTATAAGGAGTACCTCCCATGGCAACTCCTGTACCATAGCACAAAGAAGGGGGCTAATCTCTAAACCAGAAAACGCTTCCTTCAAGAAGCCATGCGACAATGCATGAAGTAGATCCCCTTTCATTCTCACAGTGGGATGGTGGAAAGGAATATTATCAGCTTACGATAAAATTGTAATTGTAATGGACTGTCCCAGACATGAGGGTTTTTCTGACTGTCAGAGGCTACTTTACTTACTGAAAGTCCCTGTGGCACAGCAAAGTGGATGCTGCATGGCTTTTTTCCAGCAGATCATCAGAGGTGCTTATATATGGGGCTATGGCATTTCAGTCTTTCACACTAAACAGACTTCTCCCAAACTTTTCTGTTGTTTACACCCTGAAGGTGAAAAAAAACAAACAAACAACAAAAACCATGTTTCCATGTACTGACAACACATTCAATGTTCATGAGACTTGATATGTGGGCGTTAGGTGGCTAATAGCAACTATTCACTATGACATTAAAGCTCTGATTTTTGTGAAACCTTGGGTACAATTCTGACCATGCCATTACAAGCTTGCAATATTAAAGGCATTTGAGGCTCTGTGAAAACTACAGGTTCCCCAGGTGTGAGCAGAAGGGGCTGTGGTGGTTTAGCAGTTACCTGCCCCTCCACACCCTTTGATATGACCCAGGCTAGGACTCAGAATGGCTGGAAGTTGATAAATGAAGCTTTATATTTACAGCAATGCTCAATATACAAGCAGATATTTACAATGTATAACAGATATTTACAGATATATACAGTGAAAAGGTAATACAGAAACACCACAGCCCTCCCAGAGATCAAAATCCCTAAGAGGGGTTTCTAATCACTCCTACCACCTTTCCTCCCTTCTGCAATCTTATCTCACCATCTGTTGATGCAGCAGATAGCTGAAGGTAGATCAGCCAGGGGGATTAGCAGTAGAAAAGAAGTTAGTGAAATTATTGAGAATCATCTACAAAAGGCAGGGACAAAGGAGTCATGCAAGAAGCAGCCACAGCCCAGAGAGGGCCACGAAAATGATCAGTGGGGTGGAGCACCTCTGCTATGAGGACAGGCTGAGGGAGTTGGGACTTTTCAGCCTGGAGGCTGGAAGGCTTCAAGGAGACCTTATAGCAAATTTCCAGTATCTGAAGGGGGCCTACAGGAAGGCTGGGGAGGGACTGTTCACAAGGTCTTGTAATGACAGGACGAGGGGTAATGGGTTCAAACTGGCAGAAGGGAGATGTAAACTGGATGTTAGGAGAAAGTTCTTCACACTGAGGGTAACAAGACACTGGAACAGGTTGCCCGGGGAGGTTGTGGCTGCTCCCTGCCTGGAGGTGTTCAAGGCCAGGCTGGATGAAGTCTTGATCAGGTCTTGATCTAGTGGGAGGTGTCCCTGCTGATGCCATTGGTTGGAACTGGATGATTTTTGAGATCTCTTCCAACCTAAACCATTCTATGATTCCATGAAGCAGTCTGACTTAGTCTATATTTGGGTTACAACTCTTAAAACATTTTTTTTTTCCTTTCTCAGTAAAGCTGTGAGTGGAGTAGCATCATCTGTTTTCCTCTCTCAGCATATAGTCTAATTTTCTCACTCAAATCCTCCAATTAGTTCAAACCAGCACGGAGGCTTGCACATAGATGCTTGCCAAATAACTAGTGTTCAGCTGCATACTGAAAGACTGGAAGTGGTCTTCTGCCAAAGATGATTTGGAAGCCAATCGATCAATAAATGGTGCTCAGGTAAACACTTGTACTTAGTCATTTGTTCCCTTCAAACATTGACAATAAGGAACATTTTAATAATTACTCAATGTCATATCCTCCAGGAAGGAAAATAATGGGCTGAGTTCATCCCTGGTGTAACCCTAGGTAAATTTGCCTTCTTCAGTTGTTTAGAACATCTTTTAGGGACCAGCAAATTGGATCTGGCATTGTATTTGCTCAAAGACTATGTATGAGTAAGGCTTTATTCCTGTCTGTCCTCTAAAGCCTCCTGAAAATTGGCATGGAGTATGCATGGAGTATCAGGGGTGTTAATACTTTATGTCTATTCCTAAACAACATGACATCTATTTCTGTAAGCTTTCCTCGGGTTTTTTTTCCCCCCTCTTTGTTTCTTTTTAATGTGAGTCCAAATGGATATCTGGAATTTGATTTCTGGATCTCTGTTTCTTTCAGGAAATAACGACACTTGAAAGCTAGGTTGGGAAATGAATTGCTTTTTTATCAAAGCAATTTCGCCTGTGTCTAAACCCATGTTAACCAGAGCTTTGAAAAAGACTTCTGGCAGGTCATTTACCTGTAGTCTGTCAAAATTTTGTGCGGAAATACGCTGTGGTGCTTTTGGCTGTTTGTTAACCAATGTTGTATGACTCCTCTATTTTATTATTTTTTTTTAATCCATGACAAATTGAGGGTCACTTCACAGCTGTTTGTTTCAGTGGCATCGTTTATTGCCTTTTGTGATGTGCTTTAAGCCTGGGTCAGTGTTGCATTATTTTTTTTCTTTGCTTAGTGGATCGTTGAAACTTTTGTGGAAAAGTGGAAGGAAATGAGTTTTCAAAGGAACAAAATGAGTCCTGATTTCAGTACATGTTCCTAAAACACTCCTGATATATTTTTTTTATTTCCACGGCTTGCTGGTAATAAAAACTACTGTACAATAACTCCTGGAAGATGAAAGATAGAAAAGCCAATTCAAAGTTTTCATCCAAACAACATATTAATATAAATCCAGACCCACACAATGTCACTTATTGCTTGATAATCCTCGTCCAGGCTGGTAAGACCAGTGGCTCTTTAGTCTTCTGATTTTATTGATATACTCTAAGCCCTCTTTTTTTCCTTTAAGCAGGAAAAAGTATCATGAAGAACATGTTACAACAAGATGTCATTTCTTCTTAGTCACTACTGAAAAAGAAGTAAAAGGGGTGTGAAGCTGGACAAGGGCAGGAATTGTGAAAATCAGGATTTTGACATGGCCAGTACTCACTGGGAAGGATGAACCTTTAAATACACAGCAGTCAGACAGCAATTCATGCTCAGGTCGATACAGTACCCAGTGATGACAGTGGCAGTCTTTGCATTGATTTCAATATTTGGTGAGTTGAATCTCCCGAGCACCACTTTTTCAAGTCTTCAAAGTGTCTTCCAGACTCCTGTACATGTTACCTGCTGTCTTTAAAGTGTGTTATAGCTATGCAAACTTAGAATGGTATTGAAAATTCTGATTGATGGTTTTTGGGGTTGTGGTGGTTTCAGACTTAACACTTGTACAAGCTTGAGGCTAATTGGAATATTTTAATAAGAAAAATTAGATTATAGGCTCTGTGAAAAGAAAACAGTGGTGATGTCTGCTTCACTCATAGGATTACTGAGATGTATAAAAGCAAGGACATAAATACAGATAAGACAGAGTTGCTCTGTGTCTGCGCTCTGCCTGTTGGTCTGTTTCTCTCCTCTGCTTCTAGCTGTATCTGTGTAACCCTACTAATCAATTCTGCTTCTAATCCCCTTGGGCAATATTTCTTGTTCACTTTGCATGTAGGGTAGTGTATTGATTGTGGGCAATTAAAGAGGCTGAAATTATAAGTTATGTAGCTTTTATAATTTCCAAAAGCCCCACCCACAATCTGTGTGTAGATTAGTTTAAGTTTGGGTTCTAATTCGGTTGGGAAAAAGTCTTCACGAGGATGCCTTTTCTTGTAATTCAGGAAAAGTCAGAAGAATGGAAAGGTTTGGGCATGAAACAGCTTTGCCCTACTTACAGATGGGAGGCTGTCTCTTTCACGGCAGTGTCCGGAGTCCAGTGCCTGCCAGAGTCCAAGATGACTGTAGGCACAGCTTTCACGAAGCCACGATTGTGAAGCAAGGCAGGGGAAAGCCAGGGGTGCTCTGCGGTGTTCCCACGAATGGCTGCAGTTTACCGTTAGAGGCAGGTCCTGCAGCAAGAAGCCAGGATGCTCCTCAAGGTCCGGCTCAAAGTCCATGCGAGGTTCGTGTCTCCAGGTCCGTTCAGGTCCCAGTGCAGGTCCCAGTGCAGGTCCTGGTTCAAGTCCCAGTGAAGGTCCAAGCAAGTCCTGCTGCAATCTGTCCAGCTGCCATATATATACTGAGGCGATTTGTTCAAGCCCATGGAGGGTGGGAGAAGGCACTTCACACCTATTGTACTAAGCCTCCGGTGACAGAGGTGGGGAGGGAGGAAGACCGTTTCCTGCCCCATTCACACCTCTGGTGGGGCAGTGGGCTGGGCGTGCCCTGCCACAGTTCACACCTCATTCAAAACTCCAGTGGGGCAGTGCCCTGCTCTGCCACAGGTAGATTCCAAGATAAGATTGGAGGGTGGAGAGAAAGTGGAAGGGTGGTTGCGAACCCCTCCTGGGGACTCTGATTTTCTGGGAGGAGTACTGAATTTCTGTATTACCTTTAACGTGTATATTTCTGTATATAGCTGTAAATATTTGCAATATATTGTAAATCCCTGCTTGTATATTGTGCTAAGCTATGAATATAAAGCTTGATTCCTTAACTTCCAGCCAGCTGAGTCTAGTCTGGGTGAATTCAAATGTGTGGTGGGGCAGGTAACTCCCAAACCATCTCAACTCTAGCTTTATTTGAAATTATAAATATATAATTATATTGGACACAGAAGAACAACAGTAGATCTGTCTATACTATTCTGTTTGTTTGCTGGACTGTTTTATAATCTGCTGTATAAAAAATTTTCTTCCCTTCACTTCTCTGCCTCATGCTTTGCTCTCACTCCTTCTGTCCTCTGTCCTGACTGACCTCTGCACTAACCTTGGCTGAGTAGATAAAAGCTGGGGCCTCTCTGGTTTTCTCTCCCAGGGTTGGGGTGGGGGGCAAGAAAGAAGGTGGCAGTTGGCCCCCTCTGGGCTTTGTCCAGGGGGGATTTCTGTGTTGTTTCTCGATTGTAAATAATTGTAAATATATTTTGTACATATGCATTGCATTCTATGCTTGTAGATTTTAGCTTTCTGTAAATATGTAGCTTCATTTAATTCCAAGCCTTCTGAGCTAGTCTGATGATTTTATTTGGGGGTCATTTTCAAACCCGCCACAGGGGTGTGGCTTTTTTTTTTTTTAATGTTGTTTTTCTTGTTTGCTTGATTGTTATAATCCAGATTTAGTTAGGTGTTTTATTTTCGTCCTCATTGTCAAACTTATTTATTTAAACAGGTGTGATGGGTTAGGAACTTCACACACACACTATTGAAATTTACCAGACTAGCTCAGATGGCTTGGAAGTAAGATGAAGCTACATTTACAGCAAAGCTAAATTTAGAAACATATATACACAATATATTTACAAGTATTTATAATTTGGTTTAGTCAATGACTTGTAAGTGTGAAACTAATGATAGGACTTGATGATCTTGAAGGTCTTTTCCAATCTAAGAAATTCTGTGATTCTGTAAATTAGAAATGATACAGAAATCCAAACTCCCTCCCAGACAAAGAAAAACCTGCCCAGAAGGGCTCAAACCTTCCCTCTCTTTCTTCCTCTACTTTCCCAGGCAGAAAAGCAAAACAACCAGCAAAGCTTATGTGGTTATTTGTTGGCCAAGATTGGTGGAAAGTTATTAGAACAGGGTGAAAAGGAAGCAAATAGATCCAGCATCACAGACCAGAGTGGGACAAATTGTTGACATTGTGGCTTTTTATCACTCTCAGCAAACCAATGAATGATAGAGACTTCATCGTCATTTTCTTTTTACAGCCAATGATCTAATTTCTCTCATTAAAATACTCCAATTAGCCTCAAACCAGCACAAGTTTTAAATGTTTTTGAGACTCTAGTTATTATTACTATTACTATTGTTATTACTATTGTCATTACTGTTGTTATTACTATTCTTGTTATTATTGAGACAAGAATTGATCTGAATCACTGAAGATGTGTAGGAGGATTTAAAGACAAAAAAGAGCTGAGATGAGAGAGGCCATCAGTTTAGAGGTTACTGAAAAGGGTCATGTCTTGTGTAGTGACAGACAGAGAGAATGGTTTGGTCACATTCACTCTTTTTTATTAGCAAGTTCTCTATGACTGCAAAAAAGGAGAAAACAATAGGAAAATAATTTTTCTGGAAAGCTCTTTCTGATACTCAAGTGCAGTGTCAAATGCTGACTGACACTGCATACATTGAAAAACATTTGAAATACGTATAACCACCTGGCAAAGCCACCTCTTTAAACCAGTTAAGACATTTTCTGTCACTTGGATAATGTCTTTTTGTTAGAAATCTTAATGTGTTGTCTGATAGGCTTCAAAGGAGCAAGCCTTCAGTCCTGACCCTTCACAACTTGGGTCAACACCCTTAGGCATGCTCCCTCAGTGCATGAAAAAATAGAATAGAATAGAATAAGAAATAGAATAGAATAGAATAGAATAGAATAGAATAGAATAGAATAGAATAGAATAGAATAGAATAGAATAGAATAGAATAGAATAGAATAG
>VWZI01020965.1:0-25136 GCA_013396835.1 Psilopogon haemacephalus | reverse complement strand
AGTCAACTGTGCCACACAGCTTGGTGTCATCTGTAAACTTGCTGAGGGTGCACTGATTCCTCTGTCCATGGCACTGACAAAGATGTTAACCAGCACTGGTCCCAGCACTGACCCCTGAGGGACGCCACTTGTCACTGGTCTCCAGGTGGACATTGTGCCCTTGATCACCACTCTCTGTGTGCCACCATCCAGCCAATTCCTTATCCAGCGAGTTGTCCACCCATGAAGTCCATGTTTTTCCAGCTTGGTAACCAGGATGTCATGTGGGACAGAGTCAAAGGCCTTACTCAGGTCTAGGTAGATGACATCAGTTGCCCTTCCATTGTCCACTGCTGCTGTGACTTTATCATAGAAAGCCACCAAATTTGTTAGGCATGATTTGCCCTTGGTGAAGCCATGCTGGTTGGCATCAGGCAGCTCTGCTTTCTTCTCCATCTGCCTTAGCAGAGCCTTGAGGAAGTTTCACATGAACTTAAGGAAAACTTTCTTTACTTTGAGGTGCTGGTGCACTGGAGTAGGCTTCCCAGAGAGGTTGTGAGTCTTCTTCTCTAGAAGGTTTCAAAACCCACCTGGAGGCATTCCTGTACAGCCAGCCTGGTCTAGGTGAACCTGCATTAGCAGGCAGGGGTTAACTGGATGATATTCAAAGGTTCCTTCCAACCCCTACCATTCTACTAATCTCTTTTTAAAAAATATTTCTTTTTCTTCTTATTTTCCTTTTTTTTTTTTTTTTTAATTTTTATTACTCTTCTTCCTATTTTTTCTCTGTAATGCAGCTGAGCTTCCCAAACCTAAATGTCCTATGAAGTGGGTGTTGGGGAGTCACGGCCTTAGAGGATTCTGTTTCAAAGACTGCAGCAAATGAAACATGACCCATTTGGTCCTGGTTTCATTCAGCACCATTTTGCATGTCAAGGCTGTTCTCAAACTGTACATCTCCATTAGAAGATTGAAGGATTATATTGAGTGCTACATGCAGAGCATAATTGAACACCAGTCTCAGCTGTGTGGCAGATACAAACCCAGGTGTAGTCTTGTGCACGTTATGCTATGCAGGATGTTTGGCCATAGTGCTGCACTGGTAGATCTGTGCTTGACTTACTCACCTGCAGTAGCACTGTGATCCAGAGCAGGTGTGGGCAGTTGAGCTTGTTCTCCCCAAATGAGCCAGAGCACCTTATTTATTCCAGTTTCCCAGTGGCTATAGGTGGAGAGTGTCTACTTGAGTGTAAAAGTGTGTTAGAGTCACACTCTCCTTGTTAATATCTTCTGAATATACAACAGTTGGGAGTGAATGTATATTAGATTAGCATTTTGAGGTGTGTGGCAGTGGTGGCTTTCATTCTGGAGCAGAAGTTTAAAACCATTGCTGTGTGGTTTGGTTTTTTTTTCCTTTTTTCCTCCTGGAACCATCTTAACTTTAAGGGAACGAATATTGGATAGTCTTAACTGGAACCAGTGACATATGGCAGGTAAGATTTCTGTTGTTCCTTTTGGCCAACAGCTGTGCATGGAAAATTCCTCCTAATTATAACGAATTGTTACAGTTTTGTTGCTTTTTCGTTATTGGAAATTATACTGTGGTGCATGACAGAGCTACCATTGCTTGTATTTTATAAATTTGGAAATGGTGTGGTGACAGACCTGGGTAGGGTAGAGTTGGAAGACCCATGAATCCCAAAAGATGTGGAGGACTGAAGAGACCAAGCTGCAATGTTGTGAGGGTTTTGGTGGAGATTTGTCTGGAGCGAGTACTGTAGTTTAAGTTAGTAGGAAAATTTGCTTCTTTACTGAGTTTACTTGTGCAGCTCAGATGAAGCATGCAGAAATCCCAGAGAAGACCTTTTAAAGCCCCATTTGTAGCTAAACATTGGGGTGAATTTGAACTTTACTCTTTAAAAATCTAAAGCTGCAAATAATAACCCCAAAATAAATTTGTTCTGAGTAATGAATATGGTATTGTAAACAAAATATGCTGTGAAAAAAAAAAAAAAGGAAAAATCCTGTTTAAATTTGTGATCCACTTTTTCTGCATTTTATGTAATATTTTAAGTCAAAACAATTGGGTATAAGTCCATATGTGAAAGTTGTACTCTCGTATCACTGTTATTTCTAGTTGGAAAAGACCTTTCAGATTGTTGACTCCAACCATTATCTAACTCTGCTATGTCTGGTCACTCAGCACCACATCTGTGCACCTTTTAAACATCTCCAGGGATGGGGGGATTCAGCCAACTCCCTGGTAGGGACCCTATTTCAGTGCTTGACAACCCTTTCAGTGAAGAAGTTTCTTCTAATATTATGGGGCATGACTTTCCTTTATTGCCCTATCTAGCTGCAACACCACAGCTGAAACTCTCCTCACAACACCAATTTTTAATGGGCTTTGTAAATGTGTTCCTCCTCTCCCCGCAATGTATTCTTCTACTCTGCACTTGCTGCACCTCTGAATTGTACTATTGTGTTTTAAGTGATGAGTCTCAGTCAGGATTCAATCCTCTTGCGTTCTTTCACTGTAAATTTGTACAGTATTTTGTGTGGGAACGTGTGTAGGTGTAGAGATAGAAATAGTCATCTTTAAAGCTCACGAAATGAGTGCAAGTCAGACTTTCCTGCAGTTTAATTTAAAAAACATTTATGAAGGACAACTTTTTGTTTTTCTTGCAGCCTCAGTTTTTGTGGTGGTTTGGCAGTTATCTGCCCCCTCCCCCCGCACTGTGAAATAACCCAGGTTAGGACTCAGTTGGCTGGAAGTTAATAAAGCTTTATATCTACAGCTTTGCACAATATACAAGCAGATATTTACAATGTATAACAGATATTTAGAGATATATACAGTAAAAAGGTAATACAGAAACACCACACCCCTCCCAGAGATCAAAATCCCTAAGAGGGGTCACCAAGCACCTGTACCACCTTCCCCAATCTTAGCTCACCGTCTGTTAATGCAACAGATAGGTGCAGGTGGATCTGCTGGGGGGTTAGCAGTAGGAAAAGAAGGTAGTAAAATTATTCAGATTCACCTATGAGAGGCAGGGATAAAAGAGTCATGCAAGAGCCACAGCCCAAAATGGGCTGAAGCAGCCTGACTGTCTGACTTACCTATATTTTGGTTACAACTATATATATATATTTTTTTTTTCCTCACAGTAAAGCTATGAGGCAAGTAGCATCATATGTTTTCCTCTTTCAGCCTATAGTCTAATTTATCATTCAAATCCTCCAATTAGTTCAAACCAGCACAGTTATGCTGTGAGGGAATATGGTTCTACTGTGCCAGTGGTTTCTGATACCCATTGCCTTAAAGAAACTCTGCTCCTATAGCTTACACACTGCCGGGGAACAAGGGTGGCAACAGAGAAGTTGCCACCTACTGCATCGCCCAGTTCTGTGCACCATATGAAAGTCTGTGTACTGGGAACCTGCAGTCATGGTTCAGATAGCTCTTGCACAGATTCTGATTTGTTACTGTATGTTGTTGGTGGCCATGATCTAGTACAGCCAAGGTGTGTCTTGTGGTGGGAGGGGAATGAATCTGAACTGGTGTGTGGACAAGTGACAGAGCACCCACACTTTGACAGTAGGCAGTTGCTGTGGTGCTTGCTATCACTTCGCCTAACACACTCTTCTAGCCCCCAGTTTAATGTCAATATCTCAGCTGCCTATAATTACCCCAATTTCTCTGTTTGGACTTGTCAACAATCAAGGACTCTGTATGGTCAACACCTGCATTACTTTGTACCACCTGCCATTTATGAGCATCTTTTGTGTAATGCCTAGGGCAGCCCTGCTCCTCTGCTAGTGAGGACTCTTGGAATAGGAATTGATATCTGTCTTTAGGAATTAAGTCTGAAAAACAAGAGAATTTGTATTTTGTGTGTAAGTTAAAGCCAGTATTTCAAGGAATGATGATGTTTATGGATGAGATCCTTTATTTTCACGCAGTAACATTTTGAAGAATCAGAGATTCAAATCAGCATATGGATTGTGGCATCTCTAGCATTTGCATTCACCTTAGGAACCTCAGTCATAGTCACAAGGCACCACAAAAATACACAGGACTAACATGGTGCCTCTCCTCAACCCTTTACACATCTCACAAAGCTCAGCTCTTCAGCAGCTGTGGGTTCTCAAGTCCTTGCACTTAGAGAGTTCAGGGGATTTGCCAAATGAACTATTTCTGTGTACATTGGCACTGGATAAATAAGGCTGTGAGTAGGAGATTAAAATGATTGGGGGGGCGGGGGGCTGTTTAGAAGGCCTTGTAGTGATAGGGTGAGGGACAATAATTTTAAATCAGGGCAGGGTGGATTTAGATTGGACATAAGGAAGAAGTTCTTCACAATGAGAGTGGTAAAATACTGGAACAGGTTGCCCAGGGATGTGGTTGAGACCTCGTCCCTGGAGACATTCAGGCAGCCTGATCTAGTTGGAGGTGTCCCTGCTCTTTGCAATGGGGTTGGACAAGATGCCTTTTGAGGGTCCCTTCCCACCTGATGCAATTTGTGAATCTGTGAATAACTGGAACTGGACCATATAAACTTTTTCAGCTGTGGCTCCCAAAAAGCACTATTTAGACACGATGAATATACCTACATTTCAGATCAATAATGATCAGCAGCAACGAGGCTAGGAGCTAAAGCACTCTTGTTCATTATGCAGAGACAGCAAGTAGAATGAAAACTCAGCTTTAAATAAACCACTGCCCTGACAAAAATCTTGCTTTTTGTGAGCAATTCTCAGTTGTGCTGCGCAGAGAAGCCAAAAAGCAGCGTTCATCCCTGCCAGAGGAGCCTTCCCAGGTTAGTGTGGAGGGCAATGAGCTTCAAGCTGTACTGCTGACTCCTGTGGATGGAAGCCAAGAGAAGCACCTGCACTAATTCCTGCTAATTGCCTCCTAGCAGGCACCATCTTGGGAAGAAACAGCTTCAAGTCAGCTCCAGTTTAAAAAAAAAATAAATAAAATTCAGCAGCAACTAGGAGATGGTCACCTAGACATGAGATTTGTATTCACTCACAAACAGCAGTCATAGTTAGATTCTCCTCAACCTCTCCTCTTTTCTTCATGTATGTACACAAGCAATAGAAAGGATAATCAAAGCTTGTTTCTGTGACAGTGTTTTATCTATTGCCTGTGTGTTTTCCTCCTTGTGTACTGGGGGCTGCTGTGGGAGGAAACACGAATGCAATCAGTAGCTCCAGAAAGTGTATCAGAGAACACTGCCAGACCAGCCAGCTTGTTCTTCACTTGTTGCAGCTATGTGAGCAGAATCATAATCTACATGGACACACGAGTTTAAAAAAAGGGAAAAAAAATTCAACAAAAAAACAAATCAACAACAACAACAAAAAAAAAAATCAAGGAAACTTACAGTAGTAAAATAATGGAACTTTCAAAAGCCCAAAAACCTCAGAGCTAACACTGAACAACCCTGCATTCCCTGTGCAACTATCTCAGTTAATGCAAAGGGATTTCAGCGATGCTGAAAGTTCAAATACTCTTTTAACAGATACTTGCTGCTTAAAGAGCCTGCACCCAAATGCTTGCCTACTGATTAGTTAAATTTGACAAGAAGCTTTCATCCCTATTTCTGTACTGCTTTTCATCAGCTTAGTGTATATCCCTCATGTTACTTTACTGTTGTGTTTAGATAACTCCATTTCTTTTAGCCTGCCTAGTCCCCTTGTTCTGCTTCCAAGTGCTCCCTTTTCCAAACTCCTTTTCAATCCATTTTTGCAGCACTAGAGAAATGCTTTCATTTCCACAGGACTCAGCTGCTCTGTGTTTAGTGGTGGTCTCTGCACTAAAGGCTCCTCTGAACAGATTCTTGGTTCTATCAGTTGCTGAAGCTTAGGATGCTTATGAAGCACCCAAGAAGGGGGGGGGAAACAGAAATGGGTGGAATTTTTCAAGTCTTCTGAAAAAAAAAAAATAGTTTGAATATGACTCTTATGCAAGTTTGTCCTAATTTATCTGAGACTGTACATTCCACTTTTGCTTAATTCTGATGTTGCTTCTTACTAATTCATAGAATCATAGAATGGTTTAGGTTGGAAGGGACCTCAAAGATCATCCAGTTCCAACCCCCCACCAAAGGCAGGGACACCTCCCACTAGATCAGGATGCTCAAGGGCTCATCCAGCCTGGCCTTGAACACCTCCAGGGAGGGAGCAGCCACAACCCCCCTGGGCAACCCATTCCAGTGTCTCGTCGCCCTCACCCATTCTCCACACAGGCTGCAATAAGGCTGACAGTGTACAGTTTGACTAGAAACCAGAGCTCCCTGTGGTGAAATCTGTAGCTGATCATCTTCAGTCATACAGAGTATGACTGTAAAGTTCAAGGACTTGATTCCTGTTTCAACCTAGTTCTTTGAACTGGAACCTTTCTGCTCTTGTAGGTGGATGTCTGAATGGGCTTTGTCTGTCCACATTTAGACATCTGAATTTTCTGTGGTCTAAATGCAAGGTTGGGTTCCTCCCATCTAGTCAACAGCAAGGAAGGAGCTTTAAGAAAGTACAGTGACTTGTGTGAGCAAGGTTTCTAAAACAAATTTTGCTCTGTAAGTTTCTCTCTACTGCCCTTAAAGGATTTGCCAGACCAGGCAGCCTCTACTGACTGGGTAGAAGAGCTCTGCTTGTGGTGCCTACAAAGCACAAGCTGGCATGGAATCCCAGCTGCACATTTCCTCAGCAGCTTTTTAGTGTTATAACCTGTTTGGCTGGGCCCTGTTGGATGACTCTTTTTCATTAGGAAATGCCAGATAGAAGAATTTCTTGCCTCTTTACTGCAATATGAAGTCAGGAAAGCTATAGTGGAAAACCACAAAGCAAATAAAGGTAATTCAATATTTAATATATTTTGCCCGACTGGATGAAAGTCGCTCATGAGGTTTAGATCTCAATGCTGTCCTTTCTGAGGTGGAACAGGGCAGCTTTTTCTGTGATATGGCAGTATGTAATCATGGAAAATACTTGACCATTCAAATGAGTTTGAAAGCTAGAATATAATTATTGCAATTGCTGCACGTCATGGAGGCATTCACAAAACGAACAGCAACAGCCACCTGAAAATGTGGGTTTATTGTAGTTGCTTGTTGCTCCTTCCAATGCAATCAAGTTACAGATGTGGAGGACACTTGGAAGAAAACTGCTGCACAACCAGCTAAGCTGTCTTGAGAGAGGTAGCCTGAAATATGCACTTGTTTAAGGAAAACCTCCTGCTCAGTGCCTAAAATACAGAATCATAGAATCAGTCAGGGTTGGAAGGGACCACAAGGATCATCTTGTTCCAACCCCCCTGCCATGGGCAGGGACACCCTACCCTAGATCAGGCTGCCCACAGCCTCATCCAGCCTGGCTGCAAACACCTCCAGGGGTGGGGCCCCAACCACCTCCCTGGGCAACCCATTCCAGGCTCTCACCACTCTCATGCTGAACAACTTCCTCCTCACATCCTGTCTGAATCTCCCCACCTCCAGCTTTGCTCCATTCCCCCAACTCCTGTCACTACCTGATAGCCTAAAAAGTCCCTCCCCAGCTTTTTTTGTAGGCCCCCTTCAGATACTGGAAGGCCACAAGAAGGTCACCTTGGAGCCTCCTCTTCTCCAGACTCAACAGCCCCAACTCCTTCAGCCTGTCCTCATAGCAGAGGTGCTGCAGCCCTCTGATCATCCTTGTGGCACTTCTCTGGACACACTCCAGCATGTCCACATCCCTTGTGTAATAGGGGCTCCAGAACTGGATGCAGTACTCCAGATGGGGTCTCACCAGGGCAGAGTAGAGGAGGAGAATCACCTCCCTCAACTTGCTGGCCACACTTCTGCTCACCAAAGGAGAAAAGAGGACTTCTTAGTCAGTATCCCAGCCTAAGGGTGGAGGATCTAACTGCCAGGCCACTTGATGCATGAAGACCAACTCCAAATGTCTCCATAGCAGGGTTTTGTTTATACCCTAAATCAAGCGTGTACTCTGGTCAGTTTCTAATTAATTGGAAGTCTGGGTCCTTCAAACAACAAAAAAAAAACCCAGGGTGAGAGCTTCTGGGCCCAGAGGTACCAGTTAATGTTAAGCTGATCTTTGTCAGTTCCTAACAAGCCTTGGCCTTTTGTCTGTAAGGCTTTTGTGTTTGTCAGAGTGATTGTACCAGCCACAGTCCATCCCATGACCACAGTCACAACTTGACTGGTTTTCTTGGAGTGGTGGTGCAGTCTCTGCTTCTTCCAAAGCTTAGTGACACAGCCATCTGAAAATGTGGATTTACTGTAATTTCAGATCAAACAGCTCAGTTGTAATCAGACCCTCAGTCAGTGTGAACTTTTTATTTCTTCAATAAAAGAGTTAGTGAAACCAGTCTGCTCTGTTCATCTTGCAATCAAATTGCAAAATATGACACCTGAGGATTTAAACACAGATGAGGAAACCCAGATAGCAACCAGAGGTAAGAGGAGGGCAAGGAAAGCTTCCGAGTTTGACTTTTATGCCTGGGGGAAAATTAAACGTGGTAAATGTGTTTATTTATCTACTTTCACCTTGGCATGCCTTACCATTGCACTCCAATTACTGCAGCACATGAACAGTCACAGTGTGTGCAAGGTTTGAGCTGTGTTTGCATCAAGCAGTAGCCTGCAAAATTAGTCTGTGGATCTCTGAGAATCATCTGAGGCTCTTACAAGCCACCTTTACTGGAGTAAAGTGCTTGCTGAGGAAGATGATCTCCCATGGCCCATTTCCCATAGTAGGCCAGAAAGCTGTGTGGGCAAGCTGGAGCACAAGCCCTATGAGGTGCAGCTGAGGTAGCTGGGGTTGTTCAGCCTGGAGAAGATGAGGCTCAGGGGAGACCTCATTGCTCTCTACAGCTACCTGAAGGGAGGTTGTAGACACGTGGAGACTGGTATCTTCTGCCAGGCAACCATCAACAGAACAAGAGGACACAGTCTCAAGCTGTGCCAGGGCAGGATGTTAGGAAGAAGTTTTTCACAGCAAGAGTGATTGGCATTGGAATGGGCTGCCCAGGGAGCTGGTGGAGTCCCCATCCCTGGAGGTCTTTAAAAGGAGACTGAATGAGGCACTTTGTGCCATGGTTTAGGAGGTGTTAAGTAACAGGTTGATGATAGGTTGGACTCATGGTCTTGAAGGTCTTTTTCAACCTGCTTAATTCTGTGATTCTGTGAAAATTGCTCACCAGTGCACTATCTTTACTTCCCTCATTCCTGCCCCCTCAGGTTTTCTTTCTTTCCATCAGGTTTCCTTTCTTTCCATCCATCAGGTTTCCTTTCTTTCCATCCATCAGGTTTCCTTTCTTTCCATCCATCAGGTTTCCTTTCTTTCCATCCATATCAGGTTTCCTTTCTTTCCATCCATCAGGTTTCCTTTCTTTCCAAGAATGTGATGGTTATGGAAATTAGCTAAAGTCATCACTGACTCACTAGAGAAAGGTTTCTGTCCCATAAGATTGCTTGCAGTATGCAAGGAGATGCCTAAGCTCATGCCAAAGGACCTATGGCTCCTTGTGCTTCTGGAAGTCATAGAGTGTGCCCTCAAATCACAGCTATTGTTATTCTGTTTGGCTTTCGTGGCCTCGGTGGGTTGATGTGCTGGAGATTGATGAGGCACTTACTCCTGACAATGGGACAGTCCAGGGCACATGCTTCCCACCAATGCCTAGGATAGATAAATTAATTAATGCCTTTCAGAGCCCTCTTTCTCAGGGGAGGAGGCTTAGAAGAAGGTTGGAGGAGGAAGAAAAATGAGAAGAGGGGTGCTGTGAGGATGTTCCGAGGTTACTTTTCCCTGATTATTATTGGAAGCAGTTAAGCCTTTGAAAGGGAAGAGCTGCTATGTGATCAAATAAAAATAATATAATAGGCAGCAGTGTAAGTGCGTGTGCAGTTACTTTAAATTGATTTAAGCTGGCAGAAAGAAGTAACAAATGATTGGTTCACTTGAAAAATAGGTTCCATGTATTTTCTTCGTGAGAAAGAAAATGATGTCTTTTAGAGTTGTTTCATTTTGCAGCGTTCGAAATGTGTCCTTGCATTTGGGGAATAGGGAGAGAGATTTCTTTTCATGTGTTCATGAAAGTAGATTTTGAGTAACGGAACAGGAAAGCTTAATGCAGAGTTTTGGGTAAGTGACAGTGCTTATAATCACCTCAAAAGTGCAAATAACCTCTTTGAAAGATTATGTCAATTAACCACAGATTATTCTTCTAATGGCAAAGTACTTTACAGGCATGTTGGGGAGAAAATGGGGTAGGGGGAAGCAAGTGCTTTTAGATGAAAAGTTGTCAGTTCAGGGGAGAGGGGTTATAGTCTTGAAAGCAAACCATGCTTGAAAACAAATTTCTTGTTGAAAACTTGCTTCAATTTTTTTTTTTTTCTCTCTTACTCATTCCTAGCTGTTTTGGTAGAAACTGTGATATTTAAAATACATGAAACATGAAGCAAACAAAACTGATTTTGTAACAGTGTGAAAAACCTTGAAAGATGTTACAGACTCATAGAATGTTTTAGGTTGGAAGAGACCTCAAAGATCATCCAGTTCCAACCCCCTGCCATAGGCAGGGACACCTCCCACTAGAACAGGTCACTCAAGGCCTCATACAGCCTGGTCTTGAACACCTCCAAGGAGGGGGCAGCTACAACCTCCCTGGGCAACCTGTGCCAGTGTCTCACCATCCTCAGTCTGAAGAACTTCCTCCTAACATCCCGTTTAAATCTCCTCTCTGCCAGTTTAAACCCATTACCCCTCTGCCTGTCATTACAAGACCTTGTGAATAGTCCCTCCCCAGCCCTCCTGTAGGTCCCCTTCAGATACTGGAAAGTTACTATAAGGTCCCCTGGAAGCCTTCTCTTCTCCAGGCTGAAAAGCCCCAACTCTGGTAGCCTGTCCTCATAGAGGTGCTGCAGCCCTCTGATCATCTGTTATTTTACAGATTACTTAAAAAAAAAATAAAATTAAAAAAAAATCCTTGTACTTTGAAAAATTATGGCCAGCTGTATTTGGTATCCTTTAATTATGTATTTGATCCAGAAAGTAATTTATCCATTTTGCTTTCCCCTAGCTGATTTCTGACTGAGCAGTTCTAAAGCACACAGTAGTAACTGGGTCAGCGATATTTTTGGAGTGACTTGAAAGAGAGAGTAAGTTTTCCTCCCCAAGGAAGATGTGCAATGTATTTGGTTTTGGCCATGGGAAGAAGTCCAAAGTGAAGGCAACTGAGCACGGAAACGCACACAATTTATGTCTGGTGGAAGAGTTTATATGAGTGAGGAAATGTCCTGCTGTTGGCAACTTTTGGGAAACTATTCCCATAGGTAGGCAGCATTCAGAGAAAATTCAACTCCAAGAAAAACAATGTGACAAGCTACATTGTTTGATGTTGTATGAGGATAGGCTATGAGAGTTGGGGCTCTGCAGCCTGGAGAAGAGAAGGCTTCCAGGAGACCTTGTAGTAGCCTTCCAGTATCTGAAGGAGGCCTACAGAAAGGCTGGGGAGGGACTATTGACAAAGTCTTGTAATGACAGGACAAGGGGTGATGGGTTTAAACTGGAAAAGGGGAGATTTAAGCTAGATGTTAGGAGGAAGTTCTTCACAGTGAGGGTGGCAAGACACTGGAACAGGTTGCCCAGGGAGGCTGTGGCTGCTCCTTCCCTGGATGTGTTCAAGGCCAGGCTGGATGAGGCCTTGAGGGACCTGATCTAGTGGGAGGTGTCCCTGCCTGTGGCAGGGGGTTGGAACTGGATGATCTTTGAGGTCCCTTCCAACCTGAACCATTCTACTGACTTGAAAAATCCACCCTTTTGCCCCCATGACTTGTAAACATTCCCACCAAAGCTTTAACTCTACCTGAAATACCAAGGAGAGAAGAAGGCAAAATGATGGACCCAACCAGCACTCAAAGTCTAACAGGAAAGGAGGTCTTACTATGCTGGCTTTTTGCATAGACTATTACTCTGTTCACCTATTTGCCTTGCATCTTGCCTGTTTGGGAAGCAAACACGTTTAAAATATGGCACTGCATATTGACACCTTTACTAAATAACACCATGAAAAGATTTCCTCTTTATCCTCCTCCCTTATATCAGCAATTTTTTTTTTTTTTGCTGGAGTGTGCACCTGAAGGCTGACAAGGGGTAGAGCCTCTGGCATTATTCTGGAGTTTTTTTTCATTGGCAGCATAGTCTTACAGTCTGAACTGTGAACTCAAGTAAACTCGTATTCTTGCATGCATGAGCTGTGAGCTGTTTGAGTACAACCTACTTTAGGGCACATCTGTGGAGCTTGTAACTCTCTCCAGAGCTGTAAGACTTGCCCCTGGCCCACAAGATACTTCCGAGAGAGGCTTCTCTGCTGCAGGCTTCATCTGGATATTGGTGCTGTGGTTATCCTACCCAGACTCAGCTCTTCATGGGAGCAAAGCCTTTCTCTTTTGTGGCTATCTTCATCAGTTCAGGCTTATCAAACTTATTCTGGCTGATGAGTGTCCATTAAGTCTTAGCTAGCTGCTTTGAAAGGGGCAAATGGCTGTTCTTTCTCACACAGAAAGGGACACTTAATTGTGGCTTTCTGCTCCTACCAGTCTCTGGGCATTTCACAAATGGTGACTATATCCCTTTCAAAGCAGTGTGTAGTGGTTTAGCAGTTACCTGCCCCCCCACCTTTTATAAACCCCGGCTAGGACTCCAAACAACATTGGAAGTTAATAAATGAAGCTTTATATTTACAGCAATGCACAATATACAAGCAAATATTTACAAGGTATAACAGATATTTACAGATATATACAATGAAAAGGTAATACAGACACCACACCCCTCCTGGAGACCAAAATCCCTAAGAGAGGGTAACCAACCACCCCCTACCACCTTTCCCCCCTTCTCCAGTCTTATCTCACCACCTGTTGATGCTGCAGATAAGCTGAAGTAGATTGGTCAGGGGCATTAGTAGAAAGGAGTTAGTAGTTTTACTCTACCAAGACAAAGGAGACCATGCAAGAGAAGCAGCCACAGCCAGAACGGTCAGAAGCCATCTGCCTATTTGGTTGTTTTCAGAACAGTTCTTTAAAACAACTTTTTTTTCTTTCTCAGTAAAACTTGAAGTGACACACTGTGTTTACCTCTCTCAGCCAATAGTCTAATTTCTCACTCAAATTCTCCAATTAGCTCAAACCAACACACAATGATGTGGCCATATCATTGTGGAAGATGCACACCTCTTCTTGCAGTTCTGAGTCACTGAGGCTGGAAAAGACCTCAGAGATCAAGTCCAGCCTATAACCTAACACCATGACACAAGCTAACCCATGCCACCAAGTGCCACATCCAATCTTTGCTTAAAGACCTCCAGGGATGGTGACTCCACCACCTCCCTGGGCAGTCCATTGCAGTGCCTAATCACCCTTTCCTGAGGAAGTGATTCCTGATATCCAGCCTAAACTTCCCCTGGTGCAGCTTCAGACCATGCCCCTCTGTATCTGAAGGGGGCCTCCAGAAAAGCTGGGGAGTGACTTTTTAGGCTCTCAGGTAGTGACAGGACTAGGGGGAATGGAGCAAAGCTGGAGATGGGGAGATTCAGATTGGATGTGAGGAGGAAGTTGTTGAGCATGAGAGTGGTGAGAGCCTGGAATAGGTTGCCCAGGGAGGTGGTTGGGGCCACATCCCTGGAGGTGTTTGCAGCCAGGCTGGGTGAGGCTGTGGCCAGCCTGATCTAGGGTAGGGTGTCCCTGCCCATGGCAGGAGGTTTGGAACAAGATGACCTTTGTGGTCCCTTCCAACCCTGACTGATTCTATGATTCTAAGTTGTCTGGGAGAGGAGCCTGACTCTCACCTGACTACAACTTCCCTTCAGGTTCCTGTAGAGAGTGATAAGGTCCCTTCTAAGTCTCCTCCAGGCTAAACGACCCCAGCTCACTCAGCCTCTCCTCATAAGACTTTCAGTTCAGCCGAATCCATATAAATGGTAAGGGAGTGGGGAAAGTCCAAATGATTTTGGCCCCAAAGTGCCTTTGTTTGGAAATTTCTCGTGCTGACATTTCTGCCTGCTTACATAAACCAGATGACACTGCTGAAGAGCAGATGAAGCATCTGTCTTAGATATTTACAAAAAAGCCACTTTTGTAAAACTGTGATTAGGTTTTTTATAATTTTTCTAAGTGGAAAGGCTGCATGTGAATCACGAGTTGGGCTGTCCCAGGCCTGCAGCTGTTCTGGAAGAGAAGTGGGACCTAAGTGTCTGGTGTTGAACGCTGTGCTGTTGAGTAATGGCTTTGCTGAAGGAGGCTCTGAAAATCCTTTGCTCTGAGGCTCTGACTCAGTGGCAGCACTGTACATGTTCTTGTGCCTGTTGTGGCAGCATGGACGTGATGCCAGCTGGGCAGTGAAAAATGTCTCTGTTAAGTTTGACTTCTTCCTGTTAGCTTCTCCGTGGGGCAGCACATCAACTCAGCTGGGTGTGTAGACCCTTCTCTGACGTCCCTACTCATCTACTTGCCTACAGCATTTAAGATTGTCAAGGTGTGAAAGAGTGTGAGAAGCAAGCTCAGTACTCTGGATTTCTAGAGAGCAGACTTCATTCTCTCCAGGGATCTGCTTGGCAGAGTGTCATGGGATAAAGCCTGTATTGTCAATTGTCAGAGTTAGCACAAGGCACACAGGCACCAAGTTAGAGAATTAAACTTATCTTTTACTTCAGGGTAGTCCAGTAAAAGAACAAGCAAAATAATAATACTACATCAAGGATAGAATACATCAAGGTAATGCACCTAATCGTTACTGTTCAAGGTTAGTTCTAGTGATTAAGACAGACCAATTGCCCAAACACTTCACCATCATCCAGATCTGCAGCTGCTGGGAAGCCTTGGTTACAGTGAGGATTTGGAAACAACTTTCCCTGCAATTGTTAAGTCCTGTGCACTGTGTCCACTCATAGGTGAGGCTTCCAAAGTTGCTGTAAGAGAGCCCAGCTTTTACACTGCAGAATAAACAAGTTTAAATAGCTTCAAACTTGGGAGTGCCTCAGGGATCAGTCCTGGGACCAGTCTTGTTCAACGTCTTTGAGGGTGCCAGGGATAGAGGCACTGAGTGTACCCTCAGCAAGTTTGCTGACAACACCAAGCTGTGTGGTGCAGCAGACAGACTGGAGGGCAGGGATGGCATCCAGAGGGACCTGGACAGTTGAGCACAAACCAACATCACGAGGTTCAACAAGGCCAAGTACAAGGTCTTGTGTCTGGGTCAAGGCAATAAGAAACACAAATACAGGTTGGGCAGTGACTGGCTAGAGAGCAGCCCTGAGGAGAGAGACTTGGGGATGCTGGTGGATGAGAAGCTCAACATGAACCAGCAGTGTGCACTTGCAGCCCAGAAAGCCAAGCAGAGCCAGGAGCAGTGTGGCCAGCAGGTCGAGGGATGTGATTCTCCCCCTCTACTGTGCTCTGCTGAGACTCCACCTGGAGTACTGCATCCAGTTCTGGAGTCCCTGTTTACAAGAGGGATGTGGAGATGCTGGAGCATGTCCAGAGGAGGGCCATGAGGATGCTCAGAGGGCTGCAGCACCTCTGCTATGAGGACAGACTGAAAGAGTTGGGGCTGTTCAATTTGGAGAAGAGGAGGCTCCCAGGTGACTTTATTGTGGCCTTCCAGTATCTGAAGGGGACCTACAAAAAAGCTGTGGAGTGACTTTTAAGCTCTCAGGTAGTGACAGGACTAGGGGGAATGGAGCAAAACTGGAGGTGGGGAGATTCAGATTGGATGTGAGGAGGAAGTTGTTCAGCATGAGAGTGGTGAGAGCCTGGAATGGGTTGCCCAGGGAGGGTGGTTGGGGCCCCATCCCTGGAGGTATTTAAGACCAGGCTGGATGAGGCTCTCTCCAGCCTGCTCTAGGGTAGGGTGTCCCTGTGCATGGCAGGGGTTTGGAACTAGGTGATCTTTGTGGTCCCTTCCAACCCTGACTGATTCTGTGTTTATCTGGCTTTGTTCTCATTAGATTCCTCCCATAACCCAGCCAGGGCCAAGGGTGGAACTAAAGGAATGTGCCTATCTATTTGGGTTTGACCACATCCTTCCCAACAGGGCCAAACACCTGGCTGCATGGCCTTGACAATCTTCCAGATAGGGTCTTGATAGCCAACCAATCAAGGCCATCTGCCTACAGGGCCTTGATGCTGTACCAAGTAAGGCTGGACATCTGCTTACATGGCTTTGATACTCTACCAAACAAGGAAATTTAATTACATTCTCACAATGTTTCGTCCTCATTAATGATGATATTTTGTCTAAGCTACATCTTTCACTAATAAGTGTGCCTGCTTTGCTAATGGTTATAGGCTAAGAATAGATACATACTGCATTAATGATTGGATGCTAAAAATATCTGATGTTTGGTTGGGATGTTCATTTAGAGGCCAACTTTTGTTTGGGGCCAATTGCTCAGGCGACAGCACTCCAAAGCTCTGGAGGGAAGAGGGGAACTAAGAAAGCTGCTCAATATTCAAAGACCATCTCCTCCAAGCCCAGGAACAGTTCATTCCAAGAAGGAAGAGTGCCAGGAGGGTGGTGTGCATGAGCAAGGTGATCCTGGACTTCCTGGAGGGAGGGGGGAGGAAAAGAATCTGTAAGCGACAGAAGTGAGAACTGGACAACAAAAAAGGTGTCCAAGCAGCTAGGGATCAGGTTAGGAAAGTGAAAGCCCAGATAGAATTAGACATGGTAAAATGGAACAAGAAGAATTTCCTCAGGACATCAGTGACAAAAACACAGCTAGGAAGGAGGTGGGGACTCTCCAAAAGGAAAATGGAGACCTGGACATGATGGATACAGAGAAGGCTGAGGTGCTCAGTAACTACTTTGTCTCAGTGTTCACAATCAAGGGCTCTGGCTACACCACCCAAGCTTCAGAAGACACAGGTGAGGAGTGGAAGAAGGAAGATCTGACCACATTAAGTGAAGATCGGGCTTGATACCATCTAAAGAACCTGAAGGTGCACAAGTTTGTGGAGTCCAGCAAGATCGACCCATGGGTCCTGAGGGAACTGGCAGACAAAGTTGCCAAATCACTGTCCATCATATTCAAAAGGCCATGGCAAACTGGTGAAGTACCTGCTGACTGGAAAAGGGAAACAGCCCCCATTTCAAAAAGGAAAAAAAATGAGGCATCCAGAAACTCTAGGCCAGTCTGTCTCACCTCTGTGCCTGGCAAGATCATGGAGTAGATTCTCCTGAAGGCCTTGCTAAGGGATGTGGAAAATGAAGAAGGGGATTTGTGATAGGCAATGTGACTCCACTAAGGGCAAATCATGCCTGACAATCCTCCACCAGATCAGCTTGTTCAGAGCATTGTTGAGACTGACTCTGAATATCTCCAAGGGTGGGGCCCCAACCATCTCCCTGGGCAACCTGTTCCAGTGTTCCACCACCCTCATGGCAAAGAGCTTGTTCCTAACATCCAACCTAAATCTACTCTTCTCTATTTTTAAACCATTGCCCCTTGTCCTGTCACTACAGGCCTTTGTAAAGAATCACTCTCCATCCTTCCTGTAGGACCCCTTCAGGTGCTGGTTGCTTTTACCATGCTGTGTTTGGGGTTAGCAACTTGAGTTTCTTCTGTATCTTGAAGGATGAGTAAATCTTACAGCAGCCCTAGAATTATGTGCCTGTGTTTTCAGAGACTGTTCTAATACTGACAGGGTCAGAACATTGTACCTGCTGAATTCGGGTTTCTTAAGGGATCAGATTGCTCTCATAGAATCAGTCAGGGTTGGAAGGGACCACAAGGATCATCTTGTTCCAACCCACCCTGCCATGGGCAGGGACACCCTACCCTAGATCAGGCTGGACAGAGTCTCATGCAGCCTTGCCTTAAACACCTCCAGGGATGTGGCCCCAACCACCTCCCATTCCAGGCTCTCACCACTCTCATGCTGAACAACTTCCTCCTCACATCCAATCTGAATCTCCCCACCTCCAGCTTTGCTCCATTCCTCCTGGTTCTGTCACTACCTGAGAGCCTAAAAAGTCCCTCCCCAACTTTTTTGTAGGCCCCTTTCAGATCCTGGAAGGCCACAAGACGGTAACCTTGGAGCCTCCTCTTCTCCAGACTCAACAGCCCCAACTCCTTCAGCCTGTCCTCATAGCAGAGGTGCTGCAGCCCTCTGAGCATCCTCATTGCCCTTCTCTGGACATGCTCCAGCATGTCCACATCCCTCTTGTAATAGAGGCTCCAGAACTGGATGCAGTACTCCAGGTGGGGTCTCACCAGAATGGAGTAGAGGGGGACAATCACCTCCCTGGCCCTGTTGGCCACACTTCTCCTGATGCAGCCCAGGCTCTGGTTGGCTTTCTGGGCTGCAAGTGCACACTGCTGGCTCATGTTGAGCTTTTCGTCCACCAGCACCCCCAAGTCCCTCTCCTCAGGGCTGCTCTCCAGCCAGTCATTGCCCAGGTTGGATTTGTGCTCTCATAGCTTTAATGTAAAATGTCAAAAAAGCAAAGAGGCCAAAGCTGCTTCGACTGCAGAGAGAGCAACACCAACCCAGTATGATGCTTTAAGACACTAAGAAAAATAGGTTTTTATTTTCTAGCTCAATGTAGACTCTACAGGTGGCTCACCTGACTGTATCTGTCCTGACAGATGCTTTTGCTTACATCAGTGTCCACTTCCACAACGTTTTGGTGCCGTTTGTAATGCTGTAGAAGCTGAGCTGCTCCTTGATAAGTCTGAATCAGTGAGTTTTCAATGTTTTCCAGTTGCAGTCCCCTAAATATTTTCCAGCAGCTGTGCAGCCTGTTATCTGGTGGCTTTAACTGTATGGACAACAGACTTACTGCACTGTGTGGCCTGTCATGAACCCTTCTAGAAGATCCTCTTACTCTGCGTGGGGATATTTCCGCTGTAGGTTGAAAGCTGCAGGTCTGGGTCATCAATGCCCTCCTAGGTAAAATCAGCAGCAGGCTCAGGCGCAGCGTACGCGGGCTAGGTGGCAGCACAGCCCACCAATGTGATGGTACTTTGCTGCGTGGGGCAGCTCCCTCCTGCTGCTCAAAGAGGGTGAAGGCATCCTCCAGGCATCTTTTTCCTTCAGGTTTTCGTAGAATAATTTGCATCTGATGTGCTGGGATGAGATGTGTATCTTGCTTTCTCCCCCTTTACTCTGCTCTCCTCAGACCCCACCTGCAATACTGTGTGCAGTTCTGGAGCCCCCAGCACAGGAAGGACATGGAACTGTTGGAGAGAGTCCAGAGGAGGGCCACGAAAATGATCAGAAGGCTGGAGCACCTCTGCTACGAGGACAGGCTGTGGGAGTTGGGGCTTTTCAACCTGGAGAAGAGAAGGCTTCGAGGAGACCTTATAGCAACCTTCCAGTATCTGAAGGGGGACTACAGGAAGGCTGGGGAGGGACTGTTCACAAGGTCTTGTAATGACAGGATGAGAAGTAACAGGTTTAAACTGGCAGAGTTAAACGGGGTGTTAGGAGAAAGTTCTTCACAGTGAGGGTGATGACACATTGGCACAGGTTGCCCGGGGAGGTTGTGTCTGCTCCTTCCCTGGAGGTGTTCAAGGCCAGGCTGGATGAGGTCTTGAGCGACCTGATCTAGTGGGAGGTGTCCCTGCCTGTGGCGGGGGGTTGGAACTGGATGATCTTTGAGGTCTCTTCCAACATAAACCATTCTATGATTCCCCACAAAATCCACCTGGAGGAGGAGTGAGATCAGGACATGTGTGTTCCTCCTCCATTATCCAGATAAGAGCCAGTTTGCCACCAAAATCCATCTGGCAGTGGTGGATTTAGGACAGGCATCTATGAAATGCAGGGATTTCAAGTGAGCTCCAGGGACCCACGTTCCCCATCTGGGAAGACACTGGTCCCAGGGGGCTCTGGAAGTAGCCCTGCTCCAGCTGCTGCCTGAGACGTGCAGGTCATTGGTAAGGCAGGTGATGAACTCGTCGGCACTGGTAGCTTCATACTCATGTTCCTCACCCTATGTGTTCTTGAGGATACCCTATATTTTTTTATGACACCCTTTATTTTTCTGGCATGAACATGACAGCAAAGCTTTCAGTGCTGTTCTTTCTCTAGTGACATCAGTAGAGGATTTTGTAGCTTTCACATTTTTTATCTAGGTGAGGAAGCAGGTAATGCCTATTCCTCCAAATATTGTACTGGATGGATTATATACATAGAATCATAGAATGGTTTAGGTTGGAAGAGACCTCGAAGATCATCCAGTTCCAATCCACTGCCACAGGCAGGGACACCTCCCACTAGATCAGGACGCTCAAGACCTCATCCAACATGGCCTTCAAAACCTCCAGAGAGAGCAGCAACAACCTTCTCGGGCAACCTGTGCCAGTGTCTCACCACCCTCACTGTAAAGAACTTCCTCCTAACATCCCATTTAAATTTCCCTTCTGCCAGTTTAAACCTGTTACTTCTCATCCTGTCATGACAAGACCTTGTCAATAGTCCCTCCCCAGCCTTACCGTAGGCCTCTTTCAGATACTGGAAGGCTACTATAAGGTCTCCTTGAAGTCTTCTCTTCTGCAGGCTACAGAGCCTCAACTCTCATAGCCTGTCCTCATAGCAGAGCTGTTGCNAGAATCCCCTCCCTTGCCCTGCTGGCAACAATGCTCTTGCTGCAGCCCAGCACACAGTTGTTGTGTGGGCTGCACTCACACTGCAGACTCATCTTGAGCTTTTCACCACCCCAAGCCCCCAGGTCCTTTTCCTCAGGGCTGCTCTCAGCCATTTTGCACCCAGTCTGCATTTGTGCTTTGAGTTGCACTGACCCAAGTGCAGGATCTCACACTTGGCCTTGTTGAATTTCATGAGGTTGTCCTGGGCCCACCTCTGCAGCCTGTCCAGGTCCCTCTGGATGGATCCCTGCCCTCTAGCAAGTCAACTGTGCCACACAGCTTGGTGTCATCTGCAAACTTGCTGAGGGTGCGCTGATTCCTCTGTCCATGAGGGTGGCTCACTGGAACAGGTTGCTCTGGGAGGTTGTGGCTGCCCCTCCCTGGAGATATTCAAGGCCAGGTTGGATAAAGCCTTGAGTGACCTGGACTAGTGGAAGGTGTCCCCACCCATAGCGAGGTGTTTTGAAATAGATGATCTTTAAGGTCCCTTCCAACCCAAACAATTCTGTGACTCTGTGAAGGTGACAGATAAATATATTTCAGTTAAACTCACCTCTGTGTGATGCTTAAAAGTCAGCTTTCTAAAACTAGTAGCAGCAACATCCTCCTGCATCTGTGTACAGACGTCAATTGGAGCCATCACTTATTAGCTCCCCTGAAAATAAAATCTGTCAGGACTACACTGGTGAACTTATTGCTGAATTTCAAGAGGAAAAATGGGGGGAGCACTGCTCTCTCGCTGATGAGATGAAAGCTTCAGCAGGAACATGAAAGATCCAAAGGAAAAAAAAAAAGTCTCTGAGCAAGTTTTGGTTTACAGCGTGGCCCTTTCCCTCCATACAACCTGCTCAATGGCTATTCAATAGCTTTCTGATATTCTCTATGTGAAGTCTGCATTGGTAAAAGAAATACCTCCTGGCTGGGTTAAAAGAAAAAAAAAAAAAAAAAGAAAATTACTGATGACCTGATCCAAAATGAATTTAAATGAATCCTAATGAAAGGGCCACAGAATGAAGCTTTGGCAGAGATTTAATTGGATTTTGGATGGAGCTCTAAAGGGGCCAGTTTTGTGGGAGATGTTTTACCTGCTGTGCTTTCATTTTTTTTTTTATTTTTTTTTTTTTCCCCTGTTTCTGATCTGCCCGAGCCCAGTGGTGGAATTTCACGTGCAGCCTGGTTGCTACCTTCGCTGGCAAGGGGAGGACATTTCTCAGTCCACCCACGTAAAATCTGCGCTGGCAAATATCTCTGGATGTTTGCATGCGCACACACAAACAAAAACACAGACTGCCTGAAAAAAAAACACCACCAAAAATCATTGCTGGCGTTATAAAGTCAAATAAAGACATAATAAAGGGCAAAAGGGAGGTGGCATCCATGTCACTCTTGTATACTCAAGGGCGTTTTTCTGACTTCTTACTGGTAGACTTTTTTCACCCTTAATAATGTCCTTTAAATGCATTTATGAAGTTGCCTAAAGGTTTTTAGTAGCAAGTTAAAACAAAAAAAAAATCCTGTTGCTCAGCAGTTTGATCATAAAACAGGGATGAAACTTCTTGTTCCATTTTCCCAAGCTGGTTTTCATGGGATGGGAGCTCTCTTCAGTCCCATCCCAGAAGACAATGCTGCACACTTTTCCTTTATTGTACTGTGTCCGGTTCTGGTCCCCTCAATTCAAGAGAGATATTGAGGTACTGGAACGTGTCCAGTGAAGGGCGACAAAGCTGGTGAAGGGCCTGGAGCACAGCCCTCTGAGGAGAGGCTGGGGGTGTTCAGCCTGGAGAAGAGGAGGCTCAGGGGAGGCCTCATTGGTGTCTGCAACTACCTAAAGGGAGGTTGTAGCCAGGTGGGGTTGGTCTCTTCTCCCAGGCAACCAGCAACAGAATGAGGGGACACAATCTTAAGTTGTGCCAGGGGAGGTATAGGCTGGGTATTAGGAAGTGGTTCTTGACAGAAAGAGTGATTGGCATCAGAATGGACTGCCTAGGGAGGTGGTGGAGTCACTGTCCCTGCAGGTGTTCAAGCAAAGACTGGATGGAGCACTTAGTGCCATGGTCTAGTTGACTGGATAGGGCTGAGTGATAGGTTGGACTGGATGATCTTGGCAGTCTCTTCCAACCTGGCTGATTCTATTTGGTTCTGTGTCACTAGTTGCCTTCTGGCTATCTCCACCTGATTTTCTTTTCCCAGTCTGTATCAGTCTTATTTTCTTCATGACTCACACCAGGAGCAGGCTGCTTCAGAGACTCAGATCCCATCTCCTCAGCCTGTGCCCCTCTCGCAATGGCTAAGTGTACTTCCAAACATCTTTCCCAAGATCCTCACTTAAACAGTTTCAGGGAACATCATGCTTAATCTCTCCCACATCAGGCTCAGTGAGATAGTTAAAGAAGTAAGCTTTAAAGCCTAAAATGAGTCTTCTGTGCAGGTGCAAACTGATTTTTTTTTTTTTTAATGGTCTTGTAGCTTGGCCATATTTTGCCACAATTTCACGTTCCTTGCCAAAGCTTTTTCTTTCACTGAGCAAGTCATCTCCCATGAATTTCAGGATGGAAACCATGTGGAAGAATGAGCTGCTCAAGAAAAGGAGCTCCAAGGTCATGTGTTTACTTGTGCTAGGGTAGGGCCACATCTTTTACCCTGGCTTTGTTTACAAAAAGAGTGGATTCGCTTGGGCAGAAACGAAACTAAACAAATGTTAAACAACCTGCAAGCCTGTCTGAGCCTGATAACCAGAAAGGTAAAATTCATCCCAAATGCTTCAAGTTTGGCAAAGTTACTGGCAGGGAAAACAAGCCTTATGCTACCCAATATCAACTGATGTGAAAATTAGGCAGCTTATAATGTTGCTGGACTCAGCAGAGGGTGAAAGGAGGAGTTCGAAACACAACCCAGTACAAAAGGAAGACACTTTAATGGTTTAGAATAAAACAACAACAAGGTCCCTGCTTGGGTAATTTTGGAGTCTGAGGAGATAAAGTGCTGGGTTCTTCCTTTTGCTGGAGCATATAACAGAGCCGAGAGAGAAAATTGATTTTTCATGCAAAATATTGAGTTGCTGTTCACTTGTAATTTAATTTATTATTTTTATACTCGGCACATAATTTATTAGGGCTCTCTTTTATCTCTGTAACATTGTTGGGAAAGGTAATATTGAACAGTTTGCTGGCAATATTAATTTGCTATATTATTATAGTAATTTCTCTTATCATTGCTATTGTTTCCAGGCCATAAAATGTAACTGATGTGAGAGCAGGCAAGTATTTGCAGGCTGGGAAAGTGCTGAGCACTGGTAGGACACATTGGTCGTGCAGGTAGGTGGGATACATCTCCAGGCTAAAGACTGTTTCACAGCTTGTGTAGAAAAATGGGTTTGGGACATTTTTTAAAGCTGCTCATCTGTCCTTGCATTCTTAGGAATGCACCAGTATTGAGCTTGGAGAAAATGGTGATTCAATATCAACCAGCTCTCTTTTGCCTCTTGCCTTCAAGAGTTGTGGCTCACGGGTTTCCTCCAAGCAGGTCTTTGAAGAGGACAAAGTTAACCCTCATGAAGTCCGGGGCTCTAATCCTACTTATTACCCTGGTTCTTCCTCACAGGATACTAAACTCTACTATGTTGTGATCAGTGTCACCAAGGCTGCTCTCTGCCTTTATGTCCCCAGCCAGACCTTCCTTGTTTGTTAGTGCAAGGTTCAGCAGCACATCTCTCCTCTTTGGCTCAAGGGTAAACCCCTCAATCTTCAAAGCGGAGGGTTTCCTTCTTCAGTTGACATTTAGTTTTCAATGTGTGGGTGAAAAACTTGGTACCGATGATACAGAACATCCTTCAGACACCTTTCCTTTAGGAGAGATTTCCTCCTGCTGGTGGTAGAGTCCCTGAGGTGTCATTCTGTCTTCTTGGTGCAGAGGAGCCAGAGATGTTTGGTATGGTTTGTTCCTTAAGGAGGTAACTGAGCTCTAGTGTTGACTGCCCACTCTCAAGTGGAGTGGGAGACACACAGATTGACCCAGTGGCTGATGTTTTACCCATGAGCTCAGCACAGCTGTCTGATGTAGGCGGAAGCACTGAACTGAAGAGATTTTGAGAGAAATCTTAGGGGCAACCTGTCTCTGGCTTGGAGCTTTGTTTATAGATGTTATGAACCATAAGCTCCATCTCTGTTTAGGAAGAGGGAAGGTCTGCTGCTCTGTGGATGGCTCCCTCAGCAGGTAAAACACTGCTGCTTGAGGCAGGGTGTCTTGATGAACAAGGTCAGGTCTTTCTGGTGATCATGATGATGATCCAGTGATATTTGCAGTTTCCTTTTCTTAGAATTATCAAATGGCTTGAATTTGGAGGGACCTCAAAGATCATTTAGTTCCTTGCCGTGGGCAAGGACACCTCCCACTAGACTACGCTGCTTATCCAGCCTGGTCTTGAACACTTCCAGGGATAAGATATCTACAGCTTCTCTTTCACTGTTTTTTTGTTGTTGGTCTCCTCTTCTGCCCTGCCTTG
>VWZI01020964.1:9155-21960 GCA_013396835.1 Psilopogon haemacephalus | reverse complement strand
CCATCAGCTCCTGGATGGCCTCCACCAGCTCCTGGAAGCTCTCCACCACTTTCGCCAAGTGGCGGTTGGGGCGGAAACCGTCGAGGGGGTGGGGACAAGAACCGGCCCCGGTGGTGGCATCGGTGGAGGAGGCGGCGACAAAAGTGGCCCCAGGGCAGCAGCCTGGTGGGTTCGAAGAAGAAATCCGAGCAGGAGGGTCTGCAGAGGGCTTCTGGTGGCCCTAGCTGGGGGGTAAGAGGGTCGCAGGCTCCCCACCCCACCCTGCTCCATCCCGAGGTTGTTTTTAAGCGTTTGTGCCGTCGAGGAAACGCCCACAGGAAAGGGGCTGGGCGAGGGAGGTCCTGGAAGTGGGGAGGAGACGACAGGCAGGAGGCAGCCAGCTCCTGGCAAGGGGTGAGGAACGGTGGAGTGGATCTGGTGTTCCCCTGGAGATCAACCAAGGTGGAGTGGATCCACAGACCCTCACTTTTGAATGTCTCCCAGACCTTCATCCTCAGATGGCCTCCAGACTTTCCTCCCTGTCCTCCAGGCTGAACGACCTCAGGTTCCTAAGCTTCTCCTTGGGTCCTCCAGACCTCCCTCCCTGTCCTCCAGGACCCTCATCCTCAGATGTTCTCCAGACTTTTCTCCCTGTCCTCCAGGCTGAACGACCTCAGGTCCCTCAGATGCTCCTTGGGTCCTCCATACCCCACTCCATGTCCTTCAGGACCCTCATCCTCAGATATTCTCCAGACCTTTCACTACCTTCATTACCCATTTCTGGATGTGTTCCACCCCCTCAATGCCCTCCTCAAAGTAAGGAATCCAAAACTGACCCCAGGATTTGAGGTGTGACCTCCCCAGCCCCTGCCCAGAAGAAGCTGTGGCCAAATTTAGACATTCTGAGGTCAAAAATGGAAGTTGTTAATTTATTTTTTCCCCCTCCTCCATACCTTCGTTGAGGAGGTCTGAAGCAGGCTAAAAGGAGGTGCCCAAGTGTGTGGTGGCCTCCATCTGGAAGGAGAAGATTGGAGATCTCCTCCCTCCCTGGCTGATAAATGCTGGCAGGAGGCAGAGACAGGGCTGAGCTTTGGCTGAGCCTGTGCCAGGGAGGAGAAGGTGGTGGAGAAAATAGCAGCTGGAGGACAAGCAAGTGGAGGAGAAGGTGGTGGAGAAAAAGCAGGTGGAGGAGAAGCTGGTAGAAGAAAACCAAGTGGAGGAGGAGAAGGAACTGGTGGAGGCGAAAGTGGTGGAGAAAAAGCATCTGGAGGAGAAGGTGGTAGAAGAAAACCAAGTGGAGGAGGAGAAGGAACTGGTGGAGGACAGCCAGGAGGAGGAGAAGGAACTGGTGCAGGACAACCACGTGGAGGAGAAAGTGGTGGAGAAAAAAGAACCTGGAGGACAACCAAGTGGAGGAGAGGAGAAGGTAGTGGAGAAAAAGCAGCTGGAGGAGAAGGTGGTAGAGAACAACCAGAAGGAGGAGAAGGAGCTGGTGGAAGACAACTGAGAGGAGGAGGAGGAGAAGCTGGTGGAGAAAGAGCAGCTGAGGAACCTCAACACAGCACCAAAGGGAGAGTTCGGGAGGGGCAAACCTGGGTGAGGACCAACCTGGCTCTTGCTTTGCAGCCTAATTTGAGGTCGTTTAAGAGCAATTAATTAAAGATTTTTAATTCTCTTTTCCCTCCCTCCCACCTTGGGGCCTCTCTTTACCCCTTCCCTCCCCTCCCTCCCACCTTGGGGCCTCTCTTTACCCCTTCCCTCCCCTCCCTCCCACCTTGAGGCCTCTCTTTACCACCCCTTCAGCCCCGTTTTGAGCTCCCTTTCACACTCCAGTTTGGGGCCTCATCTCTTAGCCCCTTACTGGTTTTCAGAGGCTGCACTGGAGGCCCTTTGGGGTCCCAGTTCTTATCTCCCCTCTGCACATTTTCCCTGGGTGGGGGACAGTAGGAAATTTCTGCTCCTCCTGCAGGATCTCTCTGGATGTGAGAGGTTTGGGCTCAGATTAGGATNCCTCCCCTCCCTCCCACCTTGAGGCCTCTCTTTACCACCCCTTCAGCCCCGTTTTGAGCTCCCTTTCACACTCCAGTTTGGGGCCTCATCTCTTAGCCCCTTACTGGTTTTCAGAGGCTGCACTGGAGGCCCTTTGGGGTCCCAGTTCTTATCTCCCCTCTGCACATTTTCCCTGGGTGGGGGACAGTAGGAAATTTCTGCTCCTCCTGCAGGATCTCTCTGGATGTGAGAGGTTTGGGCTCAGATTAGGATGATGGACTCAAATTAGCTCAGGTTGGGCTCAGATTGGCCTGGTTTGGTTTTGAGTTGGGTTTAAATTAGCTGGAGGGAGCTGGGCTCAGATTAGATGAAGATGGACTCAAATTAGCTCAGGTTGGGCTCAGATTGGCCTGGTTTGGTTTTGAGTTGGGTTTAAATTAGCTGGAGGAAGTTGGGCTCAAATTAGCTCAGGTTGGGCTCAAATTAGCTCAGGTTGGGCTCAGATTAGATGATGGAGGACTCAAATTACCTCAAATTTTGGGTTCATCCCTGAGGATTTTGGAGGGGGGAGTATATTTGGAGGTGGCTCCATCCCAAGGTGCTCCTCCTGGAACCCAAATCCACATCTCCTTGGATCTTCTCCCCCAGATTCAGGAAGCTCCTTTGTGGCTGCCAGAGGACGTTTTTGATGATGAGCTGTGGTGGTTGACCCCAAAAAGAGATGAAGAGCTGAGATGTGTCCACCTGGAGGACACTTATCTGGGTTTTTTTGGTCTCTCTTTTTCTCCTTCCTTGCAGCTCCAGCTCAGAGGGGAGGACGTTGAGGGCACCATGACCTTCTTCCTCCACCCACGGTTGCCCACCTGGGATCTGGTCCTGGACTACCACACGGCGAAGCAGTTTGAAGGTAACCAAAGGGTGGAGAGGAGCCAAATTCCCCCTTCCTGATGTTTTCTGGGCTGCACCAAGTTGGGATGTCCCTTAGAGATGGAGATCCTCCAACTCCACCTTCTGTCTCCAGGCCACTTTCATCTCTAACCCCCATCTCTTGGCTTCTCCATGTGCAACCTCACCTGCAGATCCTCCATCTCTTGGCTTCTCCGTGTCCAAGCTCACCTAGAGATCCTCCATCTCTTGGCTTCTCCATGTCCAGGCTCACCTAGAGATCCTTCAACCCCCATCTCTTGGCTTCTCCATGAGCAACCTCACCTGGAGATCCTCCACCTCCAACCCCCATCTCTTGGCTTCTCCATGTCCAACCTCACCTAGAGATCCTCCGTCTCTTGGCTTCACCATGTCCAACCTCATCTAAATATCCTCTACCTCCAACCCCCATCTCTTGGCTTCTCCATGTCCAGGCTCACCTGGAGATCCTCCACCTCTTGGCTTCTCCATGTGCAACCTCATCTAAATATCCTCTACCTCCAACCCCCATCTCTTGGCTTCTCCATGTCCAGGCTCACCTGGAGATCCTCCGTCTCTTGGCTTCACCATGTCCAACCTCATCTAAATATCCTCTACCTCCAGCCCCCATCTCTTGGCTTTTCCATGTCCATCCTCACCTAGAAGTCCTCCATCTCTTGGCTTCTCTATGTCCAAGCTCACCTAGAGATCCTCCACCTCCAACCCCACCACTCCCTTCCCTTTCCCCACTGAAGAGGACTTTGGAAGCTGTTTCCTCTCCGCTCAGCTTCCCCCTTCTCCTCTTCTGCCCTCCAGTGGACATCACCTTGGATCCAACCACAGCAGGTCCCGAGGTTATCCTCTCCGACAACCTCAAGGAGGCCACCTGGGGTAGACCTGGCCACCGCTGGCCCGAGGGGCCAGGCCAGTTTGACACCGATCCCTGCATGCTGGGCAGCCAGGGCTTCACCTCGGGCCGGCACTACTGGGAGGTGGAAGCGAGGGGGCGCTTCTGGGCCGTGGGCGTAGCCCTTGAGTCGGTTCAGAGGAAGGGTCGAGTCCTCTTCAAGCCCAACGCCGAGATCTGGGGCTTGCAGAAGTACGACGAGCTCTGCGTGGCCCTCACGGCTCCCTCCAACACCTCTGTCCCCCTCCTCAACGGGGAGATCGGCGTCTACCTGGACTACGAGGTGGGCCAAGTCTCCTTCTATGCCGTCGGCACCCGGCAACGCATCTTCACCTTCCCCGTGGCCTCCTTCAGCGGGGAGAGAGTTTTCCCCTACTTCTGTGTCCTCCTCTCCACCATCAAACTTTCCCCCAGAGTTTGACGGCGCCGGCAGAGGGGCCCTGCCCTGACCGCTGCTCGACGGCGCCGGCAGAGGGGCCCTGCCCTGACCGCTGCTCGACGGCGCCGGCAGGGGCCCGCCCGGACGCTGCTCGACGGCGCCGCCGGGGGCCCTGCCCTGACCGCTGCTCGACGGCACCGGCAGAGGCCCTGCCCGGATGCTGCTTGCTTTCTCTCGATGGTTGGAAGTGCTCCTCGATGCTCCTCAGCTCTTCTGTCTCAAGGGCTTGGGAGTTGTTTCCACCTGAGTTCCTGCTCCTACCTTCCTCTCAGGCATCTTCATTTTGGGCGGGGGGGGGGATAGAGGGGGTGTGGGGCCTGATTAATTAGCAATCGATTAATCGGAAATAAATGGCTGTGACACCTTCCCCACCCCCACTCATCTTCTTCTGGTTGAGCTCCTTGGCCACAGCCAGGAGCCCTCCCTGCAGCCTTTCAACACCAGGCTGGACAAGGCCTTGAGCAACCTGCCCTAGGGGTGGGGATGTCCTTACCCATGGAGGAGGGCTTGGAACAAGACCATCTGGGAGGTCCCTTCTAAGCCAAACCTTTCTGTGAGTCTCAGAGTTTGAGGAGCTGAGGTCGCTTTCAGGAGGGCCTCCAGGTTCAGCTGCAGTCAAAAGCAGCTCAGATGCAGCTTTTGGGTTTCTGTGCAGATTGAGCTGGAAGAACATGCAAGAGCCTTGGAAAAATCTTTTATTGGGATTGTTCCCTCTTTTAGGTACATTATCCATGGACTCCCTGACTTGCAGGGCTTTATCCCTGAGTGTCCCGAGCCAGTCCTGGTGTTGGCAAGGACTGGTGATGATGGTGACATCGTCTAGCAGGGCTTACGGAGACCACCTTAGGACCCAGCACGGCTTAGAGGTCCCAGCCCAATCGTGACACTGCTCTGCTCTACCCTCTCATCTCCCTCCCTCCACCAAGGCACGTTTCAGGGCTTGCCTGGGAACGGCACAGCAGCAACTGCTGGTACCGGTGCTACCGGCGCGGCCTGGACGCAACCCAGGACAGCAAAACCCAGCGGAAGGGTCACGGTTGGGGCAGGGCCACTGGCAGGGTATGCTGGCAGCAGCGTTATTAGGATGGGCCCACGGCTGCTGGGCACCTCCTGGTGTAACTGGGAGGGGGGACCCTTGGGTAGTATGCTCCGGCTCTTGTTCTGGCGGCCGTGGCTGCACCGGTGCTTGGTCAGGTTGATGTTCTTCCGGAAGGCGATGCCGCAGTTGGCGCAGCTGTAGGGTTTCTCCCCGGTGTGGATGCGCCTATGAGTCTTGAGCTGTGACTTGGTGGTGAAGCCTTTGCCACACTCGTCGCAGCTGTGGGGCTTCTCCCCGCTGTGGATTTGGCGGTGACTCTTGAGCTGCGAGCTGGTGGTGAAGCCCTTGCCGCACTCGCCGCAGGCGTAGGGCCTCTCCCCGGTGTGGGTGAGCCTGTGAGTCTTCAGCTGCGAGCTGGTGGTGAAGCCCTTGCCGCACTCGCCGCAGCTGTACCGCTTCTCCCCGGTGTGGATCAGGCAGTGGCGGCTGAGATTGGAGCTGGTGGCGAAGGTCTTGCCGCAGACGGTGCAGTTGTAGGGCTTCTCCCCCGTGTGGATGTTGTGGTGGCGGCTGAGAGTGGACGTGCTGGCAAAGCTCTTGCCGCAGAAACCGCAGTTGTACGGCTTCTCCCCGGTGTGGGTGGCGCGGTGACATTCCAGGTTAGACCTGTGGGTGAAGCTCTTGCCGCAGTCGCCGCAGATGTACGGCTTCTCCCCGGTGTGGAGGCGCCGGTGGTAGATCAGGCTGTTGTTGTGGACAAAGGTCTTGCCACAGTCGGGGCAGCGGAGGGGCTTCTCCCCGGTGTGGATGTGGCGGTGAGTCTTCAGGTAAGAACTGGTGCTGAAGCTCTTGCCGCAGTCGGCGCAGCTGTAGGGCTTCTCCCCGGTGTGGATGTGGCGGTGAGTCTTCAGGTAAGAACTGGTGCTGAAGCTCTTGCCGCAGTCGGCGCAGCTGTAGGGCTTCTCCCCGGTGTGGATGCGCCGGTGGCACTTGAGGCTGGACCTCTGGGAGAACCTCTTGCCGCAGTCGCAGCACTGGAAGGGCTTCTCCTGGCCGTGGCTGAGGCGGTGGGTGTTAAGGTGGGAACTTCTGGCGAAGCTCTTGCCGCAGTCGGCGCAGCTGTAGGGCTTCTCCCCGGTGTGGATGAGGCGGCGGTGGTAGACCAGGCTGTTGGCGTGGGCGAAGCGCTTGCCGCAGTCGCCGCAGCAGTGCGGCTTCTCCCCGGTGTGGGTGAGGCGGTGGCTGCTCAGGTAGGAACTCGTGGCAAAGGTCTTGCCGCAGTCGCCGCACTTGTAGGGCTTCTCCCCGGTGTGCGTGAAGCGGTGGCAGTCCAGGCTGGTCCTCCGGGTGAAGCTCTTGCCGCAGTCGGCGCAGCGGAAAGGCCTCTCGCCGGTGTGGAGGAGGCGGTGAGTCTTAAGAGAGAAACTGGTGGCGAAGCTCTTGCCGCAGTCGCCGCAGCCGTAGGGCTTCTCCCCGGTGTGGACCCGGCGGTGGCAGCTGAGCCCAGAGCTGTGGGCGAAGCTGTTGCCGCAGTCGCCGCAGCCGTAGGGCTTCTCCCCGGTGTGGACCCGGCGGTGGCAGCTGAGCCCAGAGCTGTGGGCGAAGCTGTTGCCGCAGTCGCCGCAGTAGAAAGGCTTCTCCCCGGCACGGCTGTTGCGGTGTGTTGCGAGGTAACAGTTCTCGGCGAAGCCTTTGCCACATTCACCATAGCTGTAGGGCTTCTCTCCGGTGTGGAGCCGGCGGTGATAGATCAGGCTGGTGCTATAGACAAAGCCCTTGCCGCAGTCAGGGCAGCGGAAGGGCTTCTCCCTGGCGTGCTTGCGGTGCTGGCTGTTAAGTTGGGCGCCGGCGGCCAAGGCCGCGCCGCCGTCGCCGCGGCCGTACCACTTCTCCCTGGCGTGCATGAGGCGGTGAGTGTTGAGCTTGTAACTCCTGGCGAACCTCTTGCCGCAGACGCCGCAGCCGTACGGCAAGTCCCCGGTGTGGAGGGCGGCGTGGCAGGCCAGGGTGGACCTGCTGGCAAAGCCCTTGCCGCAGACGCCGCAGCCGTATGGCCTCTCACCGGTGTGCACCAGGCGGTGCCTGCTCAGGTTGGACCTGTTGGCGAAGGTCATGCTGCAGTCACTGCAGCCGTACGGCTTCTTGCCGGTGTGGATCGCTCGGTGGCAGCTAAGAGTAGACCTGCGGGCGAAGCTCTTGCCACAGACGCCGCAGCTGTAAGGCTTCTCCCCGCGGTGGACGTGCCAGTGCTCCAGGAGGGCAGAGCTGTTGGTGAAGCCCTTGCCACACTCCCGGCAGGGGAACTGCTTCTTGCCGGTATGGATTTGGAGGTGCTGGCTGAGACCGGACCTGCTGGCAAAGGTCCTGCCACACTCGCTGCAGATCAACCGCACCGGCTGGTTGCCTCCTCGCTGCCGCCTCTGGCCGCAGTGGGCGCAGGTGGAGCGTTTGGTGCGGGGGCCAGGCTGGGGGCGCTGCTGCTGGCACCAGCCGGGCGGGAGGCTCTGCCCGCACTGGGGGCAAAGCTCGGCTGGCACCGAGAGGTCCGCGGCCTCTTTACCTTCCCCTTCCTCCTGCTGCTCTTTCTCTTCCTCCGCTTTCTCCTCCTCCTCCTCCTCCTCTTCTTCCTCCACTTTCACTGTTTTCTCCTCCTCCTCTTTCACTGTTTTCTCCTCCTCCTCTTCTACTTTCACTGTTTTCTCCTCCTCCTCTTCTACTTTCACTGTTTTCTCCACCCACTCCTCATCCTGCTGCACGTCGGTCTCGGGGAGACTCTTGACCAGCTCCTTCCAAAGCTCCATGCTGAGGCTTCCCAGGCCGTTGCCGGCCCCGCGTCCCGAATGCCCGCGGCCGGACGGGGCGGGCAGGAGCCTGGGGCCGCCCAACAATGGAGCCCGGAAGCTGCGAAGCCGAGATCCCGGCGACGTTCTCGGCACTTTCGCGATAGCTCCGATCCCCGCCCTGCTCGCTCAGCTCTTTCCTGCTTCCGTAAACAAAGGCTCGTTTGGCAGCTCTGTTTGGCAACGGAGCTACGGCGCTGCCGCTGCCGCCACTGGCGTCCCTGAGGGCTGTGCCGCTCCTCCAGCCGCGCCGGATCCTGCTGTTGGATGCTCCGCAGCTGCACAGAGGACCGCAGGTGAGGACTCGCACACGAGTAGGACCTCACGCAAATTGCTGCTGCTGCTGCTTCTTTAGCAGCCTTAAGACCTCCTGCTGCTTGGCACTTCACCACCCCCACCCCCAACTTTCTGCCCTTCCCCAGGGAATTGTGGCTTGGGCTGTCTGAGCCACAGACTCTGCTTGGGGAGCTCCTTCTGCCCTTGGTCTTCTCAGGGCTCGGAGCTCTCCACTTCCTCCAGCTGCTGCCTGAGCTCCTTGGCCACAGCCAGGAGCCCTCCCTGCAGCCTTTCAACACCTGGTTGGACAAGGCCTTGAGCAACCTGCCCTAGGGGAGGGTGTCCTTACCTACGGAGGGTTTGGAACTAGATGATCTGGGAGGTCCCTTCTAACCCAAACTTTTCTGTGAGTCTCAAAGTTTGAGGAGCTGAGGTAGCTGATAGTGGAGAAAGAGCTCCAGGTTCAGCTGCAGTCAAAAGCAGCTTGGGTGCAGCTTTTTGGTTTCTGGGGGGCCAAATTTTGCATGGATTGAGTTGGAAGAACTTGCAAGAGCCTTGGGAAATCTTTTATTGGGCTTGTTCCCTGCTGTGGGCGCATTTTGCATGGAATCCCCTGAGTGGCAGCCACACAGAACAGTTGTTTTTATCCTGAGTGTACCAAGCTGGTATTGGTGTTGGAAGGAAATTGGTGATGGTGACATCATCTAGCAGGGCTTATGGAGACCACCTTGGGCCCTAGCATGCCTTAGAGGTCCCACCCTGGTCATGACAGTGCTGTGCTGTGCAGGCAGATCTCCCTCATCTAAACAAGCCACATTTCAGGGCTCTGTCTGGGAATGGCACAGCAGCATCTGGTGTTATTGGTGCTACTGGTGCAGCCACCCCACATCCCTGGACAGCAAAACCCAGTGGAAGGGTTATGGTTGGGGCAGCTCTACCAGCAGGGCACCCTGGCACCAGCATTGTCAGGACAATCCCATGGCTGCTGAGCACCTCCTGGTGTCATTGCGAGTGGGGAACCTTAGATGCTTTGCTGCCACTCTTGTTCTGGTGGCTGTGGCTGTGCCAGTGTCTGGTCAGTTCGGTGTTCTTCCGGAAGGCATCACCACAGTCTGTGCATCTGTAGGGCTTCTCCCCGGTGTGGATGTGGTGGTGACTCTTGAGCTGTGAACTGGTGGTGAAGCCCTTGCCACATTCACCACAGCTGTAGGGCTTCTCCCCGGTGTGAATGAGCCTGTGAGTCTTAAGCTGTGAACTGGTGGTGAAGCTCTTGCCACATTCACCACAGCCGTAGGGCTTCTCCCCGCTGTGGATCAGGCAGTGGCGACTGAGATTAGAACTGCTGGCAAAGCTTTTGCCACAGATGCCACAGCTGTATGGCCTCTCCCCGGTGTGCCTGGCACGGTGACACTTGAGATTAGACCTTTGGGTGAAGCTCTTGCCGCAGTCAGGGCAGCTGTAGGGCTTCTCCCCAGTGTGGAAGCGTCGGTGATAGGTCAGACTGGTACTGTGGGCAAAGCTCTTGCCACAGTCAGAGCAGTGGTAGGGCTTCTCCCCGGTGTGGATCAGGCAGTGACTGCGAAGTTGGAAACTGGTGGTGAAGCTCTTGCCGCAGTCACCGCAGCCGTGCGGCTTCTCCCCGGTGTGGAGGTGATGGTGACGGCTGAGAGCAGATGTACTGGCAAAGCTCTTGCCACAGACACCGCAGCGGTAGGGCTTCTCCCCGGTGTGGGTGGTGCGGTGACATTCCAGGTTAGACCTGTGGGTGAAGCTCTTGCCGCAGTCACCGCAGCTGTAGGGCTTCTCCCCGGTGTGGAGGCGACGGTGATGGATCAGGCTATTGCTGTGGGTAAAGCTCTTGCCACAGTCGGAGCACTGGAGGGGCCTCTCCCTGGTGTGGATGTGGCGGTGAGTCTTCAGGTAAGCTCTGGTGCTGAAGCTCTTGCCACAGTCACCACAGCTGTACGGCTTCTCCCCGGTGTGGAGGCGACGGTGACATTCGAGACTTGACCTCTGGGCAAAGCTCTTGCCACAGTGGCAGCACTGGAAGGGCTTCTCCTTGCTGTGGATGAGGCGGTGGGTGTTAAGGTGGGACCTTCTGGCAAAGCTCTTGCTGCAGTCGCTGCAGCTGTAGGGCCTCTCCCCGGTGTGGAGGCGACGGTGATACATCAGGCTATTACCGTGGGTAAAGCATTTGCCACAGTCAGAGCAGTGGAAGGGCCTCTCCCCGGTATGGATGAGGCGGTGACTGCTAAGGTAGGAACTCGTGGCAAAGCTCTTGCCGCAGTCACCGCAGCTGTATGGCTTCTCCCCGGTGTGGACCAGGCGGTGACATTTGAGATTAGACCTCTGGGTGAAGCTCTTGCCACAGTCGGGGCAGCGGAAAGGCTTCTCCCCGGCGTGGATGAGGCGGTGAGTCTGAAGAGAGGCACCGGTGGTGAAGCTCTTGCCGCAGTCACCGCAGCCAAACGGCTTCTCCCCGGTGTGGGCGTGACAGTGATATTCGAGATTAGACTTCTGGGCAAAGCTCTTGCCACAGTCAGAGCACTGGAAGGGCTTCTCCTTGGCGTGGACGAGGCAGTGCGTGTTGAGGTGGGAACTGGTGGCGAAGGTCTTGCCGCAGTCACCGCAGCTGTGTGGCTTGTGCCTGGCGTGGCCGAGGCGGTGATATGCCAGACTGCTACTGTGGGCAAAGCTCTTGCCACAGTCAGAGCAGTGAAACTTTCTGCTCCCGGTGTGGATGAAGCGGTGACTCTTAAGATAGGCAGTGCTGGCGAAGGTCTTGCCGCAGTCACCGCAGCCGTACGGCTTCTCCCCGGTGTGGAGGAGGCGGTGACAGTTAAGGCGGGAACTGGTGGCAAAGGCCTTGCTGCACTCGCTGCAGCCGTAGGGCTTCTCCCCGGTGTGGAGGCGCCGGTGCTGGCGGAGAGCGGAGCTGTGGGCAAAGCTCCTGCCGCAGGCGCCGCACTCGTAGGGCTTCTCCCCGCGGTGGACGTTCTGGTGCTCAAGGAGAGCAAAGCTGTCAGCAAACCTCTTGCCACAGTTACCACAACTGTACGGCTTCTGCCCACCGTGGGTGCGTTGGTGCTTCTTGAGGCAGGAGCTGCTGATGAACCTCTTCCCGCAGACGCCGCAGCCGTGCGGCTTCACCCCGGCGTGGGCACGACGGTGGTAGCTGAGGGCAGACCTCCCGGCAAAGCTCTTGCCACAGACACCGCAGCCGTAAGGCTTCTCCCCGGTGTGGACGTGCCAGTGCTCCAGGAGAGCAGAGCTGTCGGTGAAGCTCTTGCCACACTCGCCGCAGGGGAACTGCTTCTTGCCGGCATGAGTTTGCCGGTGCCGGCTGAGGGTAGAGCTGCTGGCAAAGGTCTTGCCACACTCGCCGCAGACCAACCGCACCTTGGGGCCCGGCTGGTTGCCTCCTCGCTGCCGCCTCTGGCCGCAGTGGCTGCAGATGGAGCGTTTGGTACCTGCCTGGGGGCACTGCTGCTTCCCTGGCTGCCAGGCGGGCGGGAGGCTCTGCCCGCACTGGAGGCACAGCTCGGCTGGCACCGAGGGTTCCGCCGCAGCTTTGGCTTTACCTTCACCTTCCTCCTGCTCCCCCTTCTGCTTCTCCTCCGCCTCCTCCTTCTCCTCATCTTGTTTCATCTCCTCCTCCTCTTCCTGCTGCATTTCGGTCTCGGGAAGGTTCTGGCCCAGCTCCTTACTAAGCTCCATGGTGAGGGTCGGAGGCCGCTACCAGCCCGGGGTCCGTCCCGAATGCCCGCGGCCGGACGGGGCGGGCAGGAGCCTGGAACCCGCCCAGCGATGGAGCCCGGAAGCTGCAAGGCTCAGATCCCAGTGCCGCTCTCGGCACTCGCGATAGCTCCGATCCCCTTAATAGGGCTCAGAGCTCTCCAGTTCCTCCAGCTGCTGCCTGAGCTGCTTGGTCACAGCCTGGAGCCCTCCCTGCAGCCTTTCAACACCGGGCTGGACAAGCTCTTGAGCAGCCTGCCCTAGGGGATGGTGTCCTTGCCCGTGGGGGGAGGGCTTGGAACAAGATCGTCTGGGAGGTCCCTTGTAACCCAAACTTTTCTGTGACTATCTGAGGTTGAGGAGCTGAGGTGAGGAAAGAGCTTGAGGAGACCTCCAGGTTCAGCTGCATTCCAATGCAGCTTTTTGGTTTCTGGTGAGGGGGCAAATTTTGCATGGGTTGGGTTAGAACTTGCAAGAGCCTCGTGTCGTGAGAATGAAAACTGTCAAAGGAATAGGGATCAGAATGAAAACTGTGACAGGAATTGGGAACAGAGTGAAAACTGTGAAAGGAATTGGGAACAGTGAAAACTGTGAAAGGAATTGGGAAGAGTGAAAATTGTGAAAGGAATTGGGAACAGAGTGGAAACTGTGAAAGGAATTGGGAACAGAGTGAAAACTGTGAAAGGAATTGGGAACAG
>VWZI01020963.1:1883-19293 GCA_013396835.1 Psilopogon haemacephalus | reverse complement strand
ATGCACTTCCTCAGTCTTCCATACCTTTGCAACTGCCTGCCTTACTCCCACTCTCCAAGTCCTTCTCTCTGCCTCCCTATGTAAAACTGCCAGTATAAAAAAGTGTGAGTTCAAAGCACTTTTGCTTTGAGGTGAGAAATGGCAGTCTTTACACTAGAAGTCTTCCTATTATGTACCAGTTTGTTGCAGCTTTTTGGAATTAATTCATACAATTAAAAAAAAAAAAAAGGTAGAGTAAAAGAATGAAAATAAAATAAATTAAAAAATATTCATTTCATTGTGCATTTAAATGAAATCTTTTGCATCCTTTGCATTATTTTGTCACACTGGATTCGTCAAGTCGCGGTCATTTGAATGAACAAGATTTGAAAAATTCTGAGTGTTATGTTACATTTTCCACTGATACATGCAGTGAATCTTTGTGGTTCTATGAAAAATGAAGCCAAAAGTGAGAGAAGACAGATCACTTCAAATGAGTGAGATTTGATACGTCTGTCATATGCTATTTCAGGTGCTCACTTGACAACAATTCTAAGCAGAGGAGGGTGATTTACTTGAAATGTCTGCATGGGTTTAGATAAAGAAGGAAAACCTATTCACAGACAGGGAAACAATAGGATATGTCTCCAAAGGAAGAGTCTTTGGAAACTGAATTGAGTCTCATTCCATACTCAAAAGAAGCAAAATTCTACAGCCAAGAGTCCTTATGAATGAACTGAAGTTCTTCCAATGACATAGGACATTCTTCTTGATTGTATGTGAGGGACATATAATCTCATGGCCACTCTCTTCCTTGTATAGTGTCTGCTCTCACAGATGTTTCTAGAAAGAAGATAGCAGTGTGGCAGAAAGACTTTGCACATTTGTTCAAAAGCCAACAACAGACAGACCATGTTTCTAAACATCAAGAATACTTATGTTCTATTTCTGCATGCAAAAGTTGACTTTGTACCCCTGTCTCTATATTTTAATTGCCAAGAGATTCCTAAAAGTTTATTTGGATGTTCAGCAATGCATGATTCTAGTAAAAAGACTCATATGAAAGATGCAAAAGGGAAGTGTTCACATTTAATGGGCTTAGTCCTGCAGAGGGTGAATTGGGAAACTACTTGAGCCAATGGCTGGTTGTACTGCACTATCCAAGTGGCCGACACTCTCAAAACGCCCTGGAGTGAAATCCACCAGTGTTCCCTTCAGAAGTGCCCAGGAGCTGCTTTCCCCCACTGCAGGCAGTAGAGGGAGATACTACCACACCTTTTGGATAGCGTTTGCCTCTGTTGGGTTTTGCCACTTCATTAATTCAGTGTTTGAAATAAAACTGCTCTTAAAATGCAGTGATATTAATAAACAGGAATAGACAAGTAATGTGGAGAATTAACTAAACTTTTTACACAACTGCAAATTTTGGATACTTGCAGGATGCCTTTGGTAAGTCAATGCAGCAGAAATGTTGGCTCTTACAGGAAAATCTTCTCAGGAAAAAGTATATGAACTGAGTTGCTTGTTCCATGTTTCTGAATCTGAAATCAAATCAAATGTGACGATGTTTAGGAAGGCAGAATCAAACTTAAAAATATGTTTTTGTTAGACTGGCCATATGACAAACTAATCATTTTAAAGGAGGAGAGGAATGAGGATAAATGTTTTTGAGTGACATTAACATACACTAGATAACTATATTGGCATGATTTGATGCCATGGTTGTGGTGAGATCAAACTTTACCAGTTTTATCTTGAAAAGCAGCAGTAATAATAATATTTTGTTTAAAAGCTTTGAAATCTTTGTTCAGTTCAGTATACTAAAGGATCCATAGAAGGTATGTCAGTTTTTTATCAGCCAAGAATTTCCTTTGTGTTCAGGATTCATTACAAGGGAAAGAAAATATAGCATCTTTATTTACTTTCTTTTTTTTTTTTTTTTTTCCTTCTTTGGAAAATGATGGCATTAGATCAAGCACTATCTCCTTGTGCTGAGTGATGTTAGATTTGGGTTTAGACATCAGGTAGAAGGAGGTACATAGGACACCTGGTTCTGTTTTGTCTGAGAACAGGTTTCTGAAGGAAGGGCTCCACTTACTTGACAATGAAAGTGAGGTGATTTGGTGGCACCTCTGCTACTCCAGAGGGGACAAAATGCCTTGTGCTGATAGTATTCCTTTCCCATTCGCTCAGCAGATCTACTTAGCACTCTTTCGGACTCAATTAAGGTAAAACATGAGCATGAATTTGGAAAAAATAAATCAGACACTTTTGTTCAAAATTAATTTCACAGACACATTCTTTAATTTTTGTTTGTTAGTTAGTTATGTTTTGGTCTTATTTGCCACTTTAAAGTCCATGGATCTCCTTGATGGCTGCACCCAAAGAGCAGCTGTCAATGGCTCCATGTCCAAGAGAAGGCCAGTGGCAAGTGGAGTCCCTCAGGGATCAGTGCTGGGAGCAGTCTTGTTCAACATCTTTGTTGGTGACAGAGGCATTGAGTGCACACTCAGCAAGTTTGCTGCTGACACCAATCTGTGTGGTGCAGCAGACACGCTGGAGGGCAAGAACCTGGACAGGTTGGGGAGGTGGACATAAGCCAAACTCATGAGGTTCAGCAAGATCAAGTGCAAGGTCTTGCATCTGGGTCAAGGCAAACCCAAGCACAAATACAGGTTGGCCAGTGACTGAATGGAGAGTAGCCCTGAGGAGAGAGACTTGGGTGTACAGGTAGATGAGAAGCTCAACATGAGCTGGCAGTGTGCACTTGCAGCCCCATTTTGGAGCCTCTATTACAAGAGAGATGTGGACATGCTGTCCAGAGAAGGGCCACAAGGATGATCAGAGGGCTGGACCTCCTCTCCTATGAGGACAGACTGAGAGTTGGGGCTGTTCTGTCTGGAGAAGAGGAGGCTCTGAGGAGAACTTATTATGTCCTTCCAGTATCTGAGGGAGGCCTACAATAAAGCTGGGGAGGGACTTTTTAGGCTATCAGGTAGTGACAGGACTAGGGGGAATGGAGCAAAACTGGAGGTGGGGAGATTCAGACTGGACGTGAGAAGGAAGTTCTTCACCATGAGAACGCTGAAACGCTGGAATGGGTTGCCCAGGGAGGTGGTTGTGGCCACATCCCTGGAGGTGTTTAAGGCCAGGCTGGATGAAGCTCTGGCCAGCCTGATGTAGTGTAGGGTGTCCCTGGGCATGGCAGGGAGGCTGGAACTTGATGATCTTTGTGGTCCCTTCCAACCCTGACTGATTCTGTGTTTCCTCTAAAAGAACCAAAAGAGTGAGACATTTCTTCCCATAAAATATATTCAAGTGCATATCATAGATGTTACTTGAATGTTACTTACGGAGATACCACCTATCACTGACATGAGGGAAACACGCTATTAACATCCAGCTCCTCAAGGTGATGATACCTAAAGTTAGATAAATTGTACATGTGACCTACTTATAGAATCATAGAACTGTTTTGGTTGGAAAAGGCATCTGAGATAACTGAGCCCAAGCATTCACCCAACATCATCACGGACACCACAAATCATGTCCTGAAGTGCCACATCTACAGGTTTTCAGAACACCTTCAAGGACAGTGACTCTATCACCAAAGACAACCTATTCCAATGCCTGACAGTCCTTTAATTAAATAAATGTTTCATAATATCTAATCTAAACCTCCTTTGGCACAATTTCAGGTAATTTCTTCTCATTTTATCACTTGATACTTGGGAGAAGAGACCAACCCCTACTTCACTACAGACTCATTTCAGGTAGCTCTAGAGAGCAATGATGTCTCCCCTCAGTCTCCTCTTCTTCAGGTTAAACAATCTGAGTCCCCTTGGTTATTCCTTATAATACCTGCTATTCAGACCTTTCACCAGCTTTGTTACTCTTCTCTGAACACTTTTCAAGAGCTCACACATGGGCACAAAGCTGACTTCAGTCAAATTCTTCCTGCTTCTTCTAGGAGGCAGAGTAGGCAGAACAGTGCAGCCAAACTAAAACTGGTTTCCTCAGCTGGTGACACTGATGCCATCAGGCCTCTGTAGCCTTAACACTAAAGGTGGCTATTGCTAATAGCCAGTTTCTCAGTGGATGCTGCAGGTCCAGCATAGGAAGAGCAGCTGTAACGGATGGCAAAATCTTCTCCCTCTCTCCCCCATTCTATGTCATGCTGGTTGATGTTTCCATAAAACAGTGTTTCTATGAACTTTTGAAAAACAAGAGTTGTGTTTTTCATATTCCTGTTGTCCTGGGTTCGTCTAGGAAAAGGTTAATTTTCTTCACAAGAATCTGGGAGGGGCCACACCTAGGATATCCAGCTGAGACAGCCAGTGGATATTTGATACTATAAGTGTTATGACTGCTATATAAGAGCAGTAGCTGGCATGGGTCAGTAGAGCCGATCTCTGTCACAGGCTTTTGGCATGGTTAAGTGAGAGCGTGCATTTTCTAATTGCTTGGTTTTACGTATTATTTCCTTTACTATTGTTGTTCATTCACTCTTTGTTTTATCTTTTCTCAGCCTACTGATTATTTGTATTTTTTTCCCTTTTTCTCCTTGCCACCCTACCATCAGGAGAAGGTAATGGGGACAGTTTTATGAGCAACTCCTTGGAGCTTGACTGTGACTGGGCTTACAACAACAGCAGTCCTTTATTTGGAGGGGTCTAAAGGGTTGACGTAATGAAACATTTCACCAAAGCCTGTTTCAACAATTTTGCTATACACATTTTTATATTAGTTAAATGATCCATATTCACAATGTGGGTCCTTCTGTTTTCATGGTGGCATTACATAAATTCTTCTGTCCTCCAGCTGCTTTGTGTGGTGCCTTTTTATCATCTCAGGGAAATGGATCAGGTTTATCATATTGCTGTACCGGATATCGTCAATTTATATTATGATTATTAACAAGGCCAAATGTAAGGTCCTGCACCTGGGTTACTGCAATCCCAAGCACAAATACAGGCTGGGTGGTGAGTAGCTGGAGAGCAGCTCTGAGGAAAAGGACCTGGGGGTCTGGGTGGATGAGAAGCTCAACATGAGCCAACAGTGTGCACTCAGTGTGCACTCAGTGTACACTGTGGCTCAGATAGCCAACAGTGTCCTGGGCTGCATTAAGAGAAGCATTACCAACAGGGCAAGGGAGGTGATTCTCCCCCTTTACTCTGCTGTCGTCAGACCCCACCTGGAGTACTGTGTGCAGTTCTGGAGCCCTCAGCACAGGAAGGATGTGGAACTTCTGGAGAGAGTCCAGAGGAGGGCCACAAAGATGATCAAAGGGCTGGAGCACCTCTGCTATGAGGACAGGCTGAAAGAATTGGGGCTTTTCGGCCTGGAGAAGAGAAGGCTTCAAGGAGGCCTTATAGTAGCCTTCCAGTATCTGAGGGGGGCCTACAGGAGGGCTGGGGAGGGGCTGTTCACAAGGTCTTGTAATGACAGGACGAGGGGGAATGGGTTCAAATTGGCAGAGGGGAGATTTGACCGGGATGTTAGGAAGAAATTCTTCACAGTGAGGGTGGTGAGGCACTGGAACAGGTTGCCCAGGGAGGTTGTGTCTGCTCCCTCCCTGGATGTGTTCAAGGCCAGGCTGGATGAGTTCTTGAGCGACCTGATCTAGTGGGAGGTGTCCCTGCCTGTGGCAGGGGATTGGATCTGCATGATCTTTGAGGTCTCTTCCAACCTAAACCATTCTATGATTATATGATTATGGCTCTGGCCATGGGGTCAAACTGGTATTTGTATGCAGCATTCTCATTCGTTAGTAATCTCACAGCATTTGTGGATGAGACACCATTTATGGATGGGAGGAGATTTCACCAGCTTTTGAGAATGTTGAATATCCTTGGGATGTTCAAACCAGCATGCTCTTCTTGATGTATCTCCTGAATGTGTCCCAGGTCTTGTTGGGCATTACCCATTTTTTTCCCAAGAGTGCTACTCAGAGGTCTACTCCAAGGCTGGATAACAATGATTATGTGAATATGTGGGGTAGTATGGACAAGTGCCTAAGACAGTGGTCACATCCAGTGTTTTGGAATTTCGCTCTGAAATAGTACAGAATCCTCATCAACTAGCAAAGTATTTGGAAATACTATGTTGTCAACCTGGCTATGGAATCAATGGAATGTGCTGGGACCTTGCCCAAATTTATTGAGTCTTTTTCACCACTATTCAATGCCCTCAAAGTAAAAATAACCTAAATATAGACCATCAGGCACTGTGACTACTAAAACCCTGTCTGCAGGTGCTGCAGCTGCACCAGAGAACAATTTTATGCCAGTATTAGTCACCCATCACTCATGAGGTATGACAATGAACCAGGGCCATCCAGAGAACAGGAGGGAGAAAGAGTTGATTACCTGATCCCTATCCTTGAGTGAGTTGTGACAGATACAAAAGGATTTTGGATGCCATCCAAGGAAGCATGTTACCACCTGGATGCTCTTATTCTGGGACAATGGAGACAATGCCTTGGAATTAGAGGCTAGGAAAGCCAAGTAGCTGGGATTTCTGTTTAGGGAAGGGGTAATTGACAAGGCAATTGAAAAACAGACACAGGCTCTCAGTGTCTGGAGGTGGTTTCTGGCAGGTGTGAAGAAGAAGTTCCTCTTCAAGGAAGATGTTATATGTCACCTAGGCAAGTGGACCACGAAAGAGGGAGCTATCAAGTACTTGTTGGAATTAGCATTAGGTGGAGGTGATTTATAGCTGGAGGTGATTTATAGCAATCGGAGTTATGAGCAGTCAGCTATAGATCCAGATGAAGTCTGTGCACACCATCCATGGCAAAAAGTTCCTACAAAGTGCACCACCATCATGCCAACTCATTGGCAGTAGTATCTTGGAAAGACAGACAGACAAGCTGTGGATGAATTGGCTGGCCAGCTCCAGCAGTAAGAGGGAAGCCTCCGTTGCTCCATGTAGGACTGCAGTCTGGTTATGGAGAAACTGTCCCAGGGCTTCCAACAGCTAATAGAGAGGACACATCCTACTCTTCCACGTGTATTGTCCCACATATCCCCTATTAGGAGCAAATGCTCCCTTGCCCAAGACAGAGAATCTGGAAGGTATGCAACATGAGGCACTCTGATTTTAACCACGTGACCAGGAGAAAATGAGATGGAAAAACAACTCCAGTCCTAGCTGCATGTGTAGATGAGCTGCAAGGGAAAATAATCACAAAAGCAGATTCCTCCATTGAAAATGCCTCTCCAGTTTCCTAGAGAAAAGTCTCTAATCAAAGTAGAAGGACCGATCTTACTCTTGACCCTCTTGAGTCAGGAGTAAGTAATTTTCACAACAAGTGAAAGGTTCTGGTCAGATTTAGAGGAAACACAGCTCCACCATTTGCCATGTACTGATCCAGACAGCACTGGAACAGAGTGAAGATCCATAACATGTGCAATAGTTTGATGACATTGTGTGTGGCAACAAAGAAGAAAATATTTTTAAGAAAGAGAAGAAAATCGTTCACATCCTTCTGATGTTTTGCCATCAAATAAAGTAAAGAGACCTGCATGGGAGATCCAGGGGTAAAACGACAAGATGGGCATTGCTAGATTTCAATAGATGTGATTAGCAAGATAGCAGCTACATCCTCACCCACCAATAAACAGGAAACCCAGGCTTTCTTGGCTATTGTGAATTCCTAGAGGATGCATATCCTAAACTACATCCTTATCGTGAGGCCTATCGGCCAAGTAACCTGGAAGAAGAATGATTTCCAAAGGGGCAACAAGTCTTTGAGAAAACTAAAGAGGAGATTGTGCACACAGTACCACTCAGGCCAGTATGGGCAGGACAAGATGTGGTGTACACTACAGCTTGGAATAATGGTCCTACTTTGAGTCTCTGACAGACAGTTCCCAAGGCAAACCCTTAGGATTCTGAAGCCAAAGACACAAAGAATCTGAGGCCAGATACACTCCAACTGCAAAAGAGATACTGGCAGCATATTAAAAAAATCAAGCTGCCTTGGAAGTTGCTGGTACTGAAGCATAGCTCCTCCTGTCACCCTGACTGCTGGTGCTGGACTGGATGTCCAAAAAGAGGTTTTTCTCTATACGCCACGTAACTGATGTCACCTGGAGGAAGTGGATCATGCTGATAACATAATGAGCTCAAACAGGGAGCCCAAGCCTCCCAGGAATTTTGGAAGTGATCACAGACTGATCAGAGGGAAAAGAATTTGGGATGTTGCCAGAGGAGAAGGAAGTAGCGCGTTGAAAATCTCTCCTGTATAACAAACTGTCAAATAAAGAAAAGCATCCTTCTCTGTTCGCTGTTGCACTGTGAGAAAATATTAGAAGTGGAAAACCACTGTGTGGAGTCCTATATGAGAAATCAACAAGTGTTCTGAAGAAAAAGATGACGGGGATCAGTTTGCAGAGGTGAAAGCCATCAAACTACCTTTAGATATTGCTGAGCTGCAAAAGTGGCCAGTGTTCTATCTCTATATGGATTCATGGATGGTGGCAAACATATTGTGGGAGTAGTTACATCAGTGGAAGAAAATGAACTGGAAGCACAGATGTGAACTTATCTGGGCTGCTGAATTATGGCAAGATATTGATTCTTGAGTATGGACTCTGATTGTGAAAATATATCACATGGCTGCCCATGTACTCATGAGATGGACCATTGAAGAGCATCAAGATATTCAGAAGGTGGATCATGCATCTAAGATTGCAGTGTCTCAATTGGATTTGGACTTCTGATGTAATGATGAATTATTTATAGTTTGGGGGATCATGACACCTCATGTCATCAAGTAAGGCATGCAGCATATAGCCTACACCTGGGTCGGTGCAAACCCAAGCACAAATCCAATCTGGGTGGCAAATGGCTAGAGAGCAGCCCTGAGGAAAGGGACCTTGGGGGTCTGGGTTGATGAAAAGCTCAACATGAGCTGGCAACGTGCACATGCAGCCCAGAGAACAACTGTCCTGAGCTGCATCAAGAGTAGCGTTGCCAGCAGGACAAAGGAGGTGATTCTCCCCATTTACTCTGCTCTCATCAGACCCCACCTGGAGTACTGTGTACAGTTCTGGATCCCCCAGGACAAGGACATGAAGCTGTTTGAGCAAGTCCAGAGGAGGGCCACGAAGATGCTCAGAGTGCTGGAGCACCTCTGCTATGAGGACAGGCTATGAGAGTTATGGGTCTTCAGCCTGGAGAAAAGAAGGCTTTGAGAAGACCTTATAGTAACCTTCCAGTATCTGAAAGGGGCCTACAGGAACGCTGGGGAGGGACTGTTTACGAGGTCTTGTAATGACAGTGTGAGGAGTAATGGGTTTAAACTGGCAGAGGGGAGGTGTAAACAGGATGTTAGAAGGAAGTTCTTTCCAGTGAGGGTGGTAAGATACTGGAACGTGTTGCTCAGGGAGGTTGTGTCTGCTCCCTCCCTGGAGCTGTTCAAGGTCAGTTTGGTTGAGGCCTTGAGTGACCTGTTCTAGTGGGAGGTGTCCCTGCCTATGTTGGGAGTTTGGAACTGGATGGCAGAATAGAATAGAATAGAATAGAATAGAATAGAATAGAATAGAATAGAATAGAATAGAATAGAATAGAATAGAATAGAATAGAATAGAATAGAATAGAATAGAATAGAATAAAGCCAGGTTGAAAGAGACCTCCAAGATTATCCGTCCAACCTATCACCCAGCCCTATCCAGTGGCACTAAGTGCTCCATCCAGTCTTTAATTTAACACCTCCAGGGATGGCAACTCCACCACCTCCCTGGGCAGTCCATTCCAATGTCAAATCACTCTCTGTGAAGAACTTCTTTCTCATATCCAGCCTATACCTCCCTTGGCATAACTTGAGACTGTGTCCCCTTGTTTTGTTGCTGGTTTCCTGGGAGAAGAAACCAACCCCCACCTGGCTACAACCTCCCTTCAGGTTGTAGATAGCAATGATCTTTGAGGTCACTTCTGACCTAAACCATTCTATGATTCTATGATTTATTCTTTGCATTGATCTTTTAAACTGTCCTTATCTCAATTCATAATGTTTTGCATTTTGCAAAATGCAAAACACTATGAGGCAGGTGTGTGACTGGCTGTGTAGAGTTTGGCTGCTACTGAGCCTAAAACCATAACACTGTTAAATACAAGAGATCTAATTGGTTTCCCACTTTATGAATACAAAACTGCATCATCTCCTTGAAAGCCTATGGAGGCTGCAGTGCAAATAAAAGCCATGGTAGGCCCTGAATCTGCCATGATACAAAGATCAGTAGCAACATAGCAACATGCTACACACACCATGTGAGACATAAAATGTATTGACACAAGTACTCATGTCAAAAAGAAATGTGTGGAATACAGCTTGTAGATTAAAAAAATATGTAAAAGGTAGAATTATTGGAAGGAAAATTAAAAAAAAGGTCATTTGTAATGAGAAAATTCTCTGCTTTTGATGGACCATGTCTTTAGCTGGAAAACTGTAATCAGATAACATTGAGGCCAACTTAGTATCATATATAATATTACTTTTATTGAAATCTTTTCATTTATTTTCTCTTTTGAATAATAATGCCAAATGGAATTTGAATTATAAATAGTATCCAGATACTGCTAGTTCCCCAGCTTAAAATCTTCAGCACATATGGCAGAAGCATAAACTTCTGCCAGTGTGCCCACTTTGGGTAACTTTGCACACAGAGATTAGTCCTGAAGTGCTAGAATGTGTTTAGTACACTTGAAAATATTTGTATTGCAAAACAACAATTAAATTCCTGAGGAAAATTAAATTGCTATTTTGTATTAAGGGACTGCTTTGAACGTTGTATAGCATTATTATATGGAAAATTATGTATAACACTGGATCTAGAATTTTTAATTGACCTTCGTAAGATAAAGACCCACTACTGTTTTGCCAAATTCATAAGGTATTGGAACAGCCTCTGGCTGTCATTCATCACAATGTTTCTTTGCTAGTCTTGAATCTTTTCTCTGATAATTTCATCACTTTGATAAAGCTACTCCACAAAAACAAGCTTAGCAGAGATTGCCATTTTTAATAAGTACCCAGGAGGCAGATTGGTTGGAAAGAAGAAACAGCAGTTACTAATGGAATGAATAATTAGCACAGCTGGGTCTGCTTTGGCTTCTGGAAATGTCTATTTCACGTTGGACATGCTTAGAGGTTCAACTTTAAGCTACTTCTTGGCCTTGCTTCCCATCCATAGCAATGCAAATATACCCATTCACATAGCAGTAAGCTAATAGTCAGATTTGCATGTCCAAACATCCTCTCACACCCTCACTGCTTCTTTCCTATTTAAATTAAGCTCTGACAACATTCATCTTTGAAGTACCATGTAGCTGTTGAGTAAATCTCATACATTACCAGTTCATTTACTTTGCCTGTGCTGTTTGCATTCTGCCACTGTTGTAACTGCCTGGCTGTCTCACAATACAGGACAGGCATGACTCAGCCGGGTTTGATTGTGCTAAACTCAGCTGTTATCAGTGGGATACTGGACCTGGAGTCAGCAGTGACTTGTTGCATCTTCAGATGCCAGAGTTTCTCATGACACTGGAAGCAGATCTGGATTCCAATGAGTGCCACAAAATATGTGATGCTTGTCAAGATGTTTTTTGAAAGTTTGTGGTTGTTGTTGAGCAGCATAGCTGTAAGTTCCGACACACATTTCTATAGTTTCTCCATCAAGTGTAGGATAGTGGAAAATAAAATTATTTCCATAGTTGTTCTGGGGAGGAATGTAAGTTTTGGAATTATTTCCAGTTAGTTCATACAATTGCATTATTCATGGAGTAATTGTATTTTGTTCAGTCTGAACACAGATTTTGGACTTATTTGCTGACCTACATGCAGATAGAGATGGATGTCTTTGTTGCAGGACACCTCACTTGGGGGCCTAACAGAATACTGCCTTATACAGTTGCCATAAACGCTCAAGAAAAAGAGTGTAAGTGCCTTGTGAATTTTCTGAAGCAGTAGCCCTTGATGTGGCAGATAGTCTGTGTCAAAGCAGAAAAGTGATGGACTGTAGAATTGGTTAAGCAGCAGAGTATTAGACTTCAGGGTGTTTTGCAATAGGGTGGTAAGCTGGCACACAATTTCTTTGTGGTGACTCCTTTTCATGGAAGTTTCATTAGGACCTGTTGACTTTCAATATATGGAGAAAAATAAATTAATCTGAACACAAAAGATCATGCAGATGCATTCTGCACTGTACAAGTATTTCAGTTGTTGTCTTTGTTTTGTATGAATTAGCAATTAAGTTGTACCTTTTAGTGTATGTTAAATAGATGTAATGGTTACTAAACTGATCTTTGTTAAGGCTGGCAATGGGTTTGAGATAGAATTTTAAAAATTAATATAGTTTATGAATCTCTCCACCAACCACATTTTTTGATAACAGGTTCTTTGCAACGGTCAGGAAGATATTACACATAGCAAAAGGCAGAATCAAGAACACTTAAGAAATAACTAGCAAAACATAACAAACATTAAACTATTAGAACTGGAAGAGAGGTTCTTGTGGTCAATTACAATGCTTGCGCACTAGAAGGACTTTAGAAGCTCTTTTAGACTTAAGGCAGAAGGCACTCAGTGAATTCAGTTAAAATTTGCAGAGTTCTGCAGAGAGGCTTTTGGGTATTTACTCTCAAAAGTTATCTCCAGATTGCCAGGAGTTTCCAGACAGTACCCAAACACTTGAAGGGAGTTCTGTTGCTGCCTTTGTCAGCTGTTGAGGCTTCTAGTTCTTCCCAGGCTCTAACAAGGTTCTGGGAGAGAGTCAGATGCTCTCTGACCTGATCCTGGTTCCTCTTGGAGGATGTGTCCCTTCCAGGGCTCCCAATCTCAGCAGAAGATGTGCAGATGTGCAGTCTTGACATGGAGGTTTGCAGGGATGCAGACAAGATGTCTTGCAGATGTGCAGTCTTGATACACTTTTGCGCTGGCTAAGTAAGCCTATTGTGTATGGGCACTTAGTGTCTAATTCCTTGGTGAACTGAGGCAGTTTCCAGGTAGGCAAACCCAAAGTATCAGGTCTTGTCATCATGTAGCAGAGCTAGCTTATAGCTTAGCAGAGCATGGCAGGATGCAATGACAGACAGCATGATAAGGCAGAAGCTCATTAAGGCAGAGCAATGTCATAGCCACATTGAGGCAGAGCATGTTGTCTTTACCTGTTTATCTCTTTCATCAATGCAGCCCAAGACTAAATATTCCTTTGCCACAGATTATAGATTGCTAAACTTAACTGTATTAAGTACTGTCTGAACCTGGCACTTGAACTAGAAGGAGTCAAAGACACCACTTGTGTATGGTGTGATCATAATAAATGACCTGCTCAGGCAGGTAGTTGAACTGAGAGAGGAGGTAAAGAGATTGAGAACAAACAGGGAGAGTGAATGCAAGACAGATTCACAGTACCACACTCTGGGGCCAAGGCAGAAGGAAGAGGCTCTACAAGCAGAGGAGGGCCCCCACTCCTTCTGTCTCCAGACAAAAGGAAGGGACATAAGGGACAAGGGGGAATGGAAAAAAGTCCCTCCTCAGAGAGGTAAGTGAAAACTTCTTCAGCCCACCCCCCTGGCCCTCCCATCTACCTAAATGACATTGTGTAATAGGTATAGGGCTTTGGGAGTTAACAGCCAAGAGAATGAAGATGGAGGCAAAGACAGGTATAGTGCTCTACAAGGGGACAAGGATGGTGGCTCTTCCTGCTTAGAGGTGTCACCAAAGTCTAGGTGAAAAGCCCCCTGCATTACAACCTATGGTATTAAAAAGAAAAGTAATAGTACTCAGTGATTCACTTCTGAAGGGAACAGAGGGCCCTGTATGTCCAGACCCATCCCACAGGGAGGTCTGTTTTCTCCCTGGGGCTTGGGTACAAGATATCACAAGGATGCTGCCCAAGATAATTTGTCCTTTCTATTACTATCTGCTGCTGGTTGTCCAGACTGGCAGTGATGAAACTGACATAAAGGGTAGCAGAGTAGTTAAAAGGGAATTCCAAGCTCTGGGTCAACTGATTGATAGGGTAGGAGCACAAGTGGTGTTCTGCTCAGTCCCCACTGTGGCAGGGATGGATGCTGAAAGGCACAGGCCCACCAGCATTATCAATAAGTAGCTCAAGGGCTGGTGCCTGAAGTGAAAGTTTGGGTTCTTTGACCATGGGGCAATCTTTACTGCCCCTAGTCTGCTATACTCAGACAGAGTCGAACTATTGAAAAATGGCAAAAGAATTCTAGCCCATGAGTTGGCAGCGCTCATTGAGAGGGCTTTAAACTAGTTTTGAGCTCTCCACAAAGGAAACTGAGGGTGGTAAGCCAGTACCAGGTGTAAAATCATCAGCTCAGCTGAGCTGCATGTACACTAATGTGCACAGTAAGGAAGCTGGAAGCCTTGGTGCAACAGGAAGGCTATGAAAGTAGCAACCATCACAGAAACGTGGTGGAATGCATCACACGACTGGAGTGCTACAATGAATCCATACAGGATTCAGGAAAGACAGAAGAGGGAAAAGGGGTGGAGGCATGGCCCTGCATGTTAGGAAATCCCTCGATACCGTGGAGCTTGTGAATAATGATGAGCCGATTGAGTGCCTATGGGTAAAAATCAGAGGGCAGACCAATAAGACTGACATACTGGTTGGAGTCTGTTAGAGGCCACCCAACCAGGACGAGGAGGTGGATGTGTTATTCTATAAACAACTGCAGGATGTTTCAAGACTGCCAGCCCTTGTTCTTGTAGGTGACTTTAACTGCCAGATATATGCTGGGAACTCAACACAGCAGAGAGGTGGCAGTCTAGAAGGTTTTTAGAGAGTATAGAGGATAGCTTCCTGACACAGCTGGTGTGCCAGCCTACCAGAGTGAGACTCAGCTCAATCTGCTGTTTACAAATAGAGAAGGATTGGTGGGACATGTGGTGGTCGGAGGCTGTTTGGGGTGCAGTGACCATGAAATGATAAAGTTTTCAATATGCAGTGAAGCTAAGAGGGGCATCCACAAAACATCCACACTGGACTTGCAAAAACCAGACTTCGGCTTGTTCAAAGAACTAACTCAAAGTGTACCTTGGGAAAAAGCCCTTTGAAACAAAAGGGTCCAGGAGGGTTGGACCTACTTCAAGAAAGATATCTTGAAGGCACAGGAACAGCCTGTGCCAATGTGCCAAAAGCAGAACTGCTGGGGAAGACGACCAACCTGGATAGGAGAAGGACTTGTGAAGGAGTTAAGAGAAAAAAAGAGGACATATCATCTTTGGAAAGAGGTGGTGGTAACTCAGGCAAAATTTAAGGATGTTCCCAGGTCATGTAGGAAGGAAATTAGAGAGGCCAAAACCTAATTAGAATTTAGACTGGCCAAGGCTGTGAATGATAACAAGAAATGTTTTTATAAATATATTAATGGCAAAAAGAGGGCCAAGGATAACCTCTGCTCTCTATTGGACAAGGAGGGGAATGAAGTGACCAGAGATGAGGAAAAGGCAGAGGTGCTTAACACATTCTTGGCTTTATTTTTCATTAGTAAGGCAGGTTGGCCCCTGGACAGATGGCCTTCTAAGCTGGTAGGTGGACTCAGGGAGCAGAACAGCCCGCTTGTAATCCAGAAGGAAGTACTTACGGACTTGTTGAGCCCCTCAGATCCTCACAAGTCCATGGGACCAGATGGAATCCATCCTAGGGTGCTGAGAGAGCTGGCAGACAAGCTGGCCAAGCCATTCTCTGTCCTTTATCAACAGTCCTGGCTCACCTGAAAGTCCCTGAAGACTGGAAGCTGGCCAATGTGGTGTCCATCCACAAGAAGAGTTGGAAGGAGGACCCAGGAAATTACAAACCTGTCAGCCTGACCTCAGTGCCATACAAGATAATGCAATAGATCATTGTAAAGAGCAGTCACAGGACACCTGCAGGATGGCCAGGGGATCGGACCCAGCCAGCACAGATTTAGGGAGGGGCATTTCCTGCTTGACCAGCTTTATCTATTTATGACCAGGTGACCTGCCTGGTGGCCATGAGGAAAGCTGTGGGTGAAGTCTACCTGGACTTTAGCAAGGCCTTTGACACTGTCTGCCATAGCAAACTGCTGGCCAAGCTGGCAGCCCATGGCTTGGACAAGGGCACTCTGTGCTGCATTAAGAACTGTCTGGATGGCCAGGCCCAGGGAATGGTGGTGAATGGTGCCACATCCAATTGGCAGCCAGTCACTACTGGTGTGCCCCAGGGATCAGTACTGGGCATTGATGATCTGGATGAGGGGATTGAGTCCACCATTAGTAAGTTTGCAGATGACACCAAGTTGGGAAAATGTGTTGTGCTGTTGGAGGGCAGAAGGGCTCTGCAGAGGGACCTGGACAGGCTGGACAGAGGGTACAGTCCAATGCCATGAGTTTTAACAAATTCAAGTGGCAGGTTGTGCACTTTGGCCAGAAGAATCCCATACAGTGCTCCAGGTTGGGGACAGTGCCTGGAGAGCAGCCAGGCAGAAAGGGCTCTGAGGGTACTGGTCGACAAGCAACCGAACATGAGCCAGCAGTGTGCCTAGGTGGCCAAGAAGGCCAATGGCGTCCTGGCCTGTATCATGAATAGTATGACCAGCAGGACCAGGGAGGTCATTCTGCCCCTGTACTCAGTACTGCTTAGGCTGCACCTTGAGTACTGTGTCCAGTTCTGGGCCCCTCTATTTAGAAAGATGTTGAGGTGCTTGAATGTGTCCAGAGAAGGGGGAAAAAAAAAAATAAAAATCTGAATTCTGCATTTGTCAGCAACATCCTTTTTGTAGTACTAGTAGCAAAACTGACCACAAGCTTCATAGCTCTATTAAACTATCAGTAAGCCTGTAAGTAATATCAGCAATTAAAGAGCCACTAATAGCATTCTTAAGTAAAATAATGACAGTAACGGAAGCAATTCAAATTGTCTTAGAGCTATGTGTAAGGCTGACTGCAAACTCAGGCCCTTGATCTACTCATATCTTAATAATTATCACTCCATCCATAAGTTAAGTGTTCAATATTCCTGATGAAAGCTGAGATTCTAGAGTACAATTATTCAACAAAAAAAAAATCTATTTGAGCAACTGCATAATGTTATGATAGGTCTTTGTACAAACACATCTCTTAGAATAGATACTTACACAGGAACGTTAATTCATCATTAGTATATTCAGTCCCACACTAATATGATACCTACCTGTTCAGCAAGGTGTGAAACCAATTACAAAGTTTGATAAGGTGCAGTAATTGTTGATTGATGAGCACTGAAATGCTCTCCCTGATTTGCAGAGGACCAGCTGGTTAGAATCTGAACAGAATGAGATACTGTATTACTGTATACTTCAGTGCATGCCATCAGCTGTGACACTTTTTGTTCTTACACTGTGTCAAATCAAGGGAAGCACAGTCAAATAGTCTCAAGATTGATCTGGGATCTCAGTAGTC
>VWZI01020962.1:1464-27288 GCA_013396835.1 Psilopogon haemacephalus | reverse complement strand
TAATTTATATATATATATATTTTTTTTTTAAATATATTATTGGATAAACATGATTATAACAACAAATAGTTCCCTTTTATGTGAATGTATGATATCCATCTTGACCTTTATTCCCCTTGAGCTTTATTTTCCAGTACAGAATTGTCCAGTGTCACAACAGCAAGAAATGTGGAGTGTATTGCCATCTACCCACATATAATAGAATCTGAGGGAACATTAATTTAGGGCCTAACACTGTCAAATTTGAATTTTCCACTCTTTAGTTTTAGGCAATATGCTCATATGAGCCAAGAAGACATCTCTCTTCTCCCTCTCCAGCCCACTGAATCCGTGATCTGTGTTTATCACCCTTCATGCAGAAATGTTGGTGCTGCTTAGAAATTCTCCCTTAATTCCCTGCACCATCCATGGATAAAGCATGGATAACCTCACAGATAACTGCTTAATAGAAATTACACTCCTAACAAAATATTGACTTGCAGTAACATGACACAAAGCAATTATCAATATATATGAGGTATCTGGTATCTGTTTACTCATTAAATTGAGGAATGTGTTATTTTGACTACCTGGATTTTGTCAGGTTTCCTCTTAACTTTTCTCAATTTAATGGTAACAGCACTTTCTGTATTTGACCAGGTTTCTCTGGCTCATTCATTTTACTTGCATTTATCTTTGTGTGGTACTATCCTGTTTTTACATAGTTAGCAGTAATAAACAGTTATTCTATAAAGAATAAGGCAGTTACGATTTTAACAGACATACCAGGTAAAAAAAGCAGGGGCTTTTGAAAATGCAGAGACACAGAAAGCAGCATAGAGGGGTACCTGCAAGAGAGTATTGGAGATTTGGCACAGGATTTGACCACAAACTGCAACTAAGTCGTTAGTCATTTAAAGAAATTCAGACCTGGATGTGGACAAAACTCAGTTTTGGATGCTAAAGGAAATGAAAGAATAGCATCTAGCACACATAAAAGGTGTCTTTTTTAGTACATTTAAATATAACAACGACTTGCAGATAAGTGAAGAATGCACATAAATGTGAGATTAAAAATATCCTAAATAAAAAGACTCTGAAAGAGTCTCCTACAGTAAGTAGAAAAAGACATGAGCAATGTATCCCACCCAATGAAGGACTTCACACTCTGATAAGTCTCTGTGACATGCTCTACACCCACACTCAACCATCAGAATGAAACATGAGGTGCCAAAAGAACACAGAAGGGATAAGCACGAGACCAAGAAGTAGGATATAGAAACAAAGAATTTTGTGTATTTTAATTATATCAGTATTACTGAGGCTTTTTCTGTATGAAAGAATTCTGACCATGGTATTACTCTTTCTATTTTAAGTCTACTATTAGTAATGACTCAAACTAGATTAACATTTCATTTGTACTGAAAATAAATATTGGACTTTTTGTATTGTATTTGGTTTGACTGAGCTGGGGTTAATTCTCCCTGCAGTATCTTTCTAGTGCTGTGTTTTGCAATGATGTAGCTGGGTATTGATAACACATTAGTGTTTTGGCTACTGTTCAATGAGCAACCAAGCTGTACTTTTCTAACATTTCCCAGCTCCATGAGTATGCAGAAGGGTGGGCAAGATCCTGGGAGGGGACATAGCCAGGCCAGCTGACCCAAACTGACCAAAAGGGTATTCCATGACATATGATGTCAGCTCAGATATAAGAACCAAGTGAAAGAAGGAAGTGTGGGGATATTCGTTGATGGCATCTGCTCTTTGGAGCAACTGCAACACATAGTGAAACTGCTTCCCAGGAGTTATCCAACATTGTCTGCTGGTGGGAAGTAGTAAATAACACCATTGTTTGCTTTTGTTTCCATGCATGGCTTTTGCTTTTGTTTTTCATTATTAAAATTGTTTCTGTCTTATTATTGTGCTTTTGTTATATTTTCACCTCTCCCCTGTCCATCTAAGAAGCAGAGAGGTAGAGAAGCTTTACTGGGCATTTGGCTCCCAGCCAGGGCCAAACCACCACATATATATACTTATATGCATATATATGTATATACACTTTTATACCTATACATATATACGCATGCTTATGGTGTGTATATATATATATATATACACATACTCATGTACATATAAGGCATGCTTCCTCTCTGACTACAGAAAACACTTAAGTATAGCACCATAAATTTGCAGAGGAAATGTACATACAACATTTTCTTTTAGGGAAGGTATTTTCATCATTTTTTCTTCTGATCCACACATGAAAATAGGCATTACTTCTCTTACATTTCTATTAATTTATCCAAGGAATATGTCTGAAAAATGAAAGGAAAGATGTACTCTTTGATGTTTCACAGCAATTTTGCATAGTTTCTAAAGTTTCGCCAAAATCCTCCATTTGTTTGATAATTCCGTATGTTGACTGACATTTGCATGTTTATGGAATCTATCTGTCCTATGTTTTCCATGATCACGCATTGGTTATCATGTCTTCTTTACCCCTACAATGAGAGATAACATCTCCAAGAGTCTCCCTTTCTCTTTTTTTTCAACTATATTCTTCAAGTTGTAACTTGAGGGGATAATTAATTGATGCGAGATATGATTTTTCAGTATTAATATTGTTTATTAGTGTTTATACCCAAAATTCTCACCACCTCGGACAACAAATTTTAATAATAATTAGGTTCATTTGCAATGGTCATGGAACACATTCCATAAAGGATATCTAGATCTAGGAATAATAACTAGAAATATACAAATGGTAATTGAACTCAGTTGAACTGGAAGAGAAGGTTTTTGCAGTTAATTGTCCCGCTTGCCCACTAGAGAGACTCAGGGCTCCTTTCTGCTTATGGCAAAAGGCTAGGTAGATGACAGGAAGCTTTAGGCATTTACTCACAAATATTATTTCTCGACTTGCAAGTCTAGCAACAGACTAAGTACCCCAGCACTCTTGGGGAATTCTGTCGATGGTCTTGTTGACTATTGAGACTTCTGATCCTTCCCCAGCCTCCCAGGATTCTGGGGAGAGGGAGCAGATGACCTCTGACCTGGTCCTTGCTTTCTCTGGAGGATCTGTGTCACTCACAGGCTGTTCATCTTAGGCAGGTTCAGTCTGGATGTCTTGTGATGTAGTCTCAGCACAGTGTCACACTGATTGCTGGATAAGCAGGCCTATTGTGTGAAGGTGATTAAAGCTGTCTCCTGGTAAACTTGAAGAAGGAAGTTTCCAGACTGTTCAGCAGGGCTGAGTTATAGCTTATATTGCTATATATAATAAGGCAGTATCACTGCCAATGGCAGCTGGCAGTAGCAGCAGGCACAGATACAATGGCAGAGCACAATTACAATGGCAGAGGGAGGCATGTTGTGCTACCTGCTCATCTTTTTATCAATGCCTGAGACTAATGGGCCTTTGGACACAGATTAGCCAATCAGAGTGGCAGTTATCCAAGTTCGACCATATTTGGGTGAAGCCACAGATTTGCTATACCCATATTAGGGAAGAGCATAGGTCTAGCACTAAGCACAAGCCAAACACATGTATTTTGTCTACCTCAGGATGCAAACAGGAACAAAACAAGTTTGGGCAAGCCTGGGTACTTAGAGTCTATGGCTCCAGGTCTTTTGTCCTTTTTCTCACGGTTGCTTCTCTCCAAAACAGAAGGAAGGAGATCAGAAAAACATGTCTGGGCAAGCTAGCACATGTATAGGCCTATTTCTGACCCGTCAGATCTACCATGACACAAATGCTTCAGTTTTCATTGACCAAATAGCCTTTCCATCATGGAATAAATGGGGAAAAACCTTCAGTACAAAATGACTAGTCTTATAGCTTTCAGGTTCCTGTATGCTGTACAGTTACCTACTTAGCAAAGGCAGTTTCAAATACCATTTTCTCACTACTGGGGAGAAAGTTCTAACATTTTGTTTTAATGAGATATATAGTGGCGTTATATTTGTCCCTTTGTGTTGGTTTGAGCTAATTGGAGGATTTGAGTGAGCAATTAGACTACTGGCTGAGAGAGATAAACGCAGCGTGTCACTTCACCGAGTTTTGCTGAGAAAAAAAAAAAAAAAGTTGTTTTTAAGAACTGTTCTGAAAACACCCAGATTAGCAGACTGTTTCTGTCTGTGCTGGCTGCAGCTACTTTGTCCCCTTTATCTCTCTGTCTTTTAGCTAATTCAGAGTAAAACTACTAACTCCTTTCTACTAATCCCCCTGGACAATCTACTTCAGCTTATCTGCAGCATTAACTGGTGGTGAGCTAAGACTGGGGAAGAGGGGAAAGGTGGTGGGGAGGGGTTGGTTACCCTCTCTTGGGGATTTTGGTCTCCGGGAGGGGTGTGGTGTCTGTATTACCTTTTCACTGTATATATTTGTAAATATCTGTTATATCTTGTAAATCTTTGCTTGTATATTGTGCATTGCTGTAAATATAAAGCTTCATTTATCAACTTTCAGTGTCTTCTGAGTTTTAGAGGGGGTTTACAAAAGGTGGGGGGGCAGGTAACTGCTAAACCACTACACACTTTCACAGAGATACCACACTGGCTGTTTACTTATTAGCAATTAACATATCCCAGCTTTTTACACCATTGACATTTCTAGTTCTTGTCTTTATAGCTTTCTCATATCTTACCAACAATAACTTAGCCTAACAAGTATAGTTTTCTATAAAATCATACCAATATTTGTTCCTTTACTCATTGAAATTCCCCCTTGTTTGATGTGTTTTCTGAATATCATTCTATATCTCAAGGAAGATATTGGTTAATAATTTTAAAGCAACAATTTGGGACATTTGAAAATCTGACATTTGGAATGGGTTGTGGTCCTCTTTCCTCTTTCTTTTTTCTATTTTTCTTTATAAATCTTGTATTTCTAAAAGGGCTGTCTTTATCCCATCTTATATCATAGAGATACTGTCTTAGAGGAATATTCCACTGAAAGGAACAGGATTGAATCAATGAACAGCCTATTATACTGTTTCCTCTAGTACTCATTCCTTGAGTATCCAGATTCATTTTGTCTTAAGATTAATGATGTAGTCATGATTTCTTGCTATGCTAAAGAAATAATTTTTGTTTATCAAATGTCCTTTAGACATATATTTTCTTTAGCAGAATCACAGATCATAGTCTAAGAGGTCAATTATTGTCAATTATTCCACAAATTTACACTAAAGCAATAGACTGCTAAAATATACACAAAATTTTTAATTATTTCCTTCAGAAAATATTACTAAAATTTGAGGAACAATATTAAGATGATAGGACTAGTGAAATCTGCTCCTTATACAGCATCAATGTATAATTGAAAGTTCATGATGCTTTTATTCCATTTCTTTCTTCTTCTTTGTTAGTCGAATGTCAGGTTGATTTTAAAATTCTTCAGTGGTTTTTAAAAGCTTAAAACTGAGTTGCCTAATTTCTCCAGGAACATTCTTCATTTGGTCTTTAGCACTGGATCCATCAGTCTTCCAATCACCAACCCTCGTGAAGTAGGAGTCAGGGAGGGGAATTGAAATAAGGACATCACTGTAAATGAGGAAGTGGTCACTGACCTGCTGTGCTACTTAGATGTACACAAGTCTCTAGGGCCAGATGGGTTGCACCCAAGGGTGCTGAGGCAGTTGGCAGATTCCATTGGATTCCAATGGAAAGCCACTTTCTATTCACCAGAAATACTGGCTTTCCATTTCACCAGAAATCCTGGCTAACTGTGGAGGTGCCAATGGACTGGAGGGTAGCAAATGTAACACCTATCTACAAGAAGGGCAGAAAGTAAGATCTGGGAAACTATAGACCTGCCACTCTGTCCTTGGTACCAGGGAAGATCATGGAGCAGGTAATTTCAAGTGTCATTATAAGTCATATAGACAACAATCAGGGGATCATAGAATCATAGAGTCATAGGATGGTTTAGATTGGAAGGGACCTCAAAGATCATCCAGTTCCAAACCCCTGTCATAGCCAGGGACACCTCCTGCTAGAACAGGTCGCTCAAGGCCTCATCCAACTTGGCCTTGAACACCTTCAGGGAGGGAGAAACCACAACCTCCCTGGGCAACCCCTTCTGGTGTCTCATCACCCTCACTGTAAAGAACTTTAAATCTCCCCTCCACTAGCTTAAACTCATTACCCCTCATCCTGTCGTTACAAGACCATGTGAATAGTCCCTCCCTAGCCCTCCTGTAGGCTCCCTTCAGATATTGGAAGGCTACTATAAGGTCTCCTCAAAGCCTTCTCTTCTCCAAGCTGAAAAGCCCCAACTCTCTCAGCTTGTCCTCATAGCAGAGGTGCTCCAGTCCTCTACCATCTCCATGGCTCTCTGCCAGGGTCACTTTTTCACATGCAAGGCTGGAATGACACAAACACATCAATATGATGAATAAGTCAAACCCTTTATTAGTAACCGGATCATCCTTTTATCCTGTTAGCTTATCAGCTAAGGCAACATGCCTAATTCTGATTGGTAACATGAGTTCTGCAAGATGCTGTCCATCTTAATCAGAAGCATGCTAATTGGTTGGTATAATTAAGCACAGTCCTATTCATTAATATTCATGACAACCTGTTATTCTCTACCCAGATGTTTTGCTATCTCTTACTCTTGTGGGAGGTATCTGCCCTGTTATGGGAGCCAGAGGCCTGTGTAGAGTGTTTTCCCTAACTGTGCGAGAGCCAAGGTCAGGCTTCCTCATTATCTCAAGATCCCGCAGCCCTCCTCTGGACTCTCTCCAACAGTTCCATGTCCTTCTTGTGCTGGGGGCTCCATCTCCCTTGCCCTGATGGCCACGCTTCTCCTGATGCAGTCCAGCACATGGTTGGCTGTCTGGGCCGCTTGCATGGTATCCCTGACCTCTAGCAAGTTGACTGTGCCACACAACTTGGTGTCATCTGCAAACTTGCTGAGGGTACACTCAGTCCCTCCGTCAATATCACTTACAAAGATGTTAAACAGCACTGGTCCCAGCACTGACGCCTGACAGATGCCAATTGTCACTGGACATTGTGGCACTGATCACCACTCTCTGTGTGCGACTATCCAGCCAGTTCCTTATCCAGTGAGTTGTCCACTCGTCAAGTCTGTGTTTTTCCAGTTTGGTGACCAGGATGTCATGTGGGACAGAGTCAAAGGCCTTACTCAGGTCTAGGTAGATGACATCAATTGCCCTTCCCTTGTCCACAGCTGCTGTGACTTCTTCATAGAAAGCCACCAGATTTGTCAGGACTGATTTGCCCTTGATGAAGCCATGCTGGTTACTATCAGAAACCTCTGCTTTGTTTTCCATCTGCCGCAGCAGAGCCTTGAGGAGGATCTGCTCCATGATCTTGCCAGGAACAGAGGTGAGGATGACTGGTCTGTAGTTCCTGGAGTCGTCCTTTATTCCTTTCTTGAAGTTAGGTGTTATATTTGCCCTTTTCCAGTCAGCAGGAACTTTACCAGTCTGCCATGACCTTTCAAATAAAATGGACAGTGATTTGGCAACTTTTTCTGCCAAATCACTGTCCATTTTATTTGAAAGGTCCATTTTATTTGAAAGTTCCCTCAGGACCCATGGGTGGATGTCATTGGGCCCCTCGGACTTGTGCACATTCAGGTTCCTTAGGTGCTCACGAACATGATCTTCAATTACAGTGGGCAGATCTTCCCTCCCCCAGTACTTTCTTTTGCCCTCTGGAATTTGGACATTGTGATTGGAGCACTTGCTGCTGAAGACTGAGGCAAAGAAGTCATTGAGCACCTTAGCCTTATCTATGTCCCCTGCTGCCAGCTCTCCATGTCCCTTGTGAAAGGGTCCCATAGTCCCTCCCACAGTCACTCTTCCTCCTTTTCTCACTAATATTCCTGAAGAAATTCTTCTTGTTTCCCTTCATGTTCCCAGCCAGATTCAACTCCAGATGTACTTTGGCTTTTCTAACCTGATCTCTGCTTGCACAAACAATGTCTTTGTATTGATCCCAGGTTACCTGTCCTTGCTTCCACTCTCTGTAGGCTTTATTCTTGTGTCTAAGTGTGTCCAGGAGTTCTCCATTCATCCACGCAGGCCTCCTTGCATTCTTACCTGCCTTCCTCATTTTAGGGATGCATTGCTCCTGGGCCTGAAGGAAGTGATCCTTGAGCAATGACCAGCTTTCCTGGGCCCCCCTTCCTTCCAGAGTTTTTTCCCATGGCACCTTGCCAAGGAGATTCCTGAAGAGATTGAAGTCTGCTCTTCTGAAGTCCAGAGCAGTGAGTTTACTGTATAGCCTCCTTGATGCTTTGAGGATCTTAAACTCGACAATTTCATGGTTGCTGCATCCTAGGCTACCCTTCAGGTTCACTCACCAAGCCCTCCTTGTTGGTGTGAACTAGGTCCAGCACAGAACCTTTTCTTGTGGGTTCCTCTACTACTTGGAGAGGGAAGTTATCATTTATGTATTCCAGGAACATCTTAGATTGCTGGTGCTGTGCTGTGTTGTCCTTCAAACGGATATCGTGGTGGTTGAAGTCCCCCATGAGTACCAGGGCCTGTGAGCATGAAGCTTCTCCTAGTTGTTTGTAAAGGGCCTCATCTTCTTCACCTTCCTGATCAGGAGGTCTGTAGCAGACTCCTACTATGATGCCCCCTTCCTGTGCCTTCCCTTTAACCTTTACCCATATGCTCTCTGTTTTGGTGTTGGACATCCCCATGGATTCCAATTTATCATTGATGTAGAGGGCAACACCTCCTCCTCTTCTCCCCTGCCTGTTTCTCCTGAAGATTCCAGAACCATCTATCCCTATGCTCCAATCATGAAATACATCCCACCATGTCTTAGTGATACCAATGACATCATAACTCTGTAGACTTGCACATATTTGTAATTCTTCCTGTTTGTTCCCCACGCTCCTTGCGTTAGTGTAGAGGCATTTCAGTTGTGCCTCTGTTGGAGCTGACTCGCCCACTGATTTTCCTTTATCCTGGTCTTTGAGCATGCTTTTCTCAATCAGGTCAAGTCAGCATGGGTTTATGAGGGGCAGGTCCTGCCTAACCAACCTGATCTGCTTCTATAGCAAGATCACCCACCTACTAGGTTAGCAAAAAGCTGTTGGTGTTGAATTCCTTTCAAAAAAGGAATGACTTTCAAAAAAGCCTTTGATATGGTTCTCCACAAAACACTTTTAGACAAATTTGCTACTCATGGCTTGGATGAGCACACTGTCTTCTGGATAAAGTACTAGCTGTACAGGAGTGCCCAGAGTATGGTGGTCAATGGACTTAAATCCGGTTGGCAGCTGGTCACTAGTGATGTTCCTCAGGGATCTGTGTTGGGACTGCTTCTTTTTAACATGTTTATTGATGACATTTTTCCAGGTATGCTTCAGTGTCATCAGTAAGTTTGCAGATGACACCAAGTTAGGTGGCAGTGTTGATTTGAATGAGGATAATGAGACTCCTCAGAGAGACTTGGATAGGCTAGATCAATGGGCCAACATTAATTGGATGAATTTCAATAAGGCCAAATGTGAGGCCCTGCACTTGGGTCACAAAAATCCCAAACAATGCTGCGGTGGTTCAGCACTTACCCCCACCCCCAACCCACCACCCCTTTGAAATAACCCAGGCTAGAACTCAGTCAGCTGGAAGTTAATAAATGAAGCTTTATATTACAGCTTTGAACAATATACAAGCAGATATTTACAGTATATTACAAATATTTACAGATATATACAAAGAAAAGGTAATACAGAAACAGCACATCCCTCCCAGAGATGAGAGTCCCCAAGAGGGACTTCCAACTACCCTACCACCTTTCCCCCACTACCCAATCTTAGCCCACTATCTGTCTTATGTGCCAGGTAAGCGAGGAAGATAGTCCAGCGGGGTTAAGAAGTAGGAAATTGGTTAGCAGGGTTACACAGATACAGCTAGAAGGTAGAGAGAGAGAGAGAGATGCAACAGCAAGAGCAGTTCATACAGCTCTGTCTTATCTATGTTATGGTTCTAACACACATTTTTAGTAAACCTATGAGTGAAGGAAACACCACAATTGTTTTCAGAGGAAATGCTTTGTTAGACTTTGCTCAGAATACTGAGAGACTGATGCACAAGGATGTTTTGAGTTTAGTGGGGTGAAAACCATGGGTACAGGGTACCACTGAGCTGGTGGAAAAGTACTGATAGAACACAGAAAGATAAGTGAGAAGGACTGAAAAGATGTAAGAGCAGAACCTCGGTAGATGTTTTTGTATTAGAGATAGCTACTGTGTGGGAAAAAGGTATGCCAAGTAAAAAAGAATGTAAACTTTGCTTGAATACACGTTTGCACCTTGATAAGGTGTTACTAGCCAATAGCTTGGTATACACAACTGCACCAACCAACCACTATTTGACACAATGTAAAAAGCTCTGGATTTTAGAGTATATAAGTTAGTGCTTTGCACACAATAATTGGACATCTTGCTTGTACTAGGCAGTGTCCTGTCTCTCCATCACTGTTGGTTCTCCTTTCTTGGTCTATAACCTAATTTCTCATTAAAATTAATCCTCAAATTACTTCAAACAAGCACAAATGCTACAGTCTTGGGGCAGTGTGACTAGAGAGCTGCCTGGCAGAAGGGGGTCTGGGGATTGTAATAGACAGGCAGCTGAATATGAGCCAGCAGTGTGCCCAGGCATCCAAGAAGGCCAATGGCATCCTGGCTTGTATTAAAAATGCTGTGGTCAGCAAGGGTAGCTCAAGTATTGTGTTCCGTTTTGGGAACCACAATACAAGAGAGATGTGGAGGTACTGAAGTGGGTCCAGAGGAGGGCAATGAAGCTGGTGAAGGACCTAGAGAATAGATCTTATGAGGAGTGACTGAGGGAGCTGGGGCTGTTTAGTTTGAAAAAGAGGAGGCCGAGGGGAGACCTGATTCCTATCTACAACTACCTAAAGAGAGATTGTGGAGAGGCTGGTGCTGGTCTCTTCTCACACTTAATTGGACACAGAACAAGATGGAATGGCCTCAAACTGAGATGGGGTAGCTTTAGATTGGACATTAGGAAATTTTTTTTGCGGGGAGAGTGATCAGGCACAGGAATGAACTGCCCAAGTAAGTGGTGGAGTTACCAACCCTGGATGTGTTTAAGGGTTGTTTGGATGTGGTGCTTAGAGATATGGTTTAAGGTGAATCTTGTAGAGTAGGGTTATAGGTTGGACTTGGTGATTCTGAGAGTCTTTTCCAACCTGGATTTTTCCGTGAATCTGTGATTTTGTGATTCATCCTTGATCTCAATAACAGTAAATTTGATCAGAGTTCATGACATTACTAAACTGTAACGTTCAAGAATCAAAAAAACATCAAAATAAGACTTCAGGATTCAAAGAGATGTCATTTGGGACATCTCTTAGGAAAAATAATCCATTTTATAACCAATTTGCCTTCATTTCTCTTACAGTATGTACCATATCATACAGACTTTTGTCTACTTCAGGATAAGGATATTCTAAGAGGATATTACTGTCAAGTAGCTAATGCATCATAATTTGTTATCCCAAGATAACTTCCTCATGTCCATAACCTCACATAGCTATTGCATAAATCTGTGTCATGTCTATCTACTTATCATTCTAACGTGAATAAAGTTCTACAGCCTTTGGGACATATTTGAGTACTCCTGCATATTACTTCATTCTCTGAACAAACCCATTGGTTTCACTTTAGAGGCTCTCAAAGACTTCAATGAGCTGTGAAATTAAGCTCTACCCTTGTACTCTTTTCAATCTGAATTTCATCATGAATATTTGTACAGCTGTTTTGTTGTATGAATGTTTGTGGAAGAGCTTTTAGCTCACCTGAATTCCTGATATTCACACATGAATGACCATATTTGTAATCCCACCATATAAACATGAAATGATTAGCAGAGTTTGACAAGGCAAAGTTGATTGAAGGTTGTGCAGGATACAGCCCTTTTGACTAAACGGAGACTTGGAGCTCCCTAAGAACTAATTTAAATACCGTGTATGTGTTTCTTTGTTTTAAAATTATATTACAATTTTTATGTCATAATTACAGTAGTATATCATGGGTTTTTTTCCTTACAAGTACCTGATACAAATTGTGAAAATATTACTGAAATCAGTAAATTGGAGATTTTTCCCTTCAGACTCAGGAGAGGAATGATATGAATTTAATTTAAAGACTAGAAAATCTAGGAAGAAGTTAAGAATATATTTGATTGTCAAAGAAATGCTTTATTTTAGGACAATATATGACGGTTTGGGAGTTACCCATGCCCCCCCCAACACTTTTGAAATCACCCAGACTAGACTCAGCCAGCTGGAAGTTAAGGAATGAAGCTTTATATTTACAGTTTAGCACAATATACAACCAGATATTTACAATATATTACACATATTTACAGCTATATACAGTAAAATGGTAATACAGAAACACAATACCTCACCCAGAGATCAGAGTTCCCAGGAGGGGTTTCTGACCACCCTTCCACCTTCCCCCGACTCATCAATCTTATCCCAGAATCTGTCTTACTGAATTGATTGTGGGAAATTAAAGATGAAGGAATTATAAATTATGCAGGGTTTATAATTTCCAAAATCCCAGCAATCTATGTACAAACTAGTTAAAAATTTGGGTCCTAATTCATTTTGGAAAATCTTCACATGGATGCTGTTCGGGTAATTTAGGAAAATCAGAACATTTTGAAAAGTTTGGGCATAAACAGCTTTGCCCTACTTACAAATGAGAGGCAGTCTCTTTCATGGTAGTGTCCGGAGATGCAAATTATAATCCAGCAGATGGATCAGCATCATACAGTGTCCACTGCCCTCCAGCCTGGGGTAAATCTGGAGCCATTTGTAGGGTGTTTTTGTAAGCTGTTCTCACCCTCCTTGACCCTACCCCATAAGAGTTGAAGCTCCAAAGAGAGCCATTTGGAAGATGCCACCTTTTGCCAGCCAGCACATCAAAACCCAATATGTTTCTTGAGTGGGGACTTAAGACAACTTCCACCAAGGTGCTTTGCTTGTCCCCTGGGAGCCACACCCTCGTTTTAGCTAGATAATAGATATTAAGTACCCCTGTAACACCTAATATTTTTATCTTTCTACAGGATGGCTGTATTCCCAGGCTCTTTGCCAATCCTAAATTTAGGACGCTAATTTGAGCACCCATGTCAAGTAGGAACTTTACTGCAGTTCTGCTGGGTCCAGTTGGGATCAGGGTAAAAGGTTCATCGTTATCAGATCATTGACAGATATTAACAAAGCTGTGGGAGAGGCCTGAGGTAGCCACCACTTCATTCAGTTTTTTGCCTGCTGCTGGGGAGGTGAGAATGGGTTAATTCCCTGAGAAGTGGCAGAAGCCTCTGAGGGGGGGATGTGGGCTGCCACTCCTGGGCTTTCCTTGGCCATCTTTGCCTTTTAAAGACCTCACCATAGCCTTTATCTTCTAATCCAGCAAGTCCTTTAGAACAGTTTCAGTTATTCCCAGGAATATCACTTGTTTATACCAGCTGTTTCTTGGGGACTCTTTGGATTTATGCCTGAACTTGGCCTGCTTTCTCTGTTCCCCACCCTTATACCGTGAGCTGCCAGGAGAATCTTTTGTGATGTGGAGGTTCTTGCCTTTCAGCTCTGCCATGGCTCTGTCTCTACGGAAACTGCTGTGGCTCTTCTCCTCAGGACCTTTTCTCCTGCTCATGTCATGACATGCTCTTGTGTGCCCTTTTTCGATCTGCAGTTTTTCTCAATGGCTGTTTCAATTGCCTCTATGTTCGTTGAGGCATGCACCTGCATACTAGCGGGCAACGCCCTCTGGAGGGGATGAAGCTTCTCTGTGTCGACTGGGGCATTTAAAGCACAGTTGTATTTTCCCTTATCATATATGGCTTGCACGCAGGCAAACCCCCGAAGCACGCTGCCAAGTTCGAAGGGACTTGTGACAGCTAACTCAGTAAGTTCTCCTCTGTAGGCTGAAACTACTTCCCCAAAAGGCTATCCATGCTGTCAGGCTGTGAGAGCCTTCAGGCTCCTGGGTCAGGAAAACATCGTCCCCCCAGTCACCAACTGCTTTGTCAGAGTCCAAAAAGGGGAGTGGGAGAAGGAACATCACACCTACTTCTCCCCACATTCCAAACCTCCAGTGATAGAGGTAGGAGGAGAGGAAAACCTCCAGTGGGGCAGGGACTTGGGTGTGCCCTGCCACACTTACATGTAAGTTTAATTAGGAGTATTAGCAAGGGGGGTTTAGAAGCAGAACAGATAGCTGGGTTACATAAATACAGCTAGAAGGCAAGGAGAAGGAGAGACCAAGAGACCAGAGCAACTCTGTCTTATCTATATTTATGTTCTTGTTCTTATACATCACAGCAAACCTATGAGCAAAGTGCACATCACCATTGTTTTCTTTCCACAGCCTATAATCTAATTTGCCTTATTAAAATACTCCAATCAGCCTCAAACCAGCACACAGTATTATGATTTTCAGGGATCCCAGTTGAGGATTCTCTGTAACAATGCTGTGTTTGAAGACCTTGGAGTGGCACTGAAGCACTTTGTGATAATCACCTTATCAGCTGAATATCCTTATAGCTTCTAGTCCCTATAACTTCTTTCAAAAAAATACCACTCAAGTCCAGTAGCACTATGAACCAAAAATTTTTGGAGAGAGAAATGAGGAGTACGATGCATTAATGACACATGAAAACATGGACAATTTAAAGACTTATAACAGCAGTTTTTTCTCTGTTTTCTGCAACCCATACTACTTAGAACTATTCTACACAAAGTCTAACCATACTCTGTTGACAAGGATGATGGAGAGATATTGGATTACAGCCAGAAAAATTATGCTGTACGAATAAACAATATCACACATGAAGTGACCCAGTATGATAAAATAATAAATCCTTTTAGTCTGTCTTATGCATATTAGAAGCCCAAATACAGCTAATGAGAAAAATAATTGCAGATCAAAATTGGTTCGTAAGGAAGATTTAAAAATGAGGGGAAAAAAAACCCACATCTACAATAAATAATTATTTTATCTGATCAAAAATGGGATGCTTGTTGAATCATCTGTCCCAGTTAAAATTAGAAGCTCTTCATTATGATGATCAAAAGAAAGTCTAATATACAAGTACTTTTTCTCGAAAATCCTGGTAAAGATAGCTTTCAGTTTTGGTTCTAGCCTTCCCTTCATAAATTTTTGGCATATTTTTCTGAACAGAGCTTAGGATTAAAGGATGAAAATTGATGAACAAGGTACGTTAATTTCTTTCTGAGAATTTTTGTTTCATCTGAGTCAGTCCCATAGCCACAAAACATAAAGCATTTCAAAAAGATATATTAATCCTGACGAAGTGTGTGATTCTTACAACCATACTTAAAAGAGTTTTCTCTTATGGGAATTTTATGGTCTTCTAGTGCTTTCACAGTATGTAACAAAGTTTGAATATGAACAGAACATTTTTCCAGTATGTACGTATTCATTTCTCTCTTGATTTCAGATTCAGTGCTCTGTGTTGCAATATTTCTATCACCTGATATAACACAGAATACAAATATTGTTAAATTCAGTGTAATTATAACAAAATACTGAATCCTCATCTATGGAGTTGTGTAAAAGAAAAGTAGATATGGTGCTAAGGGACATGATTTGGCACCAGATGTGGTAGAGTTTGAAAATGGTTAGACTCAATGATCTTAAATGTCTTTTCCAATAGCAACAATTATGAGATTATTCTATAATTCCATTATCCTACAAAATACTACATGGCCAGTGGCTTTTAAAAGAAAATCTTTAGAAAGGCAAAATATTTTAAAAGCACTAAACACAAGAGAGGTTCTTTAAATATTACGCTTTTTGCATAAAGATTACTGACAAACTCTGAATGAGGATATCCATTCTTGTATAAAATACAACATTGGAGATCTTTGTGCTGAACAGAGTGGTATTATCAATAACTGCTAGGTGAGTAATATGTTTTTCCAATGCAGTATTAAAAAATACTTGGAACATTATTATAAAGAAACATCACCTGAAATTATGAGAATGTGATGTTTCTGTTATGCATACATTAGTCCCCACAGTCTAAGGAGCCAAACTGTCATCACAACACTTTACTATGTTTCATTCCTGAATACAGATTTGAAGTGGTGATCCTTGAACATTTGTCATCTGCCTAGCTATGCATGAATATTCTGAGATATATGAAGGCGTATTAAATTTAATTACATGCTCTCAGAACATTGGAAGATAATGCATGCATGTCACTTGTCTCGAAATATTGGCTGGCTTTTCATAGCAGCATGTGTAGCTACAGTAGGAATTAGCAACACTGCCAGCCTGATACCTGCACTAAGCAACAGACTCACCCTAATGTAATTTAATAAGATGTCTTTTATTATTAAACCAAGGCCTGCATGTTGCCAGTTGAGGTGGAAAATAGGTCCCAGAGGCTGTTCTCCCTTATTCCATCTGTGGTTATTTTGAGGAGGCTTTAATATTTAAAAGTCTATTACTAATTTCAGTGTTGTCCTCACAAACCTGCTTTCTAGTTCTATTGCCAAATTATCCCTTGAAGGCAAGTGCTGTAAATAATTTCTCAGTTCTCTTCCTAGACACTTGCCAAGGTCATTATCTGGCTTTCCCACAATCCCTCTATTCTGACTTTGATTGTGAGTGGTAACTAAGAAACAGTTATAAGATCCAATCACAAGCTGTGGCAGTCTTATCAAAAGCTGAAGATGATCCCTGAGCACTATGATAAAGCCAGTGGCTCAGCTGCACTTGCTTCCTTAATACTTCATTTATCTTTCAATTTGGTCAACCAACAGAGCAGCAACAACAGCAAACACAAAACAGGTTCTATGAAGCAGACCTGACAGCCAGAGAGAGTAGTCTCCAGAAAACCAGCTGGTTAGTGATGATTATAAAATTTCAGCATTTAGTATCTAACCAGCAATAAGTTGTTCTTTTATTCTTTTACTTTGTTTCCTTATCCCTCAAAGGTCTGACATTAATTTTAAAATGTAAATAATTATTACATTATTTTTTCCTGAGTTGAGAAGCTGCAGTATAAAACTGTCCTTTCTATATACCAATTGATGATGAAGAAAACATCAAAATTGTACAACCATGGATTGCCTATTTGAGAAAGGCACAGGTGTTGTGAATTAATGATTTAGATCACTTAAAGAATCAGAGCAAAGATATTTACAATTTTGCTTATATTTATCAATTGCCTGAGTTTTAATTGGTCCAAGAGACAATGGAGATAACCACATCCACTAACCAATCAGAATGGCACTTTGACAGAACTAACCAGTAAGGTGAAGCCATGGGCTTACTTTACCCAAATTTGGGAAAACATAGGCCTTGCACAAGGCAGGCACAAGCCAAATGTGTGCACTTTGTTTACCACAAGATGTAAACAGGAGCAAAACAAGTCTGGGCAAGCCAGGGTCCTTAGACTCAGTGGCTCCAAGTTCCTTGTCCTCTTTCCCACATCTCTCCACACTCCAGAAGGAGGAGGGGGAATGCGGGACCATACCTGGACATGCGAGGATGCATATTGTGCCTATTTAGACCTACCACCACACAGAGAAGGTGATTGGAGACTGGAGGAAAGCTAATACCATTCCAATCTTCAAAAAGATAAGTGTAGTCAGGACACTACATGCTGATCAGCCTCCTCACCATCCACGATAATTTCCTCCTCCGAGTGGTATAGGAACAGGTGCTATGCTGGATCTTGTCATCATCAACAAGGAGGGGCTGGCAATCAGTGTAAAACTTAAGGCCAGCCTTGGCTGCAACAACCACAAAATGATAGAGTTTAAGATCCTGCAGGCATCACAGAGGGCGCAAAGCAAGCTTGTGTGCTGGTTTAAACTAATTGAAGAATTTGAGTGAGAAATTAGACTATTGGCTGAGAAATGAAAATACGTTGTGTCACTTCACTCGCAGCTTTACTGAGAAAGAAAAAAATTGTTTTAAGAGTAGAAACCCAAATATAGATAAGTCAGACAGTTTCAAACCTTTTGGGGCTGTGTCTGCTCCTTGCATGGTTCCTTTGTCTCTGCCTTTTGTAGCTGATTCTCAATAATTCTACTAACTTCGTTCCTACTGCTAATCCCCCTGGCCGATCTACCTCTGCCTATCTGCTTCATCAATAGATGGTGAGATAAGATTAGGGAAGGGGGGAAAGGTGGTAGGGGTGGTTGGAAAACCTCTCTTAGGGATTTTGATCACTAGGAGGGGTGTGGTGTTTCTGTATTACCCATTCACTATATATTTCTGTAAATATCTGTTATACATCGTAAATATGTGCTTGTATATTATGCATTGCTGTAAATAGAAAGCTTCATTTATTAACTTCCAGCCGGTCTGAGTCTAGCCTGGGTTATTTCAAAAGGTGGAGGGGCAGGTAACTGCTAAACCAACACAGCTTGCTATTCTGGATTTCAGAAGAGCAAATTTCATCTTCTTCAGGGACCTGCTTGGCAGAGTGCCATGAGATAAAGCCCTGGACAGAAGAGCGAACCAAGAAAGTTGTTCAATATTCAAGAACAATCTCCTCCAACCCCAGGCAACAGTGCTAATAGGCTGGCATGGATGAACAAGATGCTCTTGGATTTACTTGGGAAAACAAGGAGAGTCTGTAAGAAATGGAAACAAGAATGGATAATGTGGAAGGACTACAAAGAAGCTGATAGAATTAAACAGAATTAAACTTGGGAGTAAGAATAATTTGTTGAGGTGCATCAGACACAAAAACAAAGCTAGGGAGTATGTGGAAACACTCCAACAGGAAAGTGGAGACCTGGTGACAAGTGATACAGAGAAGACTGAGGTGTTTAATGGCCTCAGTGATCACTGGCAAGGACACTAGCTGAGCTGCCCAAACCCCAGAAAACACAAACAGGGAATGGGTAAAGGAAGATCTGCCCAATATAAGATCAGGTTCAAGATCATCTAAAAAACCCAAAGGTGCACAAGTCCATGGGCCATGATGAGATCCACCCACAAGTCCTGAGGGAAGGGTTAAAGAAATTGTCAACCCACTGTCCATCATATTTGAAAACTCATGATGATCTGGTGATTCCCCTGTTGACTGGAAAAGGTGAAGAAAGAACCCAGGAAATACGGGTGAGTCAGTCTCACTTCTATTCCTGTCAAGACCATGGAATGGATCCTCCTGAAGGCATTGCTAGGTGTTGTGGTGGGCCTGAATAAGCCAAAATAGGCTTAAACATGTCTTGGCTTGCCTAAGAATGTTTTTCTGATCTCTCTCTCTCTGTTGTGGGGAGAAGCAACCACAGGAAAGAGGACAAAGAACCTGGAACCACTGAGTCTAAGGACCCTGGCTTGCCCAGACTTGTTTTGCTCCTGTTTACATGCTGTGGTAAACAAGGTACATATACTTGGCTTGTGCCTGCCTCAAGCAAGGTGTATGTTTTTCCTAATTTGGGTAAAACAAGCCTATGGCTCTGCTAACAGCCATTCTGACTGGCTATTCTGTGTCCAAAGGCCCATTAGTCTTGGGCTGTATTAATAAACAGATGAGCTGGTAACACAACATGCTCTGACCTTGTATTCATGCTTGTTTGCTTGCTGCCACTTGCTGCCACTGCACTGTGCTTCTGGAAGTGTTCTGCCTTACTACCTTATTGCATCCTGAACTACCTGGTAAACTGCCTGCTTCAAGTTTACCAGGAACAACTGTAATTTCCTCCACATGATAGGCCTGCATAGCCAGTGTGACATCATGCTAAGACTGCACATTACAAGACATCCTGCCTACACCTGCTGAGACGAGGAGTCCTGGAAGGGACATACAGATCATCCAGGCAAATTGAGACCAGGTCAGAGATCATCTGTCTCCTTTCCCCTGCACCCTGTGAAGCCTGGGAAGAGTCAGAAGCCTCAGAAGGTGACAAGACACCAACATAACCCTATGAAGTGTTTGGATATTGTTTGAATCTGTAGCTAGCCCCACAAGTTGGGAAATAGTATTTTGTGAGTAAATACTTTAAGCCTCTTGTAATTCACTAATTGCCTTGTGCCTTAAGCAGAAAGGAGCTCCTTGAGTCCATCTAGTGGAAAGCAATATAATTGACCACAAGAACCTTCTCTTCCAATTCATTGGTTTAACTGTTTAAGTATTTTTGCTAGTTATTTCTGAAACATTCTAGATTCTTGTGATGGTTTGGGAGTTACCCACCACCCCCAGCTTTTTAAATCACCCAGACTAGACTCAGCCAGCTGGAAGTTAAGGAATGAAATTTATATTTAGCACTTAGCAAAATATACAAGCCGATATTTACAATATATTTCAAATATTTACAGCTATATACAGCAGAATGGTAATACAGAAACACAACACTCCGCCCAGAGATCAGAGTCCCCAAGAGAGGTTTCCAACCACCCTTCCACCTTCCCCCCACACACCGATCTTACCCCAGAATCCACCTTACATGTAAGGTGAAGTCAGGTGGATCAGCAAGCGGGGGTTAGAAGCTGGGTTACACAGATCCAGCTAGAAGGCAATGAGAGGGAGAGACCAACAGCCCAGAGCTCAGACTAGAGTGATTGTATTGTATGTGTTTATGTCCTTGCTCTTGTACATCTCAGCAAGCCTATGAATGAAGTAGACATAATCATTGTTTTCTTTTTTACACAGCCTATAACCTAATTTTCTCTTATTAAATATCCCAATTAGCCTCAAACCAGCACAATCCTATGTTATCATCTGTATAGTGTTTCCATGACTGTGCAAAGAAACAATCATTATTAAAATATAGTGGTCAGGGTGGTGAGAGCTCTGAATACCAAAATAAATAAACAATATTAATTTTGAAAAATTATATCTTGCATTAATTAATTACCTCTCTGTTACACTATGACATATGGAGAACAAGTAAGAGGTGATTGATGGTAATCATCATGGCTTCAATGAGGGCAAATCATGCCTGGCAAATTTGGTGGCTTTCGATAGCGGAGTTACAAAATCAGTGGATAAGAGAAGACCACCTAATGTCATCTACTTGGACTTGTGTAAAGCATTTGACACTGTCACTTGTGACATTTTCATCACCAAATGGAAAAAGCATGGACTTTAGTGGTGGAGCACTCACTGGATGAGGAAATGGATGTACGACCAGACATAGAGACAGTCAATGGTTCAGTGTTCAAATGCAGACTAGTGACAAGGGATCTCCTTCAAGGATTGTTACTGGCACCAGTACTATTTAATTTCTTTGTCAGCAATATGGACAGTGAGATTGTGTGCACCTTTATCTGGTCTAGTGGAAGGTGTCCCTGCCCATGGCAGAAGGGTTTGGAACTAGATGATCTTTAAGGTTGCCTCCAGCCCAAGCCATTCTACAATTTTATGATTCTGTGATCCCTGGAAAGATGATGGAACAGCTCATTGTAGAAATTATCACTAAACACATGGAGGAAGAATATCAGGGATAGTTGGCATGGACTCACAAAGGGGAAATCAGAAGGGTGTAACCAGCTGGGAAGATGAAGGGAGAGCAGTGGTATTCATCTATCTTGACTTTGGCATGTCTCCCATATGATCCTCATAGGAAAGTTTAGGAAGTGTGGGATGGATTAGTGGGCTGTGAACTGGATTGAGACTTGATTGAATAAGAGAGCACAGAGGATTGCGTAGGGTCTAGCAGGGGGCATGTGACTAGTGGTGTTCCCCAGGATTTTGTACTAGGTTGTCTTGTTCAACATACTCATTAGTAACCTGTCTGGGTGAAGGAACATAGTATACTTGTAGCAAGTTTGCTGATGGTACAGAACTAGGAGGAGTGGCTGACACACCAGAAGGGCTTTGATGTCATTCAGAGAGATCTGGACAGGATTTTTTTGTTTTAATATCCAGTCTAAATCTATACTCCTCAAGCTTAAATTCATTCCCTCTATTCCTAACACAAGTTCTTGTTAAAAGTGCATATCCAGCTCCCAAGTAGGCCCCTTTCAGGTACTGTAAGGCTGCTATAAGATCTACCAGGAACCTTCTTTTTTCCAAGCTGAATAGTCCAAATTTTCATAGCCTGTCCCCATAAGGGAGGTTCTCCAGCCCTCTGATCATCTTTGTGGCTCTCCTCTGTACCTGCTCCAGCGTGTCCTTCTTATGCTAGAGACAGCAGAACTGTATGGAATACTCTAGGTGAGGCTTCAGGAGACAGAGGAGAAGAATCATCTCTCTCATCCTGCTGGTCACATATATTTTTTATGTACCCCAGGCTACATTTGGCTTTCTGGGTTGCAGTCACACACTGCTGGCTTATGTTGAGTTTTCCATCAACAGACATCCAAAGCCCTTCTCTTCAAGAAAGGCTGATCTTGAGACACACCTTTCCCAGTCTGTATTTGTACTTGGGATTGCCCTGACCCAGATGTAGAAGCTTACACTTGGCCTATTTTGAACTGGTCAACAGGATCATAGAGCTTGATGTGATCTGCAGACTTGCTGAGAGTGCACTCAAATCACACTGGCCATGTGAGCCAGCAGTGTGTACTTGCAGCCCAGAAAATGAACCAGATCCTGGGCTGCATCAGGAGAAGTGTGGCCAGGAGGTTGAGGTCACTGGTTCTCTGCATTCACTCCACCCTGGTGAGACCCCCCACATGGAGTACTTCATCCAGTTCTCGAGCTCCTACTACAAAAGGGATGTGGACATGCTGGAGCATGTCCAGAGAAGGGCCATGAGGATGATCAGAGGACTGGGTGACCTCTCCTATGAGGACAGACTGAAGGAGTTGGGGCTGTTCATTCTGGAGAAGAGGAAGCTCCAAGGTGACCTTACTGTGGCCTTCCAGTATCTGAAGGGGGCCTACAAAAAAGCCAGGGAGGGACTTTTTAGACTATCAGGTAGTGAAAGGACTAGGGAGAATGGAGCAAAGCTGGAGATGGGGAGATTCAGACTGGATGTGAGGACGAAGTTCTTCAGCATGAGAGTGCTGAGAGCCTGGAATGGGTTGCCCAGGAGGTTGATTTGGGCCACATCCCTGGAAGTGTTTAAGGCCAGGCTGGATGAGGCTCTATCCAGCTTGATCTAGTGTAGGGTGTCCCTGCCCATGGCAGGGGGTTGGAAATAGATGATCCTTGTGGTCCCTTCCAACCTTGACTGATTCTATGATTCTACTGCTGACAAAGACATTAAACAGAACTGGTGCCAGTACAACCCTGAGAGATGCTGCTCTTCACTGGTCTCCATTTGGACATTGAACTGTTCAGCAGGGACAAGGAGCTAGAATATGATTAGGGGACAGAAGTGTGGTGGTTTGGCAGTTATCTGCCCCCCTCCCTTGAAATAACCCAGGCTAGGACTCAGTCGGCTGTAAGTTAATAAATGAACCTTTATATCTACAGCTTTCCACAATATACAAGCAGATATTTACAATGTATAACATATATTTATAGATATATACAGTAAAAAGGTAATATAGAAATGCCACACCCCTCCCAGAGATCAGAATCCCTAAGAGGGGTCACCAACCAGCTCTACCGCATTCCCCCTTTCCCCGATCTTATCGCACCATTTCATGCAGCAGATAGGCAGAGGTAGATGGGAAAGGGGGATTAGCATCAGGAAAAGAAGTTAGTGAAATTATTAAGATTCAGCTACAAAAGGCAGGGAGAAAGAACCATGCAAGAGGACCAGCCCAAAGTGGTTTGAAGCAGTCTGACTTATCTATATTTGGGTTACAACACTTAAAACAATTTTTTTTCTTTCTCAGTAAAGCTGTGAGTGAAGTAGCACCATCAGTGTTTTCCTCTCTCAGCCTATAGTCTAATTTCTCATTCAAATCTTCCAATTAGTTCAAACAAGCACAATCCACCCCTGTCTACTTCACTTAGAGTTTACTGAGAGTTATTTATCTAATCTAAACAATATTTACAACAAGGAATATTACAAACTCAGTTTGTTCGGGACGTATCTTGGATGGAGGTGATGCAAAAGCTCAGAAAACAGGAAACAGTTTGTCTCCTCACAGATGAGATGAGAACTGGGACTCCCAGGTGACACTGGGTTTGTGCTCACGTATTATAGATTCTCTTGTGTTGGACGCCAGGTGAAACCTAGAACAGAAAACTCCTAACACTCTGAATTTAAACTCTTTCCAGCTAAGGTTACATTTCTCTGTGAAATACACTGGATTTCACAATTTCCCTGTATTACCCACTATGTATAACCAGAACCCTCTGCAGAAACTACACCTCAGACAGGCTTCCCTTCACCCGAAGGAGAAAATACCCAAACAGTTCTCTCTCACAGATTCTTTTCATGTGAAACAGGAACTCCATCACCATTCACTGTTTGTACCAAATATGACTGGGCAGGTCTTGCTCTGTTTACAGAACCCCTACTGTTTACCAACCAGGTTGCTTGTGCTAAATGCTTGTCCTAGTTTTTCAAAGATCCACCCTCCACGTCTTTTAGGGTGGTCTTTAGCAAACTGTCGTAGTGTTCTGAAGCTGGTGCATAGTAGGGTATATGGCAGATCCACACAACACCATGCTCTTTGGCCCAGTTTTTCACAAGATTGTTCTTGAAATGAGTATCATTGTCTGATTCGATTCTCTCTGGAGTTCCATGTCTCCACATGATTTGTCTCTCCAAGCTAAGAATGCTGTTACATGCACTAGCATGTAGAATTGGATAGGTTTCCAGCCATCTAGTGCTTGCCTCTACCATGGTTAGCACGTACTGCTTGCCAGAATGAGAACGAGGTAAAGTGATGTAGTCAATCTGCCACATTTCACCATATTTGTACTTTGACCATCGCTCACATTACCATAAGGGCTTGAATCGCTTAGCATGCTTAATAGCAGCACAGATGTCACAGTCATGTATGACTTGGGTGATAGCATCCACGGATAAGTCAACTGACCTATCACGTGCCCATTCACATGTTGCATCCCTGCCTTGATGTCCAGATGAGTCATGGGCCCACTGAGCTAAGAACAGTTCACCTCGGTGTTTCCAATCAAGATCAAGGTCACTGTTTATGTCAACTTGAGAAATCTTAGGAGCTTGATCTGCCTGATGGTTGTGTTCATGTTCTTCAGTAGCTTTGCTTTTAGGCAAAGTTTCAGGCATGTGTGCGTTTCTGTGCCACACCTTCACTGGAATTCTCTCCAGTTGTGCATCAATGTCCTGCCATAGATCAGCATACTAAATAGGCTTTCCTTTCCTCTGCCAACCACTCTTTTTCCAGTCCTTTAGCCAACCCCATAGAGAATTTGCTACAATCCATGAGTCAGTGTAGAGGTAAGGGATAGGCTAATTTTCCCGTTCAGCCACAACAAGAGCAAGTTGGACTGCTTTTACCTCAGCGAATTGACTGGGTTCACCTTCTTCATCTTTCACTTCAGTAACTCTCCTGGTAGGGCTCAGGATTGCTGACTTCCATCTTCACTTCTTCCCAACAAGAAGACAGGAACCATCTGTGAACAAAGCATAGTTTTTTCCTGATCAGAAAGATCACCATAGGGAGGAGCTTCTTTTGTGCAAATCAGCTTCTCCTCTGGAGGTTTCGTAGAGACTGTGCCTCCTGGCCAGTTAATGATCACTTCTACCAGACCAGGTCGATCACGATTACCCATGCATGCTCGCTGGGTTATCAAAGCCATCTGTGGGAAAACGCGGGATACAAGCTCACCCGATGATGATCAACAAGTCTCAACTTTATTAATCAGAAGCTCACAGTTATATAGCCGCATTAATGAAGCTCATACATATTGCAAAAGTGGAGCTCATCATTGGCTCTTTGCTATCTTTCGCCCTTGTCCTTCTCACAGCATATCTTACATTCCTGTGGCTAGCTAGATT
>VWZI01020960.1:88497-103273 GCA_013396835.1 Psilopogon haemacephalus | reverse complement strand
GTCCCTCTGTTCCTCTCAGAAGTGAATCACCTACAACTACGACTCCGCGTTTTTTCTTTGTTCCACTATTGTTCCCCTTAATGTCCCTAGCCAGATTCAACTCTAGCTGTGCTTTAGCTTTCCTAACCTGATCTCTGCTTGCATGAACAATGTCTTTGTATTGGTCCCAGGTTACCTGTCCTTTCTTCACTCTTTGTAGGTTCTCTTCTTGTGTCTAAGCATGTCCAGTAGCTCTCCATTCATCCATGCAGGCCTCCTTGCATTCTTACCTGCCTTCCTCCTTTTTGGGCCTGCTTGGTCCTTGAATCATACAACTGCTCAGACTAGAATCTTCTCCAAAATCCTCATGCCATGAGATGAAATGGAGGATTTCATTAGCAATGAGACAGCCTTTTATCTGAAAATAACTTTAATTGGAGGGGAGGAAATCTATACACACTGTAAGTGTATATTTTAACTTTTATTTATTTATGTTTTTCCTGAGAAAAATAGCACTACAAGCAATATTTCCAAAGTATCTGTGTCTCTTGTGTAGAAAATTACCTTTAGAGCAAAGTGTATTTTATGTAAATAGCATCTCAACCTCTTGCTACCATTAATCAAATTGAGCTGTCAGTGCAAAGGAGTCACACAACATGTAAGTATATGACTGCTAGTCCAACAGTTGCCAGTTGATGTTTGCTGACACACAGCATGAGCGGTGGGGGCTTGCAGCTATCCATGCTTTCATGGCTTTTCACAGTGACCCCATGTTCAGACAGCTCTGGCCTTCTGCTTTCTTTTCAGGGTTGTAAAGTCAGCCTCACCTCCAAGCTGCTCTGTGGGTAGGAGAGGTCCTGGGTCTTTCAGGAAAAGGGCAGGCATCATTGTAAAGGCATTAAAGGAAACAAAAATGTTTTCCTTTGAGCAACAAATTATACCAGCATTAAGCAACAATTACTGTAATGAAAATTATTGAAGCAGCAAGGTATCAGACAAGCTGTGTACATCTGCTCTGTTCATCTGCTTCTTTGGAGAGCGCCTCATAGATGGAGCCTAGCACAGTTGTTTTTGTCATATTTTACTAGAAGAAAATCAGAGTATGCTGTTCTCCCACATAAGGTTCAGTTTTAGCCTCTTGAAGCAAAAGAAACTCATGAAGTGTAAACACATCCTTGTTTTTTGTAAGTACAGGCAAAGCATCTTCATGCTGTTAATTGTGGCAGATGTAAGCAAGGTTAGATTGAGAAAACCTAGGTACTGCAAGAATAAGTCTTTAATCATTTAGTAGTTGAGAGTGTGCTAGGAAGTCCCATGCTGCTAAAAGATGCCATCTTGTAAATGGGAGGTAAATTGGAGGTCTTGACTGTGATCATTAAAGATTATATGATGAATAGCAGTGATTAACTCTAATGTCCTGCCAAATTCTGGTGTGAATAATTATTATTTCTGGTTTTTTTCAAATGAACAAATTCCCTTTAGAACTGTAGTTAGATTATTCATCATCCTTGTCCTACTGTTTGGTAATGTAAACTGTTAGATTTCACTCCTTAAATTCATGTAAGTTACTGGCCATCAGGTGGTCATATGAGCATCTTGTTTCTACCTTCAGCTTCTTTGCCCGTTTCAGTGAAGGAGTTTATTACGTTACAAATACTTTTAGCCTGCTTCTATGTCATAGTTTCCATCACTGTTGAAGGTAGTTGACAGTAACTGGATTTGGATCAGGTCAGATTAAATAACACTTGCATGAACCTGTGCAGTTTGGCTGCAGGAGAAGAAGTTTCTGTCTGACAGAGATGCTGATGAACAGTACAGCTTGTTGGCATCTTACATTGTATCTGAACTGGTTAAGTGATTATGCCTTAGGGAAACCTTCAGGGGTAATACTTACCTGAAAAATACAGGAGAGGGAAAATAATAACAAAATAAGACCAATATGTTCAGTTGATAAAGTGTCAGACTGAGGATTTTTTTTTTGTTTTGTTTCACATTCTTAGACTAGAGGAAAAGTATTGCCAAGACATGAATGACTTCTTTTTTTAGTTTCCTTTTCTGTCTCTCTTCTTTTTCTTTTTTTCCTTTGCTTTGAAATTGTTTTTGATGAAGACGAGAAAGGTTTATGAATTTCTCAGTGATACTTGTTTTGGTTTTGATTTTTGCTTGTCCAAAACTGGTTAATGACTCAAACTGAAATGTCATTCTGTCAATGTCATTACTTAAGACAAGAGCTTGACCATCTCCAAGTTTTCTAGTATTAGCTCCAGAGTAATTCCAAACTCTTAAATATATCCTTTGATTAAATGCTCTTCTAAATATCAGATATTTACAAATGTACAATTCAGATTTAATTCATATTTACCTTAATCTAATTTAAACTACATAAAGTACAATAACTGGGTCAGATAAAACTCTGTCTTCTGCAGACTAAATAGTTGCATACACCCTGTAGAAAACAGGAAATAAAAAAAGATCGTGTGCAACAAATTATCAAGATTCTTGTGATTCATATAATCAAAATCAGGTATGGCCTTTGGCCAAGATATCACTCATCTGTCATTTACACAGCCTGTATATTTTAACTCAGTTTCTATAATCTCTATATGTCTTTTAGTAATCCAATTCATTTGACTTCAATAATCCCAGGAAAAACGAAAGCCACTGTTTTTCTGCTAACCTGATCTAAGTATTTCTACTGCTAGAAAAATTGCATATTTCAGCTATTGACCTTTGTTACAGTTTTGTTGGCAAGATCGAAGGACCTGTCACCAATATCAGATATCTTTAACACTAACACTACATGCTTCTGAAATTTCACTTTCTAAGTGGCTGTTTTCCGATTTCTGAGTCACTTTTTTGTGCCTCTCCTTTGGCTTCTTCATAACACTGATGTATTCATCTTCCAGGAGTGATGCTGGTTCTGGATTCAGTATTCTTGTAGTGCTCCTATAGTTTCTTTTCAGAAGCAAAAATTGAATTTTTATGTTTTCCATTATGATGGAAAGTTCTACAGTAAGGATATTCAGAACAGGCTTTTGAGCTGAAGTTCCCTGCTTTTTCATCTGTATTGGGCTTAAGCCAGCTACTCCTGAGCCCAAAAGCCCCCCACCCGGAAAAAAAAAAAAGACAAAATCAATCCAATTTGGAAGTAAAAAAGGTATAGAACTTTACCAATAAATAGGAGGGGGAAAGGTTTTTTTACAGAAGGTAGGAGGAAAGGGGAACAAAATGCAGGGTACGGGGAATGAGGGAAAAAATACAGAAGCTGGGGAGAAGGGAAAAATAGGGAAAACGAAATACAAATACAACCTGTGGAAGGCAATGGAGTCCAAAGGCGGAGATGGATAGTTTTGGTGTTGCATGGAGGCAGGATGTAGGAATTTTATGGTGAACAGCAGTAAGTCCAAGTTCCAAATAAAAATGGTGGTGATCTTCATGTAGTGGCAGAGGAGCATGAGGTGGTCCAGCAGCAGAAAGCAGATAAAGTAGTTACTCCAGGCAGAACAGGAACCAAGAGAGAGAAAACAATCTGGGTTCTCCTTTTTGTACCCAGGTCCTAGCAGGAAGTAGGGGTGGCTAACCATGACACCTGGGAAAAGATCAGACCACCTCCTTGGGAGGAGTCAGAGGGTTCCCAGATGGGCTTAACCCTTTACATCATTCTACTCAGTGAAAGATGTGGAGACCTTCTCTTGTAGTTGCCCTAGAACCATGTTTGTTTTCATCAATGTGTAATCCTGGAGTGCAGAGGAAAGTTCTGTAGACAGCAATGTGCAACCCATGAACAGAAACTTTGGCTCTGATATGGCATCAGGAGATGTTTTAAGATATAATCCTTGTAGACTTATCTAGAGAAGAGTTCAATATTAATAAACCAGATCATATGGCGATCAGGCAGAAGGCAGCAATGGTGTGTTCTATATCACTGCAATGTCTTTGGTGAACAGCTCTAAGTTCCCCCCAGAATTATTTCTCTTTGAAGAGAAACAAGAACTAAGGTAAAAAAAAAATATATATTTTCCACATCTAAGACTATCTGACATGGTTATCTNATCCAGAAGTTCATTGTCCCACCTCTGTTGAGAGTTTGGTACATGAAACTTTGGCAAACAACAGGCACAGGAGGTTTCATTTCGTTCGTTTGGGATTTTTGGTGTTTTGTTGGTAGTAGTTGTTGCTGTTTTGGTGGAGTTGTTTGTTTGGTTTGATTTGTTTGGTTGGTTTTTTTTCCTGGAGAAAATATCAGCATTTTTACTTGCACAGGCTTATTTTGGGATTCCTACTTAGATGTGGAAAGAAAATCCTTACAGTGGGCTGATATGGTATTTCCCTTCTGTAAGCAAGAGCTGTTGCTACCCTATGAACCTGTTGCTCTTGAGGACAGAAATTTTGTGACTCGCTGCAGTCAAAATTGTGGTCAAAATTATGCAGCAGCCCATAGCCACATTTTATGCTTGAAATACTTTGCTTAAATGTATAAATCAAGCTCTCAATCTCTTAGTTTACATATATGGGGGTGGTGTGGGTTGGTGTGCCTGATATTTATGGAGGGAGGGTAAGAGCTACATGCCCATGGAACACAGCATTTGGCTGATTTCATTTTGGTTTGCCAGTCATCAGCTTTGCAAAGCTTATTGTGGACATGGAAAATTTGCATGGGCATGCATAAAAGAGCATTAAAATAATTTTATTTTTCATTCCATACTTAGGCTTCTTCTCTGTCTCAGAGGTGTCTTTCACCTCACATTTGGAGGTAGATGTTCTGCCCTATGAAGTGGTATCATACCAGGTACACAGCCATGAGGTCAATTGAATTGATTGTTACCAGACTGAATCTTCAGTTACCCTTAATTAAAATAAGCAGTATGTGTGCTCTGTTCCAGATGAGATAACTGGATAAAAAAAAAGCAGCAGGTAATCATTATGAAGCAAGTAAACAAGACATTGCTAGAGCTGCAAAGAAAATAGCAGAAACTCTTAGGGAGTTTTGCATTAGGAAGTGTTAAAGAGGAAAGCGCAAAGAGATCTTTGTTCTCTAATTTAACTTCAGGAGTCAGTAAGATGGAACTTTATTTTCCTGGTATAATGTAAAGGAGGGATATTAATGGATTGCAAGATGGTATTTTTCAAAAATTAATATTGGTTATTAATTTTCAATATTCAGGAGTTTCACATCCCACCCTCACCCCCTGACAACTACTGATAACATAGAATGTTTAAGAAATAACTAGCAATAATAAATATTAAACTCAGACTGGAAGAGAAGGTTCTTGTGGTCAATACACTGCTTGCCCACTAGATTGACTCAAGAAGCTCCTTTCTGCTTATGGCAGAAGACAAAATATTATTACCAGACTCGTGGAGCTAGCTACAGCTTCAGACAGTATCCTGAACACTTTCAGGGAATTCTGTTGATGTCTTGTCAGCTGATGAGTCTTGTAATTCTTCCCAGGAGTTACAGGCTGCTGGGGAAAAAGGCAGATGATCTGTGACCTGGTCCTGATTTCTCTGGATTATCTGTATGTCCCTTCCAGGGCTCCTTGTCTTAGCAGGAGACTTTCAGGTCTCCTTTCAGGCAAGATGTCTTGGCAGATGTGCAGTCTTGGCACAGATGTCATGCTGGCTAAGAAGATCTATGGCATGGAGGTATTTGGTACCTATTCCTTGTAAACTCAAATCAGTCTCCAGGCAAACTAGCCCAAAGCGCAAGGCTTGTTATTCAGCAGAGCTTACTTAGCATAGCATAATTCTATAGGAGGCAATGGCAGAATCACTGTCAGAAGCATAGAGACCATATTAAGGCAGAAACTATGGCAGTAGCAGCAGTAGGTAGCAAACAAACATGTTGTCTCTACCTGCTCATCTCTTTTATCACTGTAGCCCAAGACCTAATGGGCCTTTAGACACAGAAAAGCCAATCAGAATGGCAGTTAGCCAAACTTGACCATATTAGGTGAAACCACAGGCTTACTTTACCCAAATTTGGGGAAAATACAGGCCTTGCATGAGGAAGGCACGAGTCAAGTGCATGTACCTTGTTTACCACAGGATGCAAACAGGAGTAAAACAAGTCTGGGCAAGCCAGGGTCCTTAGACTCAGTGGCTCCATGTTCTTTGTTCTCTTTCCCATCCTTGCATCTCCCCAAAACAGAGAGACGGAGAGCAGAAAAACATGTTCTGTTTAGCTTGGAGAAAAGGAGTCTGAGAGGTGACTTCATCAATGTTTATAAATATGTAAAGGGTGAGTGTCAGAATGAATGAGCCAGGCTCTGCTCAGTAATGCCCAATACCAGAATAAGGGCAATGGGTAGAAGTCGAGGCATAGGAAGTTTCATGTAAACAATGCATTCCAAAAAAGAGGAAGGCAGGTAAGAATGCAAGGAGACCTGCATGGATGAATGGAGAACTCCTGGACACACTTAGACACAACAGGAAATTCTACAGGGAGTGGAAGAAAGGACAGGTAACCTGGGATCAATACAAAGATATTGTTCGAGGAAGCAGAGATCAAGACAGGAAAGCCAAAGCACAGCTGGAGTTGAATCTGGCTGGAGACATTAAGGGGAACAAGAAGAGTTTCTTCAGGTATATCAGTGAGAAAAGGAGGACGAGGGAGAACATGGGACCCCTTCAGAAGGGAAATGGAGAGCTGGCGACAGGGGATATGGATAAGGCTGAGGTGCTCAATGACTTCTTTGCCTCAGTCTTCAGCAGTAAGTGCTCCAGCCATGATGTCCAAATTCCAGAGGGCAAAAGAAAGGTCTGGGGAAGTGAAGACCTGCCCACTGTAATTGAAGATCATGTTCGAGAGCACCTAAGGAACCTGAACGTGCACAAGTCCATGGGGCCTGATGAGATCCACCCGAGGGTCCTGAAGGAACTGGCAAATGAAGTTGCCAAGCCATTGTCCATTGTATTTGAAAGGTCATGGCAGACTGGTGAAGTTCCTGCTGACTGGAAAAAGGCAAATATAATACCTATCTTCAAGAAGGGAAAAAAGGATGACCCTGGGAACTACAGACCAGTCAGCCTCACCTCTGTGCCTGGCAAGATCATGGAGCAGATCCTCCTCAAGGCTCTGCTAAGGCAGATGGAGAACAAAGCAGAGGTGCCTGATGCCAACCAGCATGGCTTCACCAAGGGCAAATCATGCCTAACAAATTTGGTGGCTTTCTATGATAAAGTCACAGCAGCAGTGGACAAGGGAAGGGCAACTGATGTCATCTACCTGGACCTGAGTAAGGCCTTTGACTCTGTCCCACATGACACCCTGGTCACCAAGCTGGAAAAACATGGACTTGATGGGTGGACAACTCGCTGGATAAGGAATTGGCTGGATGGTCGCACGCAGAGAGTGGTGATCAAGAGCACAATGTCCACCTGGAGTGAGGGTGGTGAGGCAGTGGAAGAGGTTGCCCAGGGAGGGTGTGTCTGCTCCCTCCCTGGATGTGTTCAAGGCCAGGCTGGATGAGGTCTTGATTGACCTGATCTAGTGGGAGGTGTCCCTGCCTGTGGCGGGGGGTTGGAACTAGATGATCTTTGAGGTTTCTTCCAACCTAAACCATTCTATGATTTTATGAGGAGGATTTTTTTCCGTGTGAGGATGACAGAACACTGGAACAGGCTGCTTAGGGATGTTGTGGAATCTCCTCCTCTGGAAATATTCAAGATCTGCCTGGATGCATTCCCATGTGATCTGCTCTAGGAGATCCTGCTCTGGAAGGGGGTCTGGATGATCTTTCATGGTCCTTTCCAACCCCTGACACTCTAATTCCATGATCCTGTGATTCTGTGAATCATCATGATCAAAGTACACATGTGTAGCAAACTGCGAGACATGAAGGTAGACAGAAACATCTTGAGAGAAATAGAAGAGAAGCAAGAATGAAATACATGCCATTTAGCAAGAATAAATAAGGAGTCTTGAATTTTATGGAGTGTTACATAAAATAATATTTTCATCACTGCATGATGCAGAACGCACTAAGAGTTTAGTTGGGAAATAAATTGCAGGAGTTACACTTTTGTTCTGGGTGGTATAACTTTAGCCAGAAGGTCTGGAATGGAAGTCACAGAACCAAAATTTTTACTTCACAGCTACTCTTTTTCTTTGTTGTTTTTTAGACAAAAAAAAACCTCAAAATAATAGCAAAACAAAAAACAAAACTGAAAACCTCAAGCAAACAGAAAACCCACACCAAAACCTCCCCTAAATCCCAAGCCACCATCATTTTTCCAGTAATTCAGATGTGCAGTTGGTCTCAGTGCATAAACTGTATTTGTCTTCATTAGACTGTAACAAATAGAGTGTTCCCTGAGGCACAGTATTGAGGCCTATTCTCTTTAACACCTTTATCAATCATCTGAATGAGGGAACTGAGTGCACCTTCAGTAAATTTACAGAATGACACTGAGTTAGGAGGGAGTGTTGACTTGATTGAGTGTAGGAAGGTTCCACAGAGGGGTCTGGACAGACTTGAACGATGGTCTGAATTTGATCATATGAGGGCTCAGCAAAGACTTGGGGCTGCAGGTTGACAGCTGGCTGAATATGAGACAGCAGTGTGCTCAGGTGGCCATGAAAGCCAACAGCATTCTGGCCTGTATAAGGAATGGTGTGACAAGCAGGACCAGGGAAGTGATTGTTCCCCTCTACTCAGCACTGGTGAGGCCATACCTTGAGTATTGTGTTCAACTTTGGACCCGTTACTACAAGGGAGACATTGAGGTGCTGCAGTGTTTCCAGAGAAGTACAACAAAGCTGATAAAAGGTCTGGAGAACAGGTCTGGTGAGGACCAGCTGAGGGAACTGGGTTTGTTTACTTTGGAGGAAAGGAGGCTGAGGGACGAGCTGAAAAGATGTTGCAATGAGTTGGGTGTTCACCCTTGACGCCTGATGTTCCTTCCATGTCCCTGTCTCTAAATGTACAATTGAGATATATATCAAATCCCGGCTGCTCTTCTTTTCTACATATTATCCCTGCACATCCATCACAATCACCTCATCATGCTTCTTTTCCCTGACAATTAGACCAGGCTTTTTTGTTTCTTTGATGTCTGTAGATGTGGGTTTTCACTTATTAACATGGACTTCACAAATTAATTTCCATCAGCCTATATGGATATTTAGTCACTATGGCATCTATTAAAAATCCTAATCATTCTTGATTACAGTAAAAGGCCAGACCACATGGAGATTTTTCCCAAACAGCTTTATTCATACCCATTACAAGAGAGGTCTTTTAAAACTTCGTTTCTCCTCATCCCCTTCAGTGGCTCAGCAATACACAACAGTAGGTTTTCTACTCACCAGCTGTTTGGGGACTTACAAAAGTGGGTAAGCCAGACTGCTCACATATGTTTCAGAGCTGATTTCTTCCTATTTAACCTCCCAGCTTGAAAATTAGTAAACGCAGTTTCATCCTTTAAGTTGCCAAGCACTTTGCATTTTGGATCTACAATTGCAAAGTCTTTGAGGATTGTAACATTTGCTTCCTTGGTGTCTGGGTTGTACAAGCAAATATTTGTAGCACTCAAATTATCAATGCCTTTCTATAAATATGTTTCTGTCTCATTTTCTTCCAATCACAAAACTAAGGCTTGAAGAAAAAAACCCATATTTTTAGCAGGTTGTTCTCATGTTGAAGAAATATTATGGTTCTTCCTATGGAGTTTGATTGTGCTTTAAAGCCAGTTTTTCCTTCAAGAGTATTATTAAGAGATAAAACCTGCAAAGCCAGTTACTAAACGCATGGTTGTGGTTGATGATTCATACTCTATCTTGATTCATTTCAGTCAAGCTATGGTGACATTACAATTGAAGTGCAAGATAAATGATATGATATTTTTTTACCTCAGCTGTCATTGAAATTTTGTAATTGTTCTTATTTTATTGTGAAATATTTCAGACCTTCTCTATTAGTTTCTTTTTATGAGAAAAAAAAAGAAGAATTCCTTCTTAGGAAAATTTGTCCACAACACTTGGTTAGGATATCAGTAGTCCAGTCTGTCAAATTTGTAGCATCGAATGTAACAGCTTTATAAGTCTATTCTTATCACTAATTTGTTGGGAAGCTTCAATGCCATTTTCTGTCTTTCATTTTTGATAGAAATACCAGTGTACCCAGAGGAAAATCTCTGAAAAAAAAAAAAAAAATCCAGAAAGGATAGAAATGTAGTTGTAAAATGTTCATTTTGATAAACATAGGATCATAGAATCATAGAATGCTTCAGGTTGGAAGTGACCTCAAAAATCATCCAGTTCCAACCACTTGTCACAGGCAGAGAAACCTCCCACTAGAACAGGTCGCTCAAGGCTTCACCCAATCTGGCCTTGAACACCTCCAGAGAGGGAGCAGCCACAACCTCCATGGGCAAGCTGTTCCAGTGTTTCACCACCCTCACTGCAAAGAACTTCCTTGAAACATCCCATTTAAATCTCTCCCGTCAGTTTAAATCCATTACCATTTATCCTGTCATAACAAGACCTTGTGAACAGTCCCTCCCCAGCCTTCCTCTAGCCTTTCCCCAGCCTTTCAGATATTGGAAGGCTACTATAAGCCTCGAAGCCTTCTCTTCTCCAGGCTGAAAAGCCCCAACTCTCAGCCTGTCCTCATAGCAGAGGTGCTCCAGCCCTTGGATCATCTTTGTGGCCCTCCTCTGCACTTACTCCAACAGTTTGATGTCCTCCTTGTGTTGGGGGCTCCAGAACTGCACACAGTACTCCAGGTGGGGTCTGAGGAGAGCAGAGTAAAGGGGGAGAATTCTCTCCCTTGCCCTTCTGGCCACAATTCTCTTAATGCAGCCCAGAACATGGTTGGCTGTCTGGGCCATGTGTGCACACTGTTGGCTCATGTTGAGCTTTTCATCAACCCAGACCCCATGTCCTTTTCCTCAGGGCTGCTTTCCAGCCATTTGCCACCCAGTCCTGGAGTTGTACTTGGGATGGTGCCAACCTACATGCAGGACATTACACCTGGGATTCAGAGTTGTCTAAAGGAAGAATTGGTAGTAAAGAATTCTCAGCAAGCTTCTATAGACAACTCAACAACAAAAAGTACTCAGTGTTTGACCCATGTGCAGAAGCAACCACACTTTTAAATCAAATGGCCAATCAGTCCTGTGGACAAGTGAACACAAAAAAGTGAACATCTCTTCCACCAAAAGCAGCATAAAATAATTTTTTGAACCATGTCAAATTCACTTTATGTGGGGTGCAAGTCTAGAAAGCCACCTCAAAGTCCACATAATGCATAAGATCCATTAAATGCTCTTAAAGACTTAAGTAAAATTTAAAAAGCTCGCAGGGCCTGTGAGTGAATTTTGCAATTAAAGACCCAATTATGAACTCAGTACTGCTCCCACTGAAGTCATTGGCAATGCTGGTGTTTGTGTTACTTAACATTTCCTTTTAACTTAGCAATTCAAACAATTAACTGCCTAGCTGCCTAGGGAGAATAAATATAATTAAAATGGTGCAGCTTTTCATTATTGTTGTATGTGCAAATTAATAATCTTAAAGAAAATACCTAGCAAGGGAAAAATAGTTGACTTAGAAAATAGTTAGAGGAGATCATTATTTTTCTAACTGAAATTGCTATTACTAAGAACAAGGATGAAAAAAACCAGACAAATAAACCCTCCCCAAAAAACCCAAAACCAAACAATAAAAGAAAAAAGTCAACCCAAATCTAAAACTTTAAAGTGTCATGTGTTAATTCTCTAATGAATATGAATATTTTAGATGTTAATGGAAAATATAGATACATTGGGAATTAATCTTATGCTATGTTGTCTATCACCTCGTAAAATACATAAGAAGTTAAAGCAAATGCTTCTTGTATTAAATATGTGGGTTGGCAATTTTTCACTCTAGAAAAGTAATGATGTATCACTGGCTGATCTTTTGACAACAAGCAGTGTAACATATTTTAAGCAATTCTTTAGTAATAATTTTAAAGATTCTCTTAAATTACACAGAACAGCAAGGTAAAATGAACAGATCTTTTAACATATTTTTAAAATTTGTATGATAACAGAAAAACCATCCAAGATGAATTAGTATCTACTGGTTACTAAAAGAGATAGAAAAATAAGCTAGATGAGTCTTTGATTTGGTCTATAGATCCCGTGCATAAGAAGGTAGCATGTTCTAATTATTAGAATTTTAGAATTAGCAAGATATAAAAAAAATTAGCAGAGAAGTACTGTGAAGCTATTGAGGGCGACATGGATACAGGAATTAGTGCAGCCTCAGCAAGTTTGTGGATGACACCAAGCTATGTGGCACAGTTGACTTGCTAGAGGGCAGGGATGTCATCAAGAGGGACCTGGACAGGATGTAGAGGTGGGCGCAGACCAACCTCATGAAATTCAACAAGGCCAAATGTAAGGTCCTGCACCTGGGTCAGCGCAATCTCAAGCACAAATACAGGCTGGGTGGCAAGAGGCTGGAGAGCAGCCCTGAGGAAAAGGACCTGGGGGTCTGGGTGGATGAAAAGCTCAACATGAGCCAACCGTGTGCACATGCAGCTCAGACAGCCAACCGTGTCCTGGGCTGCCAGTTGCCAGTAGGGCAAGAGAGGTGATTCTTCCCCTTTACTCTGCTCTCATCAGACCCCACCTGGAGTACTGTGTGCAATTCTGGAGCCTCCAATGCAAGAAGGACATGGAACTGTTGCAGTGAGTCCAGAGGAGGGCCACGAAGATGATGAGAGGGCTGGAGCACCTCTGCTATGAGGACAGGCTGAGAGAGTTGGGACTTTACAGCCTGGAGAAGAGAAGGCTTTGAGGAGACCTTATAGTAGACTTCCAGTATCTTCAGGGGGTGTAAAGGAGGGCTGGGGAAGGACTATTGACAAGGTCTTATTATGACAGGACGAGGGGTGTGTTGGTTTGAGCTAATTGGAGAATTTGAGTGAGAAATTAGACTATTGGCTGAGAGAGAGTTAAACAACACAGTGTCACTTCACCAAGTTTCACTGAGCAGAGAAAAAAAAATTGTTTTAAGAAATGTTCTCAAAACATCCAGATAGCCAGTCGGCTTTGGGAGCCAGTCTGGCTTGGGTCTGTGCTGGCTCCGGCAGCTTTTTTCCTTTGTCTCTTGGTCTTGCTGGATGAATTCAGAGTAAAATCACTAAAACGACTAACTTTTTCCTCCTATTACTAACCTCCCTGATCTTCAGCTTACCTGCAGAATCATCAAGTGGTGAGATAAGGCTGGGGAAGGGGGGAAAGGTGGTAGGGGGAGTTTGGTTACCCTCTCTTGGGGATTTTGGTCTCCGGGAGGGGTGTGGTGTGTGTGTGTATTACCCTTTTTACTATATATTTCTGTATATATCTGTTATATCTTGTAAATATTTTCTTGTATATTTGCATTGCTGTAAATATAAAGCTTCATTTATTAACTTCCAGTGTGTTTTTCTGAGTTTTAGCCGGGGTTTTAAAAGGTGGGGGGGCAGGTCACTGCAAACCCACTACAAAGGGTAATGGGTTTGAACTGGCAGAGGGGAGATTTAAATGGGATGTTTTGAGGAAGTTCTTTACAGTTAGGGTGGTGAAACACTGGACCAGGTTTCCCATGGAGGTTGTGGCTGCTCCCTCCCTGAATGTCTTCAAGGCCAGACTGGATGAGCCCTTGAGCAACTTGATCTAGTGAGAGGTATCCCTGCTTATGGTGGGGTATAGGAACTGGGTGATCTTTGAGGTCTCTCCCAACCTAAACCATTCTGTGATTCTATGATTCCATGAAGGATTCAAAGTGATGTAATCATGATACAGGAACCCAATCTCTGTGGTGCGGCTGACACACTAAAGAGCAGGGATGCCATCCAGGGGCCCTTGACAGGCTTGACAGCCAACTTCATGAAGTTCAACAAGACCAAGTGCAAGGTCCTGCATCTGGGTCAAGGCATTCCAACATAGACTGGGCAGTGACTGGCTTGAGAGCAGCCTTGAGTAGAGGGACTTTGAGGTGCTGGTGTACAAGAAGCTCAATATAATCCTTCAGTGTGTTCTTGCAGCCCAGAAAGCCAACCAGATCCTGGGCTGCATCAAGATAACTATGGCTAGCAGGTTGAAGGAAGTGGTCATCCCCCTCTGCTCCACACTTTCGAGACCCCACCTAGAATACTGCATCCAGTTCTGGTGCCCTATTACAAAAGGGATATGGATGTGCTGGAAGGTGTCCAGAGAAGGGACATGAGGATGATCAGAGGACTGGAGCACCTCTCCTATGAGGAGAGACTGAGGGAGTTTGGGCTATTCAGTCTGGAGAAGAGAAGGCTGCAAGGTGACCTTCTTACGGCCTTCCTGTATCTGAAGGGGGTCTACAAGAATGCTGGAGAGGGACTTCTTAGGGTGTCAGTTAGTGATAGGACTGGGAGGAATGGAACAAAGCTAGAAATGGGTAGATTCACACTGCATGTTGGGAAGAAGTTCTTCACCATGAGGGTGGTGAGACTCTGAAATGGGTTGCTCAGGGAGATGGTGGAGGCTGGATGAGGCTCTAGAGAGCCTGACCTAGTGTGAGGTGTCCCTGCCCATGGCAGGGAGGTCAGAACTAGATGATCCTTGCGGTCCCTTCCAACGCTGGCTGATTCTATGACTGTATGATTCTGTATCTAAACATATTGTTTGGTAATCTGGAAGTGGCCTATCACAAAGTCAGATGATGACATATAGAATCATAGAATCATAGAATGGGCTAGGTTGGAAGAGACCTCAAAGATCATCCAGTTCCAACCCCCTGCCATAGGCAGGGACACCTCCCACTAGATCAGGACGCTCAAGACCTCAT
>VWZI01020960.1:23775-88161 GCA_013396835.1 Psilopogon haemacephalus | reverse complement strand
GTGCACACTGCAGTCTCATGTTGAGCTTCTCATCCTCCCAGACCCCCAGGTCCTTTTCCTCAGAGCTGTTCTCCAGCCACTCACCACCCAGCCTGTATTTGTGCTTGGGATTGCAGCTACCCAGGTTCAGGACCTTACGCTTGGCCTTGTTAAATTTCATGAGGTTAGCCTGGGCCCACCTCTCCAGCCTGTCCAGGTCCCTCTGGATGGCATCCCTGCCCTCTAGCAAGTCAACTGTGCCACACAGAAGACTGGGAGGAGATCTTAGCAATGTATACAAATATCTGAGGGGAGGGTGTCAAGAGGATGGGGCCAATCTCTTTTCAGTAGTCCACATCAATAAGACAAGAAGCAATGGCTAAAAACTGGAACACAGAAAGTTTCACCTCTATGTGAGGAGAAACTTCATTATAGTGAGGGTTACAGAGCGCTGGACCAGGCTGCTCAGAGAAGTTGTGGAGTCTCCTTCTCTGGAGATTTTCAAAACCTGCCTGGATGCATTTCTTTGCAAACTACCCTAGGGGATCTTGCTTTGGCAGGAGGGGTTCATCCAATGATCTCTGGAGGTCCCTTCCAGGCTCTAAAGTTCTGTGATTCTGTGACTCTGTGTAACAAAGGTGTAACCTAAAAAATAACTTAGAGTATTTAAATGTTATATTTTAAGTACTTCCTTACATGTCTTCTATCTATTGCTGAACTGTATTATGAAATTAATTGCAATGCTGAAGTTAAAATTCTTGCTTTATGTAAATTATAAATCAATTCCTTAACATATCCTGTGTATATTTTCATGGAAGAGGTAGAGGTATTGACTTGGAAATAGAAATAATTAGTACTGTTCTTTTTTGGGTGACAACTCAAGAGAAAATCCTGAGAGTTTATGGGTATTCAGTTAGTTCAATGGGTGACAGCTTGTACCAAATGTACACAAAAACCACATAGCAATAGCCACCTGAAAACTGCATTTATTGCAATTTATCTGCTCCCCTTCTGACACAATAAAATTACAGATTCATATGTCAATTGGGAATATACTGCTGCACAACTAGTTAAACTCTTTGGGAGAGATGAACCAAAATGTGCCCACACTCATTCAAAGATACATACTATGTAGGGGTGAGGATTCTTTAGTTGAAGTTCTGCTCTAAAGGGAGATAATCTGACTGCCAATCTGCTTCTGTGGGAAGAGCACTCAACTCTCTCCATAGCAGGACTCTATTTATACCTTGTTTGAGTTTGGCAGTGGGTAATTTCTTAATTAGTCCTTCAAGCCACAAAGGAACTTCTGGGCTTGGAGGTGCCAGCTGATATCTGAGGGCATTGAGCTGATCTTAGCAGCTCCTAGGGGCAGTTGCACATGCCAGACAGACACATAAGTATTTGGAAAAATATTATGATGCTAGATGAAATACCTACAGACCAAATGAATGCAAGTCTGCTCAATAAACCCTAGTAACAATAGGAACTTAGTTTGATATTTTGATGTGCCCTGACATTTAGTCAAGTTGTCTCATATTCTTGAGTGTACACATCTGCAGAAGAAATGACTGATTGCTAATGCTGGATTTGTGGAAAGATATTTTCTTTCTGCATACAGACCTCTCTGCTGATTAGAACTGAAAGTTAAGCTAGCTTTCTTCTCAACAGCAGCCTGGAAGCACAATAGATAGATAATTCCAGCTGCTTTTTAAAGTGATTATTCATGTTTTAAATTCAAGGAGAATCAGGTTAATGTCTATATTCTTAATGCAAATCATGGATTTTAGTGAGCCTATGCAATCTTCCCTGATACATATTTCCTGATTGCTAGTTAGAGATATGTTTTATTTATTGTTTATATGTCTGGCCATATTTTCTAGACTTGTATCTGTGGAGGAAAATCAATGTCCATCAAACATCTAAAACACTTTATTAAATTTACTATCCTGACTGACCACCACTTAGGAAAATTATGCAGTGAAATAGGTAGTATCTAGTAATCAGAGCCCTTTTAATTAGCTCTAAGTATGGCTTTTCATAGCATATTTCTCCTGTAACCAAGGTCACTTAAACCATAATTTTCTGAGCAGCATAAATCAGGAGTATATATTTAAAAAAAGAAAAACAAGCTGAATGTATAATCAAAACTAACATTCAGCAGCTACTATTGGCCTCTTATCCATTAATTAAGGGAGAGTTTCTGTTGAATTATAACACAAGTCAGTTTTTCTAGATGGTTCATTAAAGGCCAGATTTTATTACATATTACATGCTTTATGCTTTTCACACAAACTTATTATATTGCTCAGAGAAGGTGATCTTTTAAAGCACATTAGACTAATGTTCCTGAAACTCCATCTAATGTAAGTTTTATTGAATTGCTGTAACTAAAAAGGTCACCTAATGATTTGTTCAGATAATGGATTTAGTGAAAGGAAAACAAAATGAATGGGTTATTGTAGTAACTCTGACCTTGAGAGACACTTATAGCTACTAAGAATTATGAATTTAGGTACAAATGAAGAAACAAAAAAAAAATTTTTAATGCTACTGCCGGTTTTTAACAGTGGGTATGATGTAAAGCACATGAAAAGGACATTTGTTCCAGTCTTGTGAGGTGCATTGCATACAGTAATAGCTAATATCCAGGAGCAGTTCAGCATCACTTTTTTTTAAAGGGTCACTATAGAAAATTGCCAAAAATCCACAGCTCATAAAGTAGGTTCTTGTTCAGACAACTGGTCTTGATTTTCAATCACTTACTTTTGCTCTCTTTCTTTTCTTTCTCTGTAAAAATGAGGACAGTTGTACATCTCCAAGCACAAGAACTGAGTAGAGCACACAATCACAGAAATGTTCAGTTTGGAAAAGACCCTCAGGATCACCAAGTCCAACCAAGAACCCTACTGCGCAAGGTTCACACTAAGCCATATCACCAAGCACCACATCCAAACAATCTTTAGACACAGCCGTGGCTGGTGACTCAACCACCTCCCTGGGCAACCCATTCCAATGCCTGACTACTCTTTCTGTGCAAAATTTATTTCTTAATATCTAAACTACGCACCTGAAGCTTGAGGCCATTCCCTCTTGTTCTATTATCATGTCTGAAAACTGTAAAGTGATCAAATGCTACAGCATTCAGGCAAGAAAAAAAGAAGAATAAAACCCAAAAATTATAACAAAAAAAAAAAACCACCAAAAACCCAAAACACACCCACAAACCCAAAACAAAAACAAAAGCCTGGGTAAAAAAATGTCTTGCTTTGCTTCACTGTGAAGTGGGTGAGTTAATTCCCTCATTGTCCATTCTTCCAAAGCATAGATAGCACATCTCATCCAGCTTTGTCTTGTATATCTAGATAAAGGCTCTTCAGCAAGAGAAGCTTTGTGCCATCTGTGATAATAAATGAAACACACTGCATTACTGTTCTCAAAAGCAGCCCCTAGAGTCTGTTCATGTATACTGTAAATAATCAGTGTGCTCATATTAATAGAATATAGGCTGTTGAGCTTATATAAATAAAGGAGATGGGTTTAAAAGAGCTCTTCTTGTTTTCCTAAGCCTGAACGAGAGTTCAGAGAGATAAGAAAGGCTTCCCATTGGTTCTGCCAACAACACTTTAGGAATCTCTAAGAGTTTTTCCTCTGACTTTTGTAGAACTTCTGCTATCAGCAGCTCTTTCTTCCTAGAAAGTGAAATTTGGAGGAAAAAAAACCCAGCCAACCAACTAATCAACCAAAGAAAAATCCAAAGTCAAACCAAACAAAAAATCCCAAAAGCCAATCAAACAAAACCCCCAAACTAGGAATAAGTTCAAGTACTACAAAGACAAATCATCAACATTTCCCTATCCAATCTTTACTGTGTTTGAGACTGAGGACAGGAAAAATATCCATATATTTCTTACTAAAGTTTGGTTATTTGGCAATGCAATAAACTTGAGACTCCAGAAAATGAAACAATGAATTGAAGATGCTGCTGCACAACATAGAATTGTAATTCAGTTGCACACATTTACAAACTACTTCCCATAGGAAACAAAAAAAAAAGTTATATTGAGATAAGTGGTAAATTCTCTGTGTCTCCCTCTTTTTGAATGAAAAATGGGTGCCTTTTGCATATAATGATTTAGTTAAACACAATTAATGGTGCTACACACAAGCTTACTGAATGAAAGTGTGTCATTTAGATGTCATGGTTTAATGGTTTCTTTCAGCCTTAGAATTTATGAATCCTTTAGGAGAGTCAGTTATTGTTTAAATATTCCCTTGAAAGACAAAGTGTGAAAGAGCTACATTATTATGGTGGTGTACTGATAAGGTAGGGGCCATTTTCTGAGAGGGGACAGCTAAGCAGTGATGTCGTACATATTTCACAGCTTTTTAAACACAGTAAATTAACTTTAACCTTGAAAATACTTTTTTGTATCTTTTACTAAGTTTTTTGTTAATCAAGAGGCTATAGCGAACCATTCAAAGATAATAAGGAAGCTTATCAGGTACAGCAACTTGGCGCAAAAACAGCAATTGACTGTAGTTACAGAGCTGCCCAAAGACTCTTTTAGCTAATTCCTAAAACTGCAGCACTAACATCTGGCAAAGACTGCCTGGGTTTCTCCCAGTTGTTTTTTTTTCAGCCTCCAACAGCTGTTTAGCAGATGGATACCTGTTGTATAAATTCCTGATACAGCTGTGCTCTTCCCGCTGGAAACACTGTCTTGGCTTGAGTCCTGTAATGGGGTGGGGAGGAAACTGTTCTGTGGAGCTCATTGAAAGGTCAGGTGCTAGAGAACCCTAAAGACAAAAGCATTTCTTTAACATGGTAGTTTAGTTTGTTCTTCAGATCCCTGCTGGCTGATGGTTCCTTTTGAACACTTGACACTAATAAAGCAGATTTTATTCCTTGATGTGCTAATATATATGTGATTTTCTATCCACAGAAAACTTGGTCAGGGCTGAAATATTGCACATCCATACCTACCTCCAGCTCATATAATGGAAGCAGTTGAGCCAAGGATGCAGTGAGCAACATGTGGGCTAATTTGCTCTGCTTTTTAATAGAGACGCCTAGCCCATGGTCTTCTCTGGGTGCTTTTGGTAGCAGTACTCTGGTATATGAAACAGCTTGATGTTGTGGAGAGCAGGGGAATTGATGTGGCCGAGGCAGGAATTATAAAAAATAGAGTTATTTTATTTCCAGAAACCCCTGCCTCCAAAACTCTATACAGAATTAGTTTTTCATTTATTTACGGGTTTCAATTCAATCAGGAAGATCTTCAAAAGGTCCTATAGGCAAATTCAGATATTTAGGAAGTCAGAAAATGCAAACGGTTAAGCTATTAACAGCTTATTTACCCCACTATCAATAGGTTGTCTGAGCAGAGAATTAAGTGGAACAACAGCTCTTCTCACAACGTGAGGAGATAGATGTTCATTGTCGATTCCTTGCTGGATTCTTGCCATGCTGTCTCCAGAAGCGACAAGGGAGAGCCAGCTGCTTTAATGTCCCCATCCAGGATAACAGCCAGGAAAGTTGGCTGTTAGGAAGGTCCCAGAGCTGCCAGCATTGCTCTCAAAGGACCCTGGACCTGCCACTACTTGCAAAGGCTGCACAGGACAGTAGAGGAGTGGGGGCACTGTACTTGCATGGGAAACAGTGCAAAACCCAAGAGCCATGCAAAAGATAGGAGCTGTCCAAAGCTGTGATGGTCCCAAAACAAAGCACTTCTTCAGAAAGCAGGGCTCTGTAAACACAGGGAGCTTTTGCAGGTGGGAATCCTGTTAGGCGGCAACCTTTCAAATGGGAACCCTTTCAGATAAGAACCTCTCAGGAGGGAACACTCATGCTTTTTTCTTTCCCTTTGGCCTTTTCGGCCAATTCATACTGGCTGCAAAAACTCAGCCAATAACCAGCCAATAACCCCTGCATGGGATGGCAGCTTGAGCCTCCACATGTGCCAAAAGGGCCCAGCCAATTCCTTATCCAGCGAGTTGTCCACCCATCAAGTCCATGTTTTTCCAGTTTGGTGACCAGGGTGTCATGTGGGACAGAGTCAAAGGCCTTACTCAGGTCCAGGTAGATGACATCAGTTGCCCTTCCCTTGTCCACTGCTGCTGTGACTTTATCATAGAAAGCCACCAAATTTGTTAGGCATGATTTGCCCTTGGTGAAGCCATGCTGGTTACCATCAGACATCTCTGCTTTGTTTTCCATCTGCCGCAGCAGAGTGTTAGGGAGGATCTGCTCCATGATCTTGCCAGGCACAGAGGTGAGGTCTGTAGTTCCCAGGGTTGTCCTTTTTTCCCTTCTTGAAGATAGGTATTATATTTGCCCTTTTCCAGTCAGCAGGAACTTCACCAGTCTGCCATGACCTTTCAAATACAATGGACAATGGTTTGGCAACTTCATCTGCCAGTTCCTTCAGGACCCGTGGGTGGATCTCATCAGGCCCCATGGAATTGTGCACGTTCAGGTTCTTTAGGTGCTCACAAACATGATCCTCAATTATAGTGGGCAGATCTTCCTTCCCTCAGTCCTTACTTTTGCCCTCTGGAATTTGGACATTGTGGCTGGAGCACTGGCTGCTGAAGACTGAGGCAAAGAAATCATTGAGAACCTCAGCCTTATCCATATCCCTTGTCACCAGCTCTCCATTTTCCTTCTGGAAGGGTCCCTCATTCTCCCTATTCCTCCTTTTCTCACTGATATACCTGAAAAAATTCTTCTTTTTTCCCTTAATATCCCTAGCCAGATTCAACTCCAGCTGTGTTTTAGCTTTCCTGACCTGATCTCTGCTTACGTGAACAATGTCTTTGTATTGGTCCCAAGTTACCTGTCCTTTCTCCCACTCTCTGTAGGCTTTCTTCTTACATCTAAGTGTGTCCAGGAGTTCTCCATTCATCCATGCAGGCCTCCTTGCATTCTTCCCTGCCTTCCTCTTTTTTTGGGACTTAAAGACTGAGGACTATCAGAGACCTTCAGTGAGTTATCCACCCCTGGAAACAGGAACATAGCACACCCAGCAGCACAGATATGCCTGAATAAAAAATGAAAAACAAAAAATTAGACACATATCCCACATATATCCCAAAGCATCAGCTAAATAGTTATAGTATTATGAATAATAATAAAAGCTTAAAATAAATCAGAGCGGTAAATAATGTTTAAAAAATCATTCAGGCCTAAGAAGCAACCTTCAGAAATCCCTAGGTTGGAGAATTATTCTGACTCAGAAGAAAGCCCCACTGAACAAAGACTTACTGCTGAGTAAATATTTTCTTTTTAATCTATTTGTGACTTTTCCTTGAATACTTAAAAAAAAAAGGAAAAGGTGTATGCAACACTTTTATTTGGCAAGGTAACATCACTGCTTCGAGGCACAAAACCAGATTTAGTGCTTGAAAGAAATGGAAGTCTAATGAAACAAGCAAAAGGATGAAAATTCAATGTGTAGTTCTATTTCAAGTCCTTTAAAAATGCTTTTCATAATGACAGTTACTTTTACTGTGAAGACTGTCACAATAAAATATAAAAGTGCCTCTTATGGGATTGTAGTTGATTATTGAATTAAGCACTCCAGTAAAAAAACCTTAACAATGTTTCTGAGAATAGTAAAATCAGGAGGGATTTTAAAGGGAGGAGGGTTATGTTTGTGGGAGATACAGTAGCAACCTTTTGGCAGTCCATATAATTCTTTATGTGTTGCCTTACAGGAGATGCAGCTGCTTTTTGAGATGGGGAAGCATGGTAGAGAGATTTAAAATAAGATTGGGAAGCACAAGGTGAAAAACATCTGTTAGGGATTATGTAGTGAATCTCTGAAAGGTGCACCTTTCTCTCCAGTGTCAGTCATGGAAGCCCAGGTGAGATAAATCTCATTCTATGCATCATTGAAGAAGTAGTTTTCACAAGTGGTCTTTCTCATCTAGAGCCTGCTACCACTTCATTATCATCCTCATTGGTGTGGGACACCACCTTCCTACTCACCAGTTCTGTGAAGAAGGGAAAAGGAATCTCCACTTGTAGATACATGCCTACAAATAATTGCATACTGACATGTAACTAAAGCCGAAAGTGAGATTTGATCAGATATGAAAAATTTACTTAAGAAACTCTGAATTTCTGTGTCCTTGGACTCTTGCATGGTGCTTTCACAAGATACTGTTCTGTAATAATATGTCTCAATGAGTCATTTTGCTTTTCACATCCTGTTGTTTACATGAGCTATACCTTAATGAACCCATAGGTGCTAAGCAGAACTTTTAGGTTTTATCTTTTAAACCAGATATTTTCTCATGTCTGTTGTGGACAGCTGATTTTCATTTTGCATTTATTCATTCTTGCTGCATCCTTCAAGCATCCTCAATTCGAAATATGTTATTCCTATATTAGTAAATTCAAATAACATACTTTTTATCATTTCCTTCTTATACACCTGTCTGGATAGGAATATAGAATTGCCCAGTTGGAAAAGGCCTAAAGATCTTTCAATCCAATCAATGTTTTTATTATATTTGTAGGTCAATATTTTGATTAATAGAAGACCTTGCTATTGATTAAATGATTCACAGCACATCTTGTGATAGCTCAGAAAAGACTGAAAATCGTCACTGTCTGTGGTGTAGTGGGTTTGGGCTGAGCTGGAGTTATCCTTAAAGCATCTTTCCCGTGCTGTGCTTTGCGGTGCTGCAGCTGAATGTTGGTGTCACAGCAGTGTTTTGGCTACTATGAGCTGAGCACCCAGGCTATGCTTTTCCAACATTTCCCCACCATGGGAGTCTGAGGGGACACAAGCAAGCCAGCTGACCCAGAGTGGTCAAAGCGGTATTCCATGCATATGACATCAGCTCAGATACAAGAATGAAGTGAAAGAAGGAAGTCTGGGGGGATTTGTCTGTTGTGTCTGATCTCCAGAGGAACAACCAAGCATAGAGAGCCCTGCTTCTGAGACTGAACATTGTTGATGGGAAGTAGAGACCAACATCTCTCTCTCTGCTTTCACTTCTGCATGGGCTACTGCTTGTGTTTATTATTACTATTTAATTGCTCCTGTTTTATACTGAGTTTTGCTATATTTCCCCCTCTTCCCTGTTCATTTAAGAGGGGGAGTGATAGAGTGGCTTTGGTGGGCCCAGTTGGAAAAGGCCCCAGCCAGTGCCCAACCAGGGCCAAACCACCACACTATGGTGTATCATAAAGTTGATGCAATATTTGGGTTTGGTCAGATGAATCCCCACACTGCATAAATTTACTTATAAATACAGATTCAATGAAAAAAAAATTCTCGAATGTCACTTTGATTATTGCTGGTATATGGACCTCACATATCTCAGAGACAGCTTTGTCAGAGTAGTCATACTGAAGGTGCATGTGTTACCTTCTGAAATGTGCCAGAATGTTGGAGGCCTATCCTTACAGCTATACTGGTCTTTCCTGTGGGCTGCTGGGTAGTGACATAGCCACAACTGTCAACTCTGGTCTCAGAGAAGCAGTTTAGTGGCATGGGACTGAAGTTATGCATAAGTAGGCTGGTTTCATCTGCATGATTTTTGATCTGTGTCTTGAGCAATCAAATAAGATTTTAGCAAAATTCACAGCTAGATATTTTATTTCCCCTCTCTGAAATCTGAGGTTTGTTTTTGTTAAAGTTTATCATTCCAAATTAGTCAGTAATGGGCTGCCAACTACTCGTATATATTAGAATTTATATGCAGAAATACTTCTTTTGCTTATTATGCATTGGCACAGTGACATTTTTGTTTTACATATGTGCACTTCTATATCACTGAGCACTGACAATAGGCTTACGCAAGGATCATTGACTGTGTGATTAGTAATAATTCCATTCAGCAGAGATGATTATTCTGTCTTAATTCTAACACCAAATAACAGTTATAGCAGAATAGCTATGTCCCTTACTGGCAAATGAACCAGGACTTCCTCACTTTTCCCGCATGGCTTTATAAGCACATCTATTGCACTATTCTTAGGAAAACGCCTGCAATTTATTTTCATTGGGACACTTAATGCTTCCTTGCAAACACATGGTAGAACACGGAAGGAAACTGAGATCTGTGTATTTTGAAGTAGAATCAATCATATCTTATTAACCATATAAATGTTAGAGGTCTTGTCTATGCAAGTCTTGACACCAGTTAAGGGAGACAGGATTGTTCAGACAGTCCTTCATTTATCTTAGTTTTCTGTTTCAAGACTGAATGAATCTGGGAGTGGTTGTCTTTCTTCATTGCTTGTAGAAAGAAATTAGAAGCCTGGTTTATACTTTAGATGGATAAGGGTAGATGAAATTATTCACAGTCCTGTAGTCTTTCATTTGGAAATGGATAATCTCCAGAGGACACAGTTTAAGTGAATGGCTACTTAGAGCATTTTTACCAGCACCAAAATTCCTTGGAATTTCAGAGTAAGCAAAAAGATCATGTATTCTTGTGTCTGCAAAGCAGACTGGAGGATGTTCTGAAAACATCACGAATTAGTTTATGCAAAAAATTCTTGCTTGTTCAAAAGTGATTGTACTTCCTGTCTGTGCTTAGCCCTATAGCAGTTACTCTATCACCTGATGACATCACCCCAGCCAAGAAAGGGGATCAGGAAAAGAGGACTTGTGGGTGGGAATGAAACAGGTTTAATGGAATATTCAAACTAATAGCAATGCTAGTATGAAGTATACAAAGCTATATTTATCCCAGAAAATATACAGTAGTCACAAAAGCGATAAAAGTTCTGAGAAGAAGAGCCTCAAGAAGAAGGAATATGAGCAGAAACATCTCTGCATGGCATTTACGGCCTGGGATAACACCCATAGCCAAATAATGTCAGCTTTGTGGGCTGAATCAAAGTTGGTAATGAACTGTAGCCCATGGGTGGCCCACGATTGGGTGGCGAATGGCTGGATAGCAGACCTGAGGAAAAGGACATGGGGGTCTGGGTTGACAAAAAGCTCAACATGAGATGACAGTGTGAGTGTGAGGCAAAGACAGCCAACTGTGTCCTGGGCTGCATCAAGAGAAGTGTGGCTAGCAGGGCAAGGGAGGGGATTCCCCCCCTTTACTCTGCTCTTGTCAGAGCCCACCTAAAGTACTGTGTGCAGTTCTGGAGCTCCCAACACAAGAAGGACATCAAACAGTTAGAGCGGATCCAGAGAAGGGCCACAACAATGATCTGAGGGCTGGAGCACCTCTGCTATGAGGACAGGCTACGAGATGTGGGGTTCTTCAGCCTAGAGAAGAGAAGGCTTTGAGGAGACCTTATAGTAGCCTTCCAATATCTGAAAGGGGCTTACAGGAAGGCTGGGGAGGGACTATTCACAAGGTCTTGTAATGACAGGTTGAAGGGTAATGGGTTTTAACTAACAGGGAGGAGATTTAAATGGGATGTTAGGAGGAAGCTCTTTACAGAGAGCATGGTGAGACACTGGAATGGGTTGCCCATGGAGGTTGTGACTGCTCCCTCCCTGGAGGTATTTAAGGCCAGGATAGATGAGGCCTTGAGTGACCTGTTCTATTGGGAGGTGTCCCAACCATTCTATGATTCTATGATTCTGTCACAGCAAAACCAGAACATTTGTTGTTGTATTCTGTGAACAGAGTGAGGCTCAGGTCTTTCATAACATATATGCACAAGAAGACTGATTTAAGATTGCACTGGCAAACCTGAATGTAGTACATTCTAATGTAAAATCCTCAGTTTCTCAATTTGAATGTTTCTCACTTGTGGCTAGTTAACCTAAGCTGTGGTGTTGCTGACACAACAATCCAACTTTTGAAGCAGAACTATATTGCTACATAACTGTAATATAGCACTTGGAGCCAGTGTTGCAGTCCTGCCTTTTCAACACTCTCATACACAGCAAACCCTCCCAAAATGTCCTTCTTTATGATTTTTTTAATCTTCAGAGTCCTCACTCCAACCAGCTGGCTGCTTCCTCTGCATTGCAAAGTGACAAATGTAACATCTTCTATCTAGACCTTCTTCACAAAAAAATTTGTTACTTGGACATTAATGCTACTTCCCGGGGAACAATAATGTTCCTGTTAGGAATAAAGGGTGATAAGGTGATAAATTAATAAAATTATATAAATTATGTATTAATTTGTCTCCACCTTCCATGTAAAGGTTCTGTATTTGGTTGAGGAATAATCTTCACAATAGGAACCATTACAAATAATTTGAGAACAGCATTTGGAAAGAGATAAATCCAAAAGCAGTACGGCAGCACTACTAGCTAAAAGGAAGAAAACTCCCTGAGACTTTAGGAATATATCCATTACTCCCAATGCCATTTGCCAATTGTGGGAAATTCTGTTTTGTCTCTTTTTGTCAGAAAATCTTCCAGATTGCTACCGCTGCTTGTAATCCACGTGTGTGGTGGGCAATGACCCAGGAAGAGAAGAGCCTCTTGCTCTGCAACTCACCAGTTTTAATCCAGCCAGCCAATTTTTGTGTCACATATTACCACCAACCATATCCATGCCAAAACTGATAGCCATCAGTTCTTTGTTTGAACATGCCCAAACACTGCCAAAACATCCCCAGACTTGACTTTGCACAGGATCTGTAGCCTGGGAGAAGGGGCCAGGTAAATTCACTGATCCACAGGCCTGAAAGGAGAGACGTCTGCTCTGGCTCCCATCATCCCAGCTTCCCTGTTTGCCCCATTCCATCTTTGTGGGTCAGGAGAAGGGTTTTGGGTACACTGCCCCAGTTCCATAAAACCTCATATTGTTTTCTGGGGTATTTTTGCACTATTCTCAAAAGCTCCATGTGGCTGGTCATCTGTCTTTTAAGAAAACAATCCACCACTTAAATCATCTGTGCATCAATATTGTGTTCTTCTTTTTTGTTAAGTTCTCTCTATCTGCCTTTCTCACTTCCATTCGTAGCTCTTCTATTATAGTCGATGGATCTTCCACCTGTTTGACGCTACTCGTAAGCCATTAGTTTCACTGTGTGGTTAGCCATGCTGAAAATAAGTAGCATTTTTATTTGTAACTGTGTAGTGTGGGTAAAAATGGAAAGAATTGCTTGGTGTGAGGTGCAGACTAGTAAGGACACACATCTACAATCAACTTGTAAGCAAACGCAGCTTCAGAATAGGTTTTGATATTGAAACATGATGGATAGTAGGAAGAAACCAACTGGCAATGTAAAACCTTCCTTGGATTGATGTTGTCCTTGAATCTGGTGTCTCTAATCTTGATTAGAGTAAACCATCACTAATAATAATTAATCAAAGTTTAGCTCTCAGATTGGTAAGCAGCCAGAAAAAAACCCAAACCATGATATTTGCATTAAACCGTTATGTTTATCTGTCTGTTTTTATGATACAAACAGCTTGTTTGAAGGAAACAATTTGTAAAAAGCTTGAAAACATACAGTTTAAGCAGATATTTATTTGACATTCTTAGTCCATAGTGTCTCCTACAAAATGCAATCTAATTCATTAAAGTTCTGAACCACAGAAGCATAAAATGATGTTGGAATAAAATCCCACAGTACTTACCAGTGTTTGTGAATGACTAATGCTGTTAGGGATATTTCCTGTCATTATCTGCTTTTGAAGGAGACTGAGTGGGATTTCTTCAGATAAAGTATTAAGCCTTCCTACACAGAACACAGGCCTGATGCAGTGAGTGGTATTAAAGGGAAACAGAGCTGAGATTACACTGTGTGGAGTGCCATTTTTTACCTTTGCCACTATTTAAAGTATCATAATGATTTTGATGACAGTCACTTAACTCCCCATATGTAGAAAATTTCACTTGGTCATATAACAGCTTTTATTATATTCTGAAAGAATGGGTTTGAAGAAGGTTTTTGACCATTGCATTTACAAATAATTGGCATTTTAGTCTGATATAATTTAAAATCTTCAATGGCTTCATTAATTTTCTTTTAGTTAAGTATTTCAGTGCAGGCTGAAGCCCTGTTGAGTTTAGCTGTGCTTTCTTATCTGACATATCAATTTTGATTAAGCTGATCAGTTTCCAGATAGCAATGCATCTGAGAAAACAGAGAAATAGTTTGTTTCTCTCTGGAATGTCTGTGCATTACTAATGTGCTAATGCCCACCAACATCTTGGATTTTTTTCATTATTAGTGGAATTAATTTTCCATCATTGCATTACCAGATCCTCAGCAGCTTTTTGGAGAGTTGGATGATGTCTACAGAGACGGGAATGAGAGATTAGACCTAGTAGCTTTGCATATATCCAAACGGTCAAGAATGTCTCACACTGTTACTATAAATGCTTGTTATCTTCATTCAGTGTTTAATTATGACCAAATATGCCATATTTCAGAAGAGTGTAGCATCTAGAACACTGAATGTAATGTGGCATTTGTTAAAATATTCTGACTCTTTATTTATGACAAAATTCCACATAGAATCATAGAATCATAGAATGGTCTAGGTTGGAAGAGACCTCAAAGATCATCCAGTTCCAACCCCCCACCACAGGCAGGGACACCTCCCACTAGATCAGGATGCTCAAGACCTCATCCAGCCTGGCCTTGAACACATCCAGGGAGGGAGCAGATACAACCTCCCTGGGAAACCTGTTCCAGTGCCTCACCACCCTCACTGTGAAGAATTTCTTCCTAACATCCCGTTCAAATCTCCCCTCCGCCAATTTGAACCCATTCCCCCTCATCGTGTAGTTACAAGACCTTGTGAACCGGCCCTCCCCAGCCCTCCTGTAGGCCCCCCTCAGATACTGGTAGGCTGCTATAAGGTCTCCCTAAAGCCTTCTCTTCTCCAGGCTGAAAAGCCCCAACTCTTTCAGCCTGTCCTCGTAGCAGAGGTGCTCCAGCCCTCTGATCATCTTTGTGGCCCTTCTCTGGACTCTCTCCAACAGTTCCATGTCCTTTACATACAGTAAAAATACTATTTTCTTTCTTCCCTAAAATGCCTGCAGCTTCAATATGGTTTATAAAACAAGAACTTAGGTCTTCAACTCCTAAAGTGGGATTTTTGTAATAATTTTTTATATCAGATTGTTGACTTGTTCTTCACTATATGAGTGTACTGTTTTGCAATTAATTTATAAGTTTAAAACTATAAAGTGTAGTGAAAAATTTCTACTCTGAGGGTGTGTTTTCAATAGGTTTTCCAATACTTAAGCTTCAAGTCAGAAGTTGCATCTTTGTAATGTGTTGTTTTAAGGTTAACACTTTATATTGGCGAAAGTACATTCATATTAATAAATACATCAATGTCTACCCATATATAAATTATTCCATACAAAAATATAAATTAGTATGTATGTATATGTGTATGATTTATATGCATTTGTCTCTTCACATGCCAATGTGTTTCAGTGTATGGCATCAAGAGACAAATTCAAGTGGTCTTTGTGTTCATAGTAGTGCTGTTGAACAATCTGATATTGGCCAAGACTATAAAAGACTTACTGAGTTTAATTTGTTGTTGTTGTTGAATTTATTTGCTAAACGAAAGGTGAACAATAGAACTTGAATTAAAATACCTGAAGGAAAGTTGTGGAGAAGCTGGCACTGGTCTCTTCTCACAGGTAATTGGAGACCGAACAAGGGGGAATGGCCTCAAGCTGAGGCTGAGTATATTTAGATTGGACATTAGGAAAAAGGTTTTCATGGAGAGTGTGGTCAGGCACTGAAATGAGCTGCCCAGGGAGATGGTTGAGTCACCCACCCTGGCTGTGTCTAATGCTCATTTAGATGTGGTGCTTAGGGATATGGTTTAAGGTAAACCTTGTAGAGTAGGGTTATCAGTTGGACTTGGTGACCCTGAAGGTCTTTTCCAACCTGGATGTTTCTGTGATTCTGTAATTCGTTCCCATGTGTCCTGTGATTATAGAAAATTACACAACTATTGCTACACTATCTCACAAAAATAGAAAAATTATCTTTTTTTTTTTTTTACATTGTTTAGTGTAATTTTTATAATGGTGTTTATAATGGTGTCATGAATACATCTATCAAAAAGATAAGATTGTGAAAACATTTCTTATATGCAATAATACCTGCTCTTCGTACCCTTCTGGTGTAAATCTGTCACCACAGAGGTCTCAGGAATCTGCACTGATGTGCTGGAGGTAACTTCACTGACATGAGGCATCTGATTCCCTGGACTTCTAAGCTGTTACACAAAGAAACTGAGACAAATCTGTTTTGCTTCTTTTTTTCCCCAGGTTTCAATTGCTGTTAAGAAAACAGGAAGTAAAATAATACTGGCAGATCGGTAAGTCTTACTGTTTTAAGATATACTAGTTTCATATTTTCAACTTGTTATGTCTGAATGTTTGGTTTTCCTGGATTGTTCTTTTAATGACATCATAGCTTTCAGTTTAACTCGAGAATTAATTCAAGTCATCGTAAAACCAGTACAACATTCAAAAGCAAATCTTTGCCCTTGAAAACTGATGTCCACACTACAGGAAAATGTTTTAGCTTTTACCTTCTTCCTTTGCAACATACCTCTGGTTTAGGTCAATTGAACATATCTCTGAAATTGTTGGAAATGAGGCTGCATAACTTCTCTCAGTAGAGCAGTTCATCTGTCATTCCTGAAAGTCATATTCCGTACTGGCAGAAATATATGTGGTATCACTGCTATGGCACATACACAGAATTCCAAATCTGATGTTTCTCAGAGATGCTGTTGAGGTGTCAGTGTGTTTCTCAGGAACAGGTTTTCATCTAGCCAAGCCAAAGAAAATCTTTCTGTCCACTTCAGTGGTAGCTGGTTTATTATTTTTTTAAAAGTTGGCACAAATTGTACATGTTTTGATGTAGTTGTTAGATTGAAACTATTCCTATTATCTCCACTGGAGATTTTATTAATTTAGTACTATATTGGTTTTATTCTAGTCATGTGTCTAGTCATTTAGCCATATGTTGGTGTAATAGGAAACTAAAACACAGACCACAGAATTGTTATCTCATTGTTTGAGAAAAATATTTTTTTTTAAAGCCAAGGAAATTAAATACTTATGAATAAATGAGAAATCACATAGGTATTCACCAAGTTGTTTCTGCAGTTTGATCTACAATTCTGCATGTTAGCATACCAGAGTACAAAATCAGTTATTTTAGGGTGCTCTTGTACCTATAACTAGAGGTATCTGTCATCATAAGATGCTACTTCAAAAGAATTTGAAGTGTTATGTAAGGAGAGATGAAGAAATGATCTTTCCTATAGATTCTTGACAAAATATTTGCATAAAATAGCGTTACGTGACTTTACTGTGAAACACGTTCTTGATAGTAAATGAATGTCAGAGAGACAAAACAGGTGCAACACACTATACAAAAATCATAGCTCTGCTCCTGTGAAATTGCCTCAATTAGGGAGCATTTATATTTGAAATTTCTATTGTTTTATTCATCCTTTTAGAGCTGTTTTACTAGCAAAATGATTGATGGAGCCAGGCACTGAGTCAAAGGAATAAAATTACGTGAATGTTAAAAAATAAACTAAAGTGAAAGGGAAGGTAGCACAGGTGGTCCTGGACAAACAGGAATGTCATCAGGAAGATACTGGGTTTAACCTTTTTTAGTATTAAGTTCGGCATCTGTACAAAATAAGACTGCAATCTTAAGATCGCATTGAGAAAGGATATTTATATGAAACAATTGAATGATAAGAATGGGTCCTCACCATGCATTTTCAAATGCATTTTTCATTCTGTTTTCCTGAAAGGGAGTCATTGTGGTTAAATTGTTTCACCTAGTTGAACTTTTTTTTTTATATTGTGTACGGAGCCTGAGCTGGCAAGCCTTTTTCCTAATGGCAGCCCTGGGTTAGCAGAATCCTATTTTATATGCTGAGCAGGCAGCTATAGGAAATGTCACAGTTCATATTGGGGAAATCATACCACTGACCTGAAATCAAATCAAGCAGTGAATATAATACAGTGTTAGTGGCTTGGTTTCTGCCTCTCCAGCCTACATTGTGTTCACTTCCACTTTATAGGTGCATAGTGGATTCCAGTGCAGCTGTGGTACCTTTACATAAGGAAGCGATTCCCCTGGAAAACAGCTTACTAATTACTTTAAGGAAGAAAAATAATATGTTGCAAAAGACATAATATAAGAAGTTTAAATGATGTTTATGTTAGGACACTAAAGCTTAATCTTGCTATCTAGCCAAACAGAATCTAGGACCTGATTAGGAAGGCATCCAAAGTTAGATACCACAGATTACCTCTCTTAACCTTGACTAGATCTTGCATAATTTAGAGAAATCTGCATCAGTGCATCATCCCCATTCTGTAATCTCTATGCAAGCTCTTAAAATGATGCTAGATCAAGTGCCTCTGTTTTTTTATTTTCTCTTTTTCAGCCAGGTGGGGGGGGGGGATATGTGTCTTTATTTGTTTAGTTGTTTTTCTTTTGTCATTATTTCCCCCTAAAAAAGGTTGTTTTCTAGAAAACTGTAAACCAGGAGTATATAATATTGCATTTCAGAAGTCCTACTTGAATTTTGGATCCCAATATCTCATTAATTTCTCACCAGAAGGGAGGACCAATGAGAATACAAAAATAAAATTATTTATTTGAGATTAATGAGAGTAGAGTATATTCTATAGTCTCTCTCATTAATATCAGATAATCTCAGATAAATCTTAGCTAGAGCTAAAATAAATTTTATCTGAGGAGGTAAGTCTTACCTGAGCTGGAGCTCATGAGTCTTAGCTCCAGCTAGTGTTGCCTTTGATGCTTCTTTCAGTTGTGTGACCATGACTTTTCATGCCTTACTCCTCCCGTACATTAGGGAATGATTTGTAAGGCAGGCATCAGAATTTGGAACAGCTACAAACTGAAACATAAAGCAATTAATATGATTCATTAGGACTTTGGATGTCCAGCAGGACATAGATTTCCATGCAATAAGTTTTTAAATAAAATATTAAATTAACTGTGTCTTTTGTCATCACTGCAAGCCACCATTAGTCATACGCTGCTAGTGAGTGTGATTTATGGTAAGACACAATGACATAGCCTAAGGCACCACCAAGCCTTGTGATGTTTGTGTAACAAGATAATTGTGGCAGAGCTTATACAGCGTTTGTGATGATAAATCTTAATCTGATATGATTGTCCTGTGTTATGAAAGAACAAAGATAAACTGTAATTACAGACCTGCAAGACATTTTGATCATAAGATTTGTGTTCTTTTTCAGCCTGATGTTCTCTCCAAAACTTCTTTTATGTTTGTTTACAAAACTACTGTTTTTATACTGAAAATATTATCTCAGTAATAATTAGTTATATTTTATCTGTACTTAAAATTGTTTAGTACATAGTGTTACACTTGTAATATGGAATTAAATCTGAGAAATATTTTTTGTTGTTGTTCACCAGCTTATTTTTAAGTCCTCTCTTGTGGTCATTCTCCTCCGTGTGAGTAGCATCAGTACCTTAAAAAGAATGAAGAAATCCTGGTCCATACGTAGCACAATGCACAAAAGGGGTTATAATTACAAAGTTCAGAATTATCACCCATCACAGTTTAGTTTGAGGCTCACTGTTGTGGAAGATACATGTCCTGGCGTGTCCAGGCATCATCCCATGATCCCCTTCCCTCTGCTGCTGGGCAGAGGGGAAGCAGACCACAGGGAGAAGACAAAGGCTTAGAAACACCCACTTTGAGGGTCCAAGACTTGCCCAGACTTGTTCTTCCTAAATAAGGGAAAGCAAGCTCCTGACTTCACCTAATATGGTCAGTTTTGGCAAAGAGCAAAAAGGGCCATTGCATTCAGGCAAACAATAGATTTGTGCCACATACCTGCACTGCTTTGTCTGCTCTGTTCTGCCACATTATGCTCTGCTTTGTCTGTAATGGCTTTCAGGACAGTGATGGAACTACCTTCAAGTGTTTGGGTACTGTCTGCTACTATTTTCTGAGTAAAAATTCAAAGCCTCTTTGTAAGAAATATACGAGATTCTCTTGTGCCTTCTGCCTTAGCAGTAGAAAGGAGCATTTTGGGTCCCCTAGTAGGCAAGCAATATAATTGAAACTGAGAACCCCTTTCCAGTTCTGAGTTTAATGTTTGCTTTTGCTAATGATTTCCTAAGTGTTCTAGATTGCCTGTTCCCTGTGTGTATAAATATCAATACCTTGCGTTTCAAACATTGCAAATAAGTTTTGTGGTGAGATTTAATCCTAATAAGCATTTTTCATAGTTATTAACAATCTTCACCTGGATATCAAAATTAATACTAATTATTAATTTTGCATAATTTGTAACAATTAGTAGCTGGAGAAAAAAGCATGACATGCCGACCCATTCTTAGGGACTCCAGATAATGCTAGAAACACTACTTCAATTTACTTAGTGCATCCCACATAATTTTGGGAATGTTGTGGTTCCTTAAATTAAGCCTGCCTTTACAGACACTGAAAAAGAGTGGTTCAGCTCATGTTATATCACCGTCCTTTGGTGGAACAGAATCTTTCTGAGGATCACAGGACAGCTCAGGCTGGAAGGAAGCTCATGAGGTCTGCAGTCCAATCTTCTCTTCAAAGCATGGTCAATCCTTAATTCACAGTAGGCTGCTCAATTGAGTTTCTACATACACTAGACAGATAATGATAAAACTGCATCAATTTCCCTGTCACATGCATTGATATGATGCATTTTTCTCTCTGCTTTTGTATTATTAATACCATATATTTATGTCAAGACAATTTGTAAGTATCCCGGTGGAGTTAAGAGTCCTAAAGTATCTAGATGCAATAATGAACTCCTAATTATAAAGACCTCCTAAAGAGAACAATCAGACAAAATCTGGGGTTAAAATAATCCATTATGGTCTCCATTTTTAATTGAAAAAACTGAGAACACCTCAGAGGGAAAATAAATACTATGTCTAAAGTCACATAGGTAGTATCTTGAAATTCTCTTAGTATTGTTGTTATGTTTTCACTGAAATTACAAAGTTAAAAATTTAGCAGATAATCGCATTGCACATTGAGACTTGTTTTAACATGAAGGAAAAATTAAATAAAATCCAGTCAGTTCTCATCATATCTATTTGTAACATTTTTAATTCACCTAAAATGAAACTGGAAATGCTGCCTACTTATAGACAAGGGATTGATGACTGGGATTAAAAAAGAAAAATCTCTCAGTGGTAATTTGCAGCACTCTTTAATCAAATTAATGATTTAAAAGATCTTACTAGAATACAATTTAATACAGGATTTTTATCAGGGGTAAAATGAAACACTTTAGAGAGTAGCAATTACAGATTGGTAACAGAGAACTGTTATTCCTGTTTTATGGTGAAGGGTTTGACACCAACAATGATGATACCATAGTGCAGTAAGACAAATATAAGCTATAAATAACAAATACATAAAGTTTCATTGAGGTGAGGATGTAAACAGAGTTATTGAATAAGTGACAGCAAAATGTAGTACTTCAGCATACAGGACCTCAGGACAGAACCTGAACAGGCAGAAATGTTCAGTTGTAAGGACATAGATCTAGAGGATCATGATATTTTAATTTTGATAAATCTGTATAAACTGCTCATTTGTTGAAGAGAGTATAGGAACAACTAAATTGTTTTAAAAAGCTTGTGGGATTCTTTAAAAAATCTGTATGATAACTAGCCAATATTTAGTATATTACCTAATATAGTCAGGCAACTTATGTGATATTTCACGGCCCTAGAAGGAGAAATCAGCACAAGTTTTCTCCTGGAAACTCATGAGAACTTTGGTAAAAACTCAACCCAACAGAAAATTAAATGCCTTTGCTTCAATATTTAAATTATCATGGAGTATTAGAGCCCACATATATTACTTAGCCGTTCATGATGCTTATGCTAGACTAGAAACAAAATCAGTAAGTTTTCTCCTCAACCACTTCCTCTATATAATATGTTGTACAACATTTCCAGAAGTGCCGGATGCAAATTCAGCTCCCGATGAAGCTAATAGAACAGGTTGACTGTCACAGTGCTTGTATGGGTGGTGAGGCACTGGAATAGCTTGCACAGAGAAGCTGTGGAGACTCCAGCCCTTGAAGTATTTAAAGCCAGGTTGGATGAGGCTCTAAGCAACTTGTCTAGTAGGAGGTGACCCTGCTTATGGCAGCTGGTTTGGAGCTAGATGATCTTTAAGGTTCCTTTCAACCCAAACCATTCTATGATTCAGATCTCATTCTGAACAGTTCCAGTAACTGCATATAGTGGAAGGGCTAGTCACAGACATGTTATATATGTCTCACTAGTTAGAGTTAAATGCACAAGTAGATTAGTGTCTCATGTCCTTCCACTGTAAAAAGGCTACCGAGAAAGCATAATTACGATGCTCATGCTAACTTCATAGGAGTAAAAATGTTGGCCAGAATTACTAAATTGCCATAAGAAGATAGAAAACAAATAGAAACCCAAGAAACTTTGGTGATGAGACCTTTGAGACCAAGACTGTTTACAGCATCTGATTTCAAGAAAACAGTATTATGAAATGTTACTACTAAATGCAGAGAAGACTGTGACAATATGTCATGGCATATCTTGTGTGTCAATTGTTTTCTCCTTTGGGAAGTAGAGCAAAAAAGGAAGTGTTGTGTGTACCATCTGTTTAGCGTGATCCTACGCTTGTTGCATATATCAACCATATGACCAGTCCATGTGTGTGCCAGAAGAGATCACTCTTTTCCAATGCTCATTTAATTGTGCTTAAAAAGGAAGCCTCTACAGCTTGCCTTTAACAAAGCAGATTCTTGAAATAAATTGCATAGCTCTAGATTTAATGATTATCTACTTTGGCCACTGAATTTGGGCCTCTAAATATGTATCAGTAAGGCAATCTTCTTCCACTGGAATGTGTTTCACCTTGCTAAACTAACAACTGCAAATATGATTAATCACTGTTCACTTAGGGTCATTTGTTATGAATGGCTTATGTAGTTACTACACAGAGCATCCTTCCAGAGTGGTGTGATAAAGTGAAGGCTTTTACAAATTGAATTCTTGCTTGGCTGGTGCCTACTGCCATTACCTGTGTGAAATTGCATGGCTGACTCTTACAGACTGTAATATTTTGAGAAATTGTCCTAATATCTCAGAAATACATCAACAACCAAAACCTACAAAAAATCCAAAGCTAAAAAACCAAACTACTGCAAAACCCTCATCAGCCAGAAATTCCTATACTCTCAGCTATTCTGTAAACAAATTCCCTGTTCACTGCATTCTAAATTTAGCAAGGTTAAGATAATGTAACAAAACCCAAACCACTAAAAAAACAAACCAACAAACAAAAAAACTCTTAAAAAAACCAAATCAAATTGATACAACTTGGTCACTGTAAAAGTTATGTAGTTTTAAGAGTGCTGCTTTAAAACTTTTTCTAATGCAGAGCACTTTAATTTGGGAGACATGGCTGTCAAAGGGAAATATTTTTCTTCCTGGCAAAACAAGCAGATGAAATTACACTTCTGTCTCTAAGACATCACAAAAGACAAGAAACATGTATGTCTGCCAAACTGGTCTATCTTGACTATTAAATTCCTCCTAGCTTCTAAGAAATTATCTTTGAATCTGATAAAGGTAATGTGTCCATTCTGAAAAAGACTGATCTTGAGAATCAGCACATTAATCAGTTTCTGTTTTGTTTTTCTCTTGTATCCACTCTTTGCTTTTGAGTCATTTTTTCCCAAATACATTTTTTTTGTCTTTTGGCTTTATTTTTCAATTAATTTAAAAAAAACCACAAAAAAACCAACAACCGTATATTTTATTCAACTATACTGAAGAAAGCTTCCATAGAATCAAGTGGTAGTAGTGCACCAAGTTGTACTTTGGCAAACTGTAAAAATAAACACTTTTTTTAAAAAATAATTGCTCTAAAGTATCTTTCCAGGTACAAGTTATTGTAGATGAACTATTTCCTTAGGATATTCACTTCTCTGGAGGTTCAAATCTTTATCTTCAATGCAGTAACAAATAAAACACAACTATGAATGCCTATGACCTTCATTCCAAAGCAAATATGGATTTGTTGAGTGGAATGAGAATAAAATTAGTGCTTGAGGAAAAATGCAAGAAATAATTAAACTGAAGCCTCTAAACAATACTAGTGTTTCTATATCCAATACAATAAGTTTTTCCATAATCAGACTGGTATCTCCTGCTATTTTAACTGAAATATTACATTAATTGGAATAAATTAAGAGTATAAAGCATGTCTTTTCAGTTTGCATTGACTTTCTGTACATTTCTTAGAAACATCCTTATAATAGCACTTAAATCTTTAGTAGTAGCAAACAGAAACTAGTATTATCACAGAAGGAGTGATTGCCCATTGGAATGGGCTGCCTGGGGAAGTGGTGGAGTCACCATCTCTGGAGGTGTTTAAAAGGAATCTGGATGAGGCTTAGTGCCATGGTTTAGTTAATTAGCAAGGTTAGGTGATAGGTTGGACTGTGTGATCCTGGAGGTCTCTTCCAACCTGGTTAATTCTGTGATTCTGTGATTGTTAAAATAGAGCAGAGGTACCTGATGAATATAATATAATATATTTAATAACCTGGTTTGATCTCTTACTTCAAAATAGAATATCATATATTATGGTGAATTTGGAGGCATGATAAGTTAAAGGAACTTTAATTATTTTATAGGAGCTGTCTTGTGAGTGGCATCAAGAGAAGCATGGCCAGCAAGTTGAGGGAGGTGATTCTTCTCCTCTGCTCCACTCTGGTGTGATCCCACCTGGAGTACTGCATCCAGTTCCCTATTACAGGAAAGATGTGAATGTGTTGGAGTGTGTCCAGACAAAGGTCATGAGGATGGTCAGAGGGTCTGAACACTTCTCCTATGGAGACAGACTGAGAGACTTGGGGTTATTTATTCTGGAGAGAAGGCTCTGAGGAGACTTTATTGTGGCCTTCCTATATCTGAAGGGTGCCTACAGGAAAGCTGATGAGGGACTCTTTAGGATGTCAGGTAATGATAGGACTAGGGGGAACAGAGAAAAACTGGAAGCAGGTAGAAGTGGGTAGATTCAGACTGGATGATAGGAAAAAGATCTTCACCATGAGGGTGGTGAGACACTGGAACAGGTTTCCCATGAAGGCAGTGGAAGTCCTATTCCTGGAGGGCTTTTAAGGTCAGGCTGGATGAGGCTCTGAGCAACCTGATCTGGTGTGAAGTTTCCCTGCCCATGGCAGGGAGTTGGAAATGGATCATCTTTGCAGACCCTTCCAATCTTGACAAAAAACAACTCAACTCAAAATCCAGATAGATAATTGCCTTTATCGCCTTACATTTTCTAAACTTTGCAGTAATTTAAGACACTGTAAGATGTCATTACCTCCTTGAGACACCTAGCAATCTGAAAACTTGTTATTTGCCAAAATCACTTCTGTGGTGTATATTACACAAAGCATAAGTGATTCCTGACATGATGGCTTTTCTAGAACAATTGAACATATTACTGTTAAACAATATCAACAGGTAGTTGTAAATGTGGATACTGAATCTTATTTCATAATAGATTTTTATAAACTACCAGGCAAAGGCAAGTAAAAAATATCAATATCTATAAAATTACAGTCATTCAGTTTGAACAGACCCTGGGAAATCTGTTTCAACATCCTACCCAAAACAAAGTCAGCTCTGAATTTGGACCTGGTTACCTACAGCATTGAGTTGGGTTTTGAAAGCCTTCTGGCTGAAGGCGTCAGATCTCCTGTGGCAGCCTTTTTATTCCTCAATATGAAGTAGATTTCTCATGCCCCTAGACTGCAATGCTGTGAAGAGATTGTCTTGTGTACTTGACTGGGGTGTTTTTGTTAGGTGCCCCTGAAGCTGTCTCTTCTCCATGCTGAACAAACCCACTTCCTATGGCATTTTCATACAGGAGTAGTGGTGGCCCTTGAATGAATTCACTCCAATTTATCAGTTGTCTACATGTTGTGTCACAAGAGAAAGAAAATTCCTCCCATGGGTTTTCTGAAATTGCTCCTGCTCTTAGAGCCCAGGGTCTTGCTTCACTTTGCTGCCAGGGCACACTGATAGCTCATGCTCTTAGACTCTTCCACAGAAGTCAATCCCTGGACAATATTATTTGGGAATGGGGGGTATTAAACTCTTCCACATGCAGGACTTCATCTTAATTCAGGTGAACAGTTGTCAAAGCTCTTCTGTAAATAGTAAAACTTTTCTGTTATTAACTTGATGTTGTGTCATGACCTTAGTTAAATCTGTTAAAACAGATTACATTGTGTGACTTTATACCATAGCCTCTTTTATTATTTGTGATTTAAGTAGAAAATAGATGTGAAGTTAAAATAATAGAGTGTAGTGGCAAAAAGGAAGGAAAATAGTAGAGAAGAAACCAAAGAAGTAATAAAATAGTATCTGCGGAGAAGATTCTTGGAATGTCAAACTTCTGGAAATCAATACAATATACAAAGACTATGTTGAAATAGTACCCAAAATCTTAATAGGATTTTCATTATTTTGTCCTTGGGAAAGGAAAAGTCAGTAGCCTGGAAGATTTTTTTGCCTTAATAGAAGATCTTGTTTTATAAAACATATTCCAATGATGTAATGTTCTCATGCAATAATAGGTACATTATATCAACTGCTTGAGTGAGCCATATTAGAGAATTTCTCATCCTGTGTGAAATATTCCAGGTCCCATTAAGCTCTCACAGATGCTCAAGTATTTTTTCACTGGCTGATCTGCCTGTAATATGAAAGCAAAAAAAAACCAAACAAAAAAAGGAAAACCCAAACAGTCTAAACTTTGAGCATGGCAAAAGTGAACAAAGTAACTGAACTGCTCTAAATTTCCTTTTTTAAAAGCAGTATAGGTGTATTGTACATTCAAGGGAGGAAAACAGCCATGCATAAACTCTGTGATGTGGTGGACTGCCTTGAGTGATGGGTTGTCATCCAGAAGGATTTTGACAGGCTTGAGAAGTAGGCTGGTGTAAACTGCATAAGGCTTAACAAATAGAAGTGGAGGTTTCTGCATCTGGGTCAGACCAGTACCAGGCACAAAAGGAGGCTGGGTGTAGAGTGCGTTGAAAGTAGCCCTGAAGAAAAAGAATTGGGGGTGTTGGTTGATGAGAAGCAGTACAGAGGCCAGCAGTGTGCTCGTGCAACCCAGAAGGTAAGACATATCCTAGGCTTCATCAAGAGTAATGTGGCCAGCACTTCAAGAAAGATGATCCTCTACTCTTGTGAGACCCCCACCTCAAATACTGTGTCTAGTTCTGCTCTCCTCATCCTAGAACTGTTGAACCAAGTGCAGAGGATGACCACAAGGATGAGCACCTCAGCTATGAGGATAGGCTGAGGGAGCTGGAGTTGTTCAGCCTGGAGAAGACAAGACTCTGAGGGAACCTTAGAGCTGCCATCTAATACCTGAAAAAGAGCCTCCAGAAAAGCTAGAGGAACTTTTCATAACAGTGCCTAGGAAAAGTACAAGGGAGAATGGTTTTAAGCTGAGATAAATTAGGTATAGATTTTCAGATTTTCAGTATGAAGGTGGTGAGACTCTCAAATAGGTTTTCCAGCATGGTTGTGGGTGCCCCCTCCATGGAAGTCTTCAATGCCTGGTTGGATAAGGACTTGAGCAATCAAAGTCTAGTTCCATGGCAGGGAAGACACAGTAGATGATCTCCAAGGTCCATTCCAACCTATACCATTCCATGATTCTGTGGTTGTGGATATGACTGATTATTTGCTGAAATTTCATTCCTATAAATTTATAAAGTCCATTAGTCATTGTTTTTGGTTGTCTGAATCACATATGGAAATAGTGTTTCTGTAACACAGAAACCTCATACAAAAGTTCAGATTCATTTCCTGGGAGTCAGAAAATGTGCTAAAAAAGATCTTTTTCCACAGCCAAGTGTTTTCAGAAACCATATTCTTGTGTTTTAATTTGGACAGTCTGTACCTTTTTTTTTTCTTTCTTTTTTTCTTCTCTTTTCTCTTAGTGTTCCAGTGAGAATTCCTTTTGATTCAATTTTTTAGCATCTGTGCTAACCTCACAGAACATGACACTTGATGAGGTATATTAGACAGTTTATATGAAGAATCGATGTGAAGAAAAAGCTGCACTGAACAACAATGTGCAGCTAATTCAGAGACTGACTGCTTCACCTTTATTTAGATTCCCCACTTCACATCACTTTTCTCTCATCCTTTTTTCTTGCCTCCCTTTTTTTTTTTTTTTTTTTTTTTTTTTGTAAACAACCAATTTAATCTTCCCCTGCTTCAGTTCTATGTCTGTAAAATAATTATAATGTTTCTCTCCCTCAAAAGGCTCTTGGGCACCTTAAAAATAAAGAAACAATGAACAAATAAGCATGCAAACAAATAAAAACCCACAAACAAAACAACTAAAACAAAACAAAAATTACAATAGATTTTCAGATGCTGCAGCAAAGGATAATACTAGCACTGTGAAGGAAACTTTGCTTCATCTTAGGTGTTTAAGTAAGGATGTGTTTTCTTGAGTTTCCTAGGAAGATAAAGTTCCTTTTATATGTGTATACAACCTTTGTTAATACAAGATTAGAAGAATTTGATGGGGGAAGGATACAATCACACACACAAAAATGCTGCAGCTACATCCCTTTGAAACATTCTTTTTACACTGCAGTCGTTTCCTTTTCACTTTATGTCCAGTGGATTACCACAAATTATTTCCTTGCCTTTTGAAAAGAAGAAAAAATATTATTTTGGAGTTTACTATGTTCAGGAGCTTAACTTGCTGCCAAATACTCTGTTCTGCATATGGACTTACAAAGGAAGTATTCCTTCAGTGGATGATTCCTGCCAGTACTGCCAGTATCTTGTCTTCATTTTCAGTAATGAAAAGACCTGAAGTTATTCTAAACACTTTGCTGTTGCTAAGGTGATAAAACACCAGTTAGGAAATTAGTGGTAGTCTTTCTTGGTGCATGTGTATGATGCATTTTATGGTGCATGCGTATGGTGCATTTTAAGCAACAGGCTTCACATATGTCTGGTTTTATAGGACAAAATCTTACTTTGTCATGATATGTCCAAATTTTAGGCAGTTTTTGCCAGATAAACCCACGTTTTCTAGCAACTTCACTGCCCCTGGTGAATGATTCTCAGTAGTGGCACAAAACTATAGAGAACTTCTCACAATAATACCTCCGTGTTGGTGATGTTCATGCACTAGACTGCCCTCCACACATAACATACACCTCTGATTGCTAGTAAGCTACTGACCCTGCCATGGAACTGTTAGAGAACAATGCTTGCACTAAGGCAAACAAGGCAACTTGTAATTTTCAAAGGTTTACAACCTTAGTTTTAGGATCCTACTAATCCAGTGCCACAAGATGTCAGTGCAGTTTAAGCAACAGCAGAGCATTCTCAGAATATGAACGGCACAGAAATTGGGCAAAGGGAAAGAGAACAGCCTCAGTTAATTATAAGACCTGTTCTCAAAGAAAGCATACATGGTCTTTCTTTTATTTTTCTTTTCTTTTTCTTTTTTTTTCCTTTTTCTTTGACAAACTTCTGGATTGTGCCCTGTGTAATTACAGTTATAATTAAAATAAATGTAAAATCTCCAAATGGGAGGTAGTTTACATCCATGTCTGCATTTCACTTTTCTTCTAATCCAACAGCTAATGAAAAATCTGCACCTAAATACATTTTACTGCTCAGCAGAGCAGTGTATTCTTTTCAGTAAATTGTTGAATTTTAATGATATTTTCCTAAGGAGGAGGAGGAAGAAAAAAAGACAAAACCATCTCACTTGTTGTAATGATACAACCACCTCACTTGTAACAGGAGCTAATATGTGTCCATTACAATGGCCACATATAACGGGTAGTTAATCATCAAGAAAATTCATTAGCTGAATGTCACCAGGAGCCTATGTACTGTAGCAAATGAACAACGGACAACAGTTTGAGCTTTAATTCAGCAGTAATTCCCCTCATAAGGAAGCTTTCCTCTTTATGATATTTGGCACAAAGTTAATGGCATGATAAATGGGTGTTTGAACTTAGTAGACTTCCTTGGTTACAAGGACAGCAGTTATCCCTCCATAAGTTCTAGCAAATATCACATACTGTGTCTTGTTTCATACACTTTTGAATACTATGTGCTTTCACAACAGTGGAGCCACCACACAAAAAGCTGAGACAGGAGCAGTCTGTATCTCCACAAACTTTTATTCAATTTAGTCTTTTCATCTATATGCTTTGTTGATGAAAATGGGTGCTTTTGCATAAAGCACAAAACAATGCTGTGGTTTGAGTGGCTTGGTCCATTTTCAGGTGAGCTCTAATGCTTTAAATGATTGTGCAGCTCTCTTAGAGAGTTTGGGAAATTGTAAATTGTCGTGGTTTTTTTTTTTTTTTTTCCCAGACTGAAACCTGTATGTTTCAAAGCTATCTTAGGGGCAGCACACATGGTCTGACACAGTTCTGAAATATTAATATAAATCTCTACTCTAGAGAATCACTAATCTAAAAGTAAAGATAGTGTGTACAAAATAACAACATTTGGATGTGGATGTTGTAAGATAAATGAGAATCTGAAGGAAAGGGATTGATTGAAGTTGATTTTGAATGCTCGCAGCCTATTTCTATACAGACAATCTGCTTGGGTATGTAAGAGGTATTTTTGTGGTTTGGGCAGCTGCATTGCTTACCCTTCAACAATGCCTAGCTTACTGAAGTCTGAATCTCCCAACCATTCCTCAAGCCTACCACCACCAGCTATTGCCCTTATGATGGGAGCACCACAAAACACCTTCAGACAAGAGCAGTGAGCAACAAACACCCCTTGCTATAATTCCCTTAACTGAGACTCATCCCGAGAAAGTGTCACTATTCCTTTGGAAAGACAGGACTGTGGTTGTACTCAACACGCCATTTCTCCCCACCACCCACCTCCAGTTTTATTTTTATATAAAACTAAAACAGCATTAGGGAAATAAATGTAGGGCAAGAACTGAGCTCTTGCTCTGTATCTCACTTAGCATTAGCCAAGCCTTGCATGATACTGAATATTTCTTCCCTTTTTTCTTCTATTACATTTTTTTTGCCCAGATAATAAATGAACAAGTAATTTGTTTACAAGCCACTTTCTCTTTTACTCTGTGGGGTGTTTCAGATAGCAGCATGATAGAGGAGCAGGAGAATTGTGGTACGTCTTTGTGCCTTGGCCAAGGATGTGCTGCACAATCCATTATCACTGGGGACCTTTGCGTGAAAATAGAGCATCCAGCAGCTGCTTTCAGAGGTTCATAGCTGTCCATGCAGAGAAATAGCCACAGTCTCAGCAGTAATAACCTCTTGTGTTGTAACCTCTGTCTTTCTCCATCTGCAAACTGGGTGGATGTTGGGGGTTTGGCTTTCTTTTTTTTTTTTTTTTGTTTGTTTTTTGATTGAAATACATGTCACACTGCAGAATACTTTTAGAAGCAGAGGAAAAAATTGATCCCTACAATTATAGCTATATGGAAAGCTCAAAACTGATATGGACTAGAGAGATCAAGGAAGAAGCTTCCTTGTCATTGCATCTTATAAAATGTAGAAATGAGGTAGATGTTGCTCTTCAGTTAATTTGATGAAAACAAAGAAAACCACCTGAACTGTGCAGTGGTTTGTTGAACTTCTCTGTTTTATTCCAACTCTGATGACCCCTGTTATTTATTCTATAGACAAAATTAAATTCTTGTCTCTGATTTGTAATCACATGAAGCAATTTAGATTATTCATTTTGGTATGCATGGAATGGTAATTAATTTTGCCCATATGCATAGGAATGGACCTTCTTTTAAAGGCCTGTGCCAAAAATAATTACAAACCTAACATAAAATCAGCTTCCTGTTTGTAGAAAAGCCAATAAAAAAGGTTATTTATAAAAGAATGAGTTTCCCTCCACTCTACTGATCAGAAGAACAGCTTAGGAAGAATTTAACCTATTTATATTTAGATATGGGGTTCAAATTCTCTTGTTTTCTGCAGCTTGCAATAAACCCACAGTTATTTGAATTTCATTCTTGCAGTCCAGGGATACTGAAGACCTTCCTTTTTGTTTAAATCTCTTCTAAAATACATCAGGAAAATATTGTGGAAGCCAGACAAATTAGTGAATGCCTTATAAGACTGTTCCAACCCAGCATTATATAAATAGGTGTAAAATTATGACAGTTATGGGAATAAGTTTCTGTGGGTAGCCTCAAAATCTATACAATCAGATCATGTACTTTAGAACCCAGGAGAACCTGCTGAGTTTTCTGATTTTGTCATAGTCTTTAAATCAAGGTAAAGGAACACTTTTCCCCTTCCAATTGAAAATCAATTCATTATTATTGAGAGAGATCATGGTTCCAAGAATTCTGCCTGAGAGCACAAATCTTTCTTTGTGTTCATGATGTAAAAGTTCTGCATTATTTATAGGAAAACATGCAGAAGACATTTTTCCAGGTGGCTTTCTTTACAAATAATTTTTATAGTTACAATATATCACACTATTCCTTTTTATATCCAAGTTGTTTCTTCTGATTTATGTAGCATGGAGCTCTGCTGCAGAAGGTCACTGGAGAAATTTAACAGCGAAAACACCATTTTTTGGATGTGCCTTGGACATCTCTGAATATTTTATTGGTTTAGTGGTTTATTTTCCTTAAATCAAGTGCTTTTGTAATTTATCCATTTCAAACTATAAATTATGTGAACAAATCTCAACATAAGAAGTGACACATTTTTACGGTTATCTGAAAGGGACATTTCTGCAATTGTTAGCTTTTGGGAATTAACTTTCATAAAATTTATGAATAATCAGTTCTTATTTCTGTGCTACTCAACAATAAATATGTTCCAGGTTAAATCAATTTGTACAAGAGCAGCAGGTCAAAAGAACACTGTTAAAAGGAGCCATTTGAGTATTTTTCCTACACTATGACTATTATCTCTATCCATTTATATGTATTCTTATAGGAAAGTAGAACAACTACGGTGAGTCCCAAGTGTCAGAAATTACTTTAACTTCAGTAGGAGCATTACAGTGCTCAGGAAGTCTCAAGGATCAGAAAAGCATCAAGTTATTATACAGACTATCTGTTTGATCCTGAAGTGATGAATTACACAAAGTTTGGCCAAAGCCTTTGTGTATATTTGTGAGTGATACTTATATGAGCAAAATATTACATAGAGATTTCTCTTACACTCATCAGCTGTTTTATCTTGCACTTTTTGAGATGATGGATGCTTTTCCTGAAATTATGGATAATAGTTTCAAGGGGAAAATCTATAACTGAAAGAGAAACAGGCATTTAGGCTTCAGAAGTGATAAAATATTGTGGCATATATATGAGATGAACATTGGGACAATGATGGGGTTTGCTATTTGCGTAGAAAGATTTCATCCAGTGAGATTTTGTGGTGAATCACATCATTTACCTGAGTTTTAAAGATGGACAATGATCTTCCAAACACTGAGAGAAAGAAAAAAACACAACCAACAAGAAACAACAAAAACAGACCTAAAAAAATTCAGTTTCTAGTTGAACTAACATAAAAAACATAAAGCTGAGACTTCATTATGTGATGGCTTCTGTGAACAGTGTCAAAAAGACAAATAAGATCCTCTCACAGCCTTTCCTACAGGAAACATTTAGGGAAGCACAAATTCATTACAAGTTTGGAATAAAAAATAACCCCAAAACAACAAAGTTTGAATTTAAACTTTAATTACTTATTTTGCTTTGCATATTTGTTTTTAAAATGTAGGAATGAGTCTTATATATATATATATATACATATACATATATATATATATACATATACATATATATATATATACTGTTTTTGTCTCCCAGTGTATTCTTTAAGTATTTGATACTTTAAGTATTTGATAAACCCCACTGATTATTTGAAATGAACAGGCGCAGTCTCAGGATGCTCAAAGACTTACACCAAATATTCTGGAGAATAAACAACTAATGCAAATAATGAGTCCTTACTTTGGATTGTATACTACTTTCTCCAGCAGTGGCACTATTTTTGTCTCCCATAAAGGCTTTATTCTGTCTTGTTTACTCCATTTAATTAGAAATAATGTAACCCAAATGATTTTCTGTAACAGCAATGTAGACCAAATGAAAAGAGGTTTTTCTTTATACCCTAACAAGAATTAATTTAATCTTTGAAATTTATTGAATAAAAACAAAATATGGTCAATCCTGATGGTGTGACTAAAATTTAAAACATAATTATAATTGTGTTTTCCAATGGTCTTTGCACTTAATACACACATCGAGTAAACTGAATGTAGAGGCAGAGCTTTTGAGTCAGGACTATAACTTCCATCCCTATGAACAAAAAAATTGCTGTGTACAGTTTGTTGATGCTGTGTACAGTTTACTGATTTGAATATCTCTCTTTCAGGAGATACTCAAAACTCACCTTGAGGCATTTCTGTGTGATCTGGTGTCGGTGACCCTGCTCTGGCAGGGAGGTTGGACTAGAAGACCTTTCAAGGTCCCTTCCAGCCCCTGACATTCTGTGATTCTGTGATTCTGTGATACAGGGAGTAAACTATTCAAAATTCTCCAGAGCTAAGGAGACTGTCCTTCGCAATATCTGTTACCGCATGTTACATCAAATATACTAAAAAGAAAAAAAGAAAATTGTCATACATGTGATATTTCACTTTGGTTTACTGTTAGCCACAAGAAATCACAGAGTTTCTGAGAGGGCAGGTAATACCTGTCATCTTTGCTCATGCCCTCATCCAATTCATCACAGCATTGGACCTCAAGCGTCTTTAAACTGCTGCCTGATCTCACCAATTTCACTGCAATTCACTGAAGAATATGAGAAATAAAACTGACCAGGCTCTTGTGGGGCAAGCAACGGGCTTCTTGCAGAGTTTCACTACTGCTAACCAAAAAAGGAAAGTCATGAAGAGGAGAAAAATGATGTTTCTTTAGTTTGTGTCTCTCAGGAGTTTCACAATCCTATTGCACTCTTGATCTGGGAGCTGGAAAGTCTTGGTAGGTTCAGTGGTGTGCTGGAAAGGGTTTACACACAACCATTGGATTGCAGATAAATTTTTGCCTAAAGCCAATTAAATACTCATCAAAATAGAGCAAGGTTTGTTACATATTCCAATGTTAACATACTGAAAAATTCCAGAGAAAATGTGTCCTGCAAAATTTTGCCAATTGTGACATTTTTAAAACATAGCCTGAGGAGTGTTGTCATTGTAAAGAAAAAATAAAATAAATTAAAAATAAATAAAATAAAAGGCTTTGGGAACCAACTCACCTGCATAGGGCACAATCAGTGTCATCTAGGTCCATGTAACATTCATTGGTGGTGTGAATTCTCATAAACTGCTCCTCTCTATCAAATTCTTCTTCTGGAATTTTGTTAAATTGTCGCTGGACTATTAATGACCTGGCACTATATAGTTTTATCATGCCTCAAAAAATGGAACTACGGAGTAGAGGTCATTAAATGCTCCTAATTGACACATTAACATGTGCTGATAACACAAAGTCAGGTATATAAATGATATATGCAATGAAAAATTTCCAAATAAACTGTACACATATATGTATATTTGTATATACAAAACTATATAAATATTTGTAAAGGCTGAGATATGAAAGCAAATTCTCCAGTAACATTTTTGCAATTGCATATTAATTAGAGTGCTTTGGTGTCTGAAAGTTATTTTCACATTTGCACATGACTTCATATTGAGATTTATTTATTACTCTTCACTGACTCTAGGGTAACCTGTTTAATCTATAAATCAAAACCCAGGTTTTAACATTAGAGCATCCCAGGGTTTCTCTTTTTTTTAAATTTTTTATTTTATTTTTCCCAGTCCGCAGTTTGCATTAATTTTAGTATTTTTTTATAATAAAGAATTGTAAACATCAGTATTTGTTAGTGTTATGTTCATTTCACTAATCTTCACTTTTATGGCACCATGACAAATTATTGTTCATAATTCTGATGGATTTACTGAGACTACATTTTTTTAAAAGTAGAAGATGGTCTTATAAACTCTTCTATGTGCTGTATCTTGGCTAAACTAATATTGAATAACTTTGAAGTTTAACCTTGTACATGGTAAAATAATTTAACCAATAAAAGATTGGATTTATAGTTTCATCCACTCTTTTCTTAAGACGTTGTTAGGGTGCACCAACTTGTAGCTGTAGATAGGAAGACTGGGTTATTAGAGATACATTATGTGGGTCAATATTCTATCAATAATTCAAGATGTAATTTATAAGTATATTCAATACATTGCTATTCTTAGCTGCTTTCATTATAGAATATCTTAAGATTCACAACAAGATTTTTTTTTTTAGAAGATTATAAATATATCTTGAGAAAATTACAATTCTTTGTGAGTCAAATAGTCACTAGAATCCCCTTGTATAATTTGATCTTTAAACTAAGCAAAACTCCTTTTCAACAGATAATAAGAAAATGAGATTTTTCAATCTGCAGTGACAAAGTTTTTGTAGAATCAGTAAGACATTGAAAGTCTGCAGTATAGGAATGAAAAAATAATATTTTCTCATTTGACAAATACACATTTTTTTCCTGTTCTTACCTATAAACTACCATGTTCAGATAAACTGTGTCTAATTCCTTTAAGACTTCCTGTGTCACCTCATTACTAAACCACCTCAACAAAATTAAGAATTGCACAGACTCTGCAAGAAAGGAACAATACTGTCATTTTATTTTATTTTTTCATTCCCACTTGCTTTTCCCCTTCCTCTCCATTATATCCCTTTCCTTGCCATGCAGCTAGCCTTCATTACTGTGACATAATTTGTTCATGGGAAGGAGAAGGAGGAATGTTCTACTGAAAAATTGCCAGGCTGAGGCTGACTCTGTTTTCTTGTGATAAGACGCTACATTCTCTGTATTCCTACACTAAGCCATTTCTGATTCAGAGTTGTGACTTGTCTTCCATCTGTCTAGATGGTTTACAAAGAAAGGAATGAATTCTTGGTACCTCAGCCCTGGAGATTAAAACAGGCACACTGAATTGGGTTTGAACCTTTTTAATTGAGAACTAGTGAAGCATGTATGAAATACTCCATGGTTTGCTTCTGTATTATGTGTTGCAATTTGTATGCAATGTTAGAAGTCAATATCCAGTACCAAAATTCCGTTTCACAAACTGAAATGTAGTTACAAAACAGCAAGAAGGCCAATACTTCTGGTCTTGTTTTGAGAGAGGCAGGCACAACTTCTTTGTGTCCTTGATGATACAAAACTGGGTGGAGTGGCTGACACACTGGTAGGTTGTGGTACCATTCAACAAGACTTAGACAAGCTGGAGAGCTGGGCAGGGAAAATTTAGTGAAATTCAACAAGGGCAAGAGTGGAGTCTTGCACCTGAGAAAGAACAACCCCGAGTATCATATAGGCTGGGGACTGACTTATTGAACATCAGTGAAGGGGCAAATGACCTGTGAGTCCTAGTGGATGGAAGGATGATCATGAGCCAACAATGTACTCTGGTGGACAAGAATGCCAATGGCATCCTGAGGTGTATTAGAAGGGCTGTGGTTACTAGGTTGAGAGAGGTTTTTCTTTTTATTATTTTTTTTCTTGAAGATGTTACATTTTGAGAGATACTCTTGGGGTTCTTTTATCTTCTAAGAACAAATACCTTTAACCTGCTTTTTGTATTCCCTCAATACGCAACAATTTCTTAATAAATTTCTTCAAACTGCTAAAGTAAAAAGATGTTTGGACATGAGTGAGAAGAGAAAAAAGGAGAGAGAGGAGAAAACTCACAAAACTCAGAGGTTTCTTCTTTTATGACAGCAAAAGTTCATAGATGCAAAAAAAGATTATGTGATTGACATGAAAAGTTCCTACACAAAAGGAATGTACTGATAGTATGAAAGAGATCAGTCCCTGTAGGAAATTAGTTCCTATTCTGAAATTATGTTGATAAAATAATTTTATTTATTTTTTTTCCATTTAGTCTTCCTCTCTTTGTACAAGTTCTCAAGGGAATGAACATCTATTTTACTGAGGTGTTTAATTAACCTCAAAAGCAATTTTATTGCTCTGTGTACTTTTTAATGCTATACAGCAGATCCTTTGAATAATAAGTCAGTGACACACTCACTAAATACTGAATACCTTGAAATTAATATGGCTGACAGCTGTTACTGTGGGAAAACGAATATTTTCTGCTTCATGGTAGGATATGTCTCTGAGTCAATTCCAAGCATAGTAGCAACCTAGTCATGGAGTACAGCTGAAGTAATAGAGCATGATGTGGTTTCTGTCTACCTTGCCTGAAATTAGACAATTCCTTGTGATTCCTTGCTATTGATGGTACAAATCTTTTCCTTCTCCTAGTCTGAATATATTTTCTAATACACTCTGCTTACATGTCCTTTCTTCAAAGTTTGACTCTTTACCCTATTAGCTAAACATAGATATGTTATCCTTCTCCAGATTTACATGAAGCTTTCATGTTAATTCCTCAGTGACTACATGTGTTAGAAATTTATCAGATAACAGTCTTTACAGAACTAAGCTTAAAAAAAAAAAAATTTAAAAAATTGACAACCTTGACCCGACCATTAGGCAGTTGTTAACACAGCTGAACCAACCCAAACCATCCCAACTCAAGACAAGTACAGGCATTTTCCTAGATACTGCACTTCCAGGTCAATNCTGTGCCATAGGCAGGGACACCTCCCACTAGATCAGGTCACTCAAGACCTCATCCAGCCTGGCCTTGAACACATCCAGGGAGGGAGCAGACACAACCTCCCTGGGCAACCTGTTCCAGTGCCTCACCACCCTCACTGTGAAGAATTTCTTCCTAACATCCTGTTCAAATCTCCCCTCTGCCAATTTGAACCCATTCCCCCTCGTCCTGTCATTACAAGACTTTGTGAATAGACCTTGTGTCCCCTTGTTCTGTTGCTGGTTGCCTGGGAGAAGAGACCAACGCCCACCTGGCTACAACCTGCCTTCAGGTAGTTGTAGACAGCAATGAGTCCACCCATGAGCTTCCTCCTCTCCAGGCTAAACAACTCCAGCTCCCTCAGCCTCTCCTCATAGGGCTGTGCCCCAGACACCTCACCAACTTCATTGCTCTTCTCTGGACACGTTGTAGTAGCTCAACATTTCTCTTGAATTGAGTGGCGCAGAACTGGAAACAGTACTCAAGGTGTGCCTGACCAGTGCTGAGTACAGAGGAAGAATGACCTCCCTTGTCCTCCCTTCTTCCTGGAATTAGTCATGAAGTGGTTCTCAGATGTTGAATCATTTGTTGAAATTAGCTTTTGTAACAGGCTTTGCCTTGACATTCCTGGTATTTTGGAACCTCAGAATTACTCCATCTGAAGAATAGAAATTCTCATTGCAACACTGTGGTGAACATGGAATTTTTGAGCAAATGGAAAAAAAAAAAAAGTGACACTTCAGATTTATCTGTACTAGCATGTCCACTGTTAAACAACTACTTCAAAAACACACAAATGTACCTAAATGAGCCTTCAAAGTCAAAACTATTCCCCTAGCATTTGCTGGGCCAATGAACTGTGGTAAACGGAGTTAAATCCTGTTGGAAGCCAGTCATGGGTGTTGTTCTCTCAGGCTCATTATTTGGCCCAGTTCTCTCTGTTACATCTTTTTCAATAGTCTGGAAAAGGGGATCAAGGACATCCACAGTACATTTGCAGGCAGCACCAAGTTGGGCAGTTGTGTTATCTGCTTACAGATACGGAGACTCTGCAGATGGATCTGGACAGGCTGGATTAATGGACCAAGGTCAAAATCCTTTAAAAAGGAGTAGATTTAAGACCTATGTGGAGAATGTCATAGATGTGTCTCCATAACATCAATAAAGCCTGTAAGAAGCTTTAAAAAATCTGCCAGAGCTGGCAAAAGCTGTAGTTTATATATATCACCATGAGATGGTGAGAAACAAAAATCACAGTTTGAAAAGTTCATGTGCCTGCTCTAGAGATTCATGCTTATAAAGATGGAAAATCCTAATGCACCATGGGGCATAAGTTTGTTAGACTTCCAAATGTTTCCACCATTGTTCAGTCAACTAACTTAAAGAGAAACCTCTTGTTTGGAGCAGAATATTTTAAAGGCAATTTCAACTCGAGTAAGAAAACATATCTGCACTGTTATGAATCCTATTAGAAGGGTCTACATTGAGTTTTAGAACCAATATCACAGTAATCCCACTTAAATTGACAATTAAAGTGTGTTTTGCTTATGGCTGCCTTCAGACACACTGTGCAATTTACTAACTAATAGGAAAAATGTCATTTGCTATATGCAAATTTCTTTCAGCATAAATTAAATATTAGTATTCCTTGCCAATTTAAGTTTACAACTATAGGCAAGACCATTAGTGAGATTTTCTTAGAGCACTATAATCTTGCACATTATTCCTGAAACTATTCTACATAGTGTCAGAGTTACAACACAAATACCTACGCACAGCTTTCCAATATGCTATAAAAATAAACATGGACTGATTTGATGTACCATTGAGTAAATTAGGGAAGACTTGAGAGTAACAGAGTGACATCAGCTTATAACACTACAGAGGTGATGAGACTCATGCCTTTGCAATGTAGAGAAGCACAGAGGAGTGTAAAATGTATCTATTATTCTTAAAAGCGCTTCCATTTTAGAAGGGTATTTCTTTTCAAAGTCAGCGTTATGCATCAAAAGTCACATAACCCTTACTTCCTAAATTCACCATTTCTAGTTTCTAGAGTTTCTGATCAGGCATTTATGGGTCTGTTAGTATGAGGCAAAGATGAAAAATCCTGTGTTGAATTATAGAGGATTGCAGCAAACTGAATGGTTAAACTTCTAAGGCTGTTTCTGTTTCCCAGAATAACATGAAGAACAATTTTCTGTGACATGTAGGAACTCTGAGTTACCTATTTCAGAAATGAGCATAATGACAATGCTAAAATTGAAAAAAAAAAAAGGGTCACAATTAGAAACTTGACTCACAAAAAGGACATTGTATAGTAATTTTCTATTGTCGTTATAGGAGTTAAATTTGAGACTTTCCTGCAAATCTAATGGAAATGGCATTTCTGTGGCCTTGTATGGTTTTTGATGCAGTGCACTTTGCAGAAAATTTGATCTGAAAACTCTGAATGGGTAATTTGTGTTATATGTGAATAATTTTTTTGTCCTCTGTAGCTTTTTCTTCCCAAGAAAAAAACTTTAAAAATTATATTAACTCATGGAGAAAACATTTTTAATAAATTATTTGAGCATTTAACAACATGTTATGAGGAAGAAAACCTTTAAAACATCTTGTAAACTCCTTTACTGATATATCAGCTCATCATTGCCATGAATAGAACTGTGTCAGAAAAATGTGAAAATATGATAAGTCAACTTATACAACCCTATTTCTGTAGTACAGTGAAGTTAATCATAATGGTTATTCACATTATTTGGACTACATTCACATTTATTCATAGATTTCATTTTACAAATCTTTAAATATTTTTCTGAAGCAGCTAACATAGAAAGGTGAATTGAATTCCATATTCAGTCAGTGAAGAAATATGAGCCCTACCCAAAGAATGAAGGCTGTTCAGTAAAGTTTCTTAATTCCAGATTGTTCTGCGTAGCTGCAACCATGAAACTCCTGAGCTGCCTATTGTACAGTAATATTTTGATGTAAGAAATTGGGTTGCTCTGTCTGCAGAGTTCATTGTATTACCATGTGCAACCAATAGTTTTGGGTTGGGGTTTTTTTGTTTGTTTGTTTTAGTTTATTGTATTTTTTTCCAGAAAATGCATGCCATATTATCATAGCATTTCCGGTGTATTGATTAGGCTTACTTGATTTAACCTGTTACTGTTCATAAGTCAAGTGTACATTCTGTGCCTCTAGTCCAAACCAATTCAGAGTTATTTGAAGGACTTATTCTATGTCATTGTATCCCATAGGGAAGAAATGCCTTATAGACACCAGAAAGTCATCCAAAGAAGAGAAGCATCAAGCAGTTCATTAGACTTGTGCTGTACTCGCTATTGACTGCATTTGGTTTGAATGGACCTTTAATGGTCACCTAGTTCTACTCTTCTGCAGTAAACAGGAGCATCCCAAACTAGATCATGTTACTCAAAGACTCATCAAACCTGATCCTAAATGTCTTCAGGAATGGGGCCTCCACCACATCTCTAGGCAACCTGTTAGAGTATTCCACTACTCACTGAGTAAAGAACTACTTCCTAATGTTCAATTTAAATATGTCCTTCTCTAATTTGAAATCATTGCCCCTTCTGCTATTGCTAAAGGCCTCATTTAAGTACCTGAAAGGTTGCAATAAGATCTCCTCAGAGCCTTCTCTTCTGCCAGCTGAACAATTCCAGCTCCCTCAGCATGTCTTAACAGGAGAGGTGTTCCAGCAATCTGGTTATTTTTATTGCCATCAGATTCACATCCTTCTTGTGCTGGGGATTTCAGATCTGGACACAGTACTCCAGGCGAGGTCCCATCAGGGCAGAGCAGAGTAGCAGAATCACCTCTCTTGATCTGCTGGCCACACACTTCTTTTGATACAGCTCAGGAGGTGATTTGCCTTCTGGGCTGCATATGCACATTGTTATATCATGTTTAGATTTTTGTCCACCAAAAAAGATTTTTATCACGGAATGTTAGGGGCTGGAAAGAACATCAAAAGATCATCCAGTTCTACCCACCTGCAGTGCAGGATCACCTAGACCAGATCACACAGGAATGCATCCACGTGGGTCTTGACTATGTCCAGAGAGGGAAACACTACAACTCCCCTGGGCAGCCTGTTCCAGTGTTCTGTCACCCTCACAGTGAAAAAAATTCCTCCTCATGTTTACATGAAACTTCCTATGCCTCAGCTTCCAACCATTGCTCCTTGTCCTGTCATTGGGCATCAGGAGCAGAGCCTGGCTCCATCCTCTTGGCACTCACCCTTTACCTATTTATAAGCATTAATGAGGTTACCCCTCACATGATCCCCCAGCCTATACTGATAAGGAGGTTTGTCCCAATCCAGGTGCAGGATGTCACGGGATTGGGCTAATTAAATGCGAGGTCCCGTGGGGCGAGGGGTCCTAGTGCCCTCCTCGCCGGTTCTTTGGATTTCGGTCGGCAGAAAAGACACGAGTATCGCTCAAACGTCAGGTATAAACGTTTAACAACCAGGACTGGGGAAAAACAGAGAGGTTACATGCAAAAAACAGATCCCGACCGCGTCTATGGGTATCCGCGGGAGCGCGAGGCAAAGGGGGGAAACACGCCTTTTCCCGAACCGAGGGGGAAGACCGCGGAAGGAGGGAAACCGATTTAAGGAAAATAAAAGAGGGATTAGGAAGAGGGAGAGAAACTGGAAAAGAGAGAGAGGGGTCAGCCTTGCCGCGTGGAATAAAGCTGCCGTGCCTCGCTGCCCGTTGCTGCGCACGTGGCTGGGGCTTCTCCCAGCTGCTGCACGGATGGCGGTGGACGAAGAGAGCGGGAAGAAGAAGCACGGGAAATGGCTGCTGACCCGTTTAAGTACCCTGCAGGGCGTACGAAACTGTCCATCAGGCGTCCAACATTTCCTGGCCGGCCAATTGATTCAAGGTTCGCCGTATATGGGCATCCCGAGGTCCCCCACCCCGGGTCCCGGGGCCACCTGGGATGCCCCACCCTTCACCCCCTACCAAACATTTTAACAGTAGAGGGAGAAGAGAGCCCAGGAATTGGATCAATCCTAGGATGCTCCGTCATTCTATGCTGGGACACAGGACCTTACACATACAACACAATGTATACTTTTATCTAAGCAGCTATTGAGCAGGTGTACTTCTTCCTTGCAGATACAAATGTGGAAGTGCAGGTGCTAATAAAGCCTGTGGGTCTCAGCAGAGTAACAGTTGGCTCATCTGCTCCAACCTGACAGTTTCAGTCTCTAGCACAGATACATGTTGCCAAGAGAGTGCTCTGGTGACATTTCTCTGCCAATCTGATTTGGGACCATGTTGTTGTTTTCCAGACTGCATAGAGAGCATAAAAAAAGACCATGTTTGAGTTCTAGTCAGGTTCCTCTCATTACAAAACAGCATTGAGGGTACTTGGCATTTCAAAAGAGGTGACCCAAACCAGTTTACCTATAATTCATTTTATGTTCTTGGTGGATGAGAAAAATAAGTTCCTAAGCACTGTGAGATGGTGAAGGTTTGCAAATAGGACAAACTGATTTTGTACTGGAGCATTCCTACTGGGAGTTGTTGACTCTGACTGCTCCATGATTTGCTATGTGCTTTTCATTGCTTAAATATCACAGCCTCTCAGTTTTGAGGTTTCTGATTCAAATCCAATAATCCAGATTCTGTTTTCCTGTCTGTCACTCAACTGTTTTACTCCATAAGTATTTCTGATAACTTCTTTAACTCTTGGGATAATGACACAATTCTTTGTGATGATTAGGAACAACGGGATCTGGCTTTTCTTTCATCGCAATGAGCAGGATATGTTTGGTTTCATTTATTCTAGTTTGAGAATTTTCTGATCTCTCAGCTTGGCAATAATAACTCTGAGATGCCTACACTTAGGGAACAAGACTATGATCTACAAAATTCAGTATTTACCACTAAATTTCCAAAAGATTCTCAGATTATTTTTTTTTTTATCAAAGTAAACAAAATCCTATGTCAGGATAGCACAGGTCTAGTAGTGATGCTACACATTTTGATGCTGTCTGGTCACTTCCTCTCTTTTCCTTCTCTTCCTCTTTCTCATTCCTTTATCTTGCTCTCTCATCTTCCCTGTTTCTCTTTCTTTATTTCTCCCTCTGCTGGTATATTAAACCCAGATATTTCTTTAGCTGTATAGTTTTACATGTATCCTTTTGACACTCATTTTTGTTAAAACCAAGCAATCATAAAGAATCTAATTTTGAACTTTTTTTCCTTTTTCCCAAAGAATGATCATTTATTTCATTATATAATTGAGATTAGCAGACTTCAAACACTAGGTTTGGGCCTAAAACAAATTAATAATATTTTAAAAGTCCACTACAGAATGGTCACTTGGGAACTCAGATGGATCTTTTTTTTAAGACCTTTGGCATGGAATGGAATAAGATACCATAAGAGGCTTCAAATTTGGCTGCAGTAGACCATTTAGGGCAAAGGAAATCAGATTCTTAGGATGGTGTAAATTATTGTGGTCCCATTGAAATCACCTGATATACAGCACCTGGAAATCGAAACACATTATTTATAGAAATGCAAGTGATTTGTGTTGTTTGTGTTCCATTAGCCAAGGAAAGATAAAAATAGAACCATTTGGAAAATAAATAAATAAATAAATTCAAATATGCTTTCAGTGTCTTTCAGATTATTTTTCAGGATTCCTGGCACTTTATCATATATTAATTTTCCCTATGTAAAGACTACTAATGTGGGGCTTCTAGCTTTTCACTAAGATTGATGTGACATATTGCATGTAGTCAGGATGGGATTATAACTCTCAAGTGAAGCTCCCACAAAGGTAGAGATCCCACTGCTCTTTGAACAGGATTGCACTCATTCTGCAATGCATGCTAGTGAGGTGACATATTTCCTGTGGTTATAAGGAAAAGATGGCCACAATCAGGCTGCCCATCAGATCCATAGATGAAATTAGTTGTCTAGCTTTACAAATGCTTTTTAAGCCACTTTTGCTAGGTTAAGAGCAGAAAGCTGCCTTTCCCAGATCTTCTATTCTTTGCAGTTTTGCCAAAATGCATTACACCAGCAAAAGATTTCATTTAGATAAAATAATTCTAGTCCTTAGAGACAAAAAAATGCCTTTTATATACAGGGCTCAGGTAGGCCTTAGGTGATACTGTACCTGAAACGAGCATGTCAAGCATGGTCTGCTCACAGCAGCTGGTATCTTCTCCACTTTACAAAGGCAAGTGACCTCCCTTTGACCTTTTTACAACAAACTTCCCCAGCACTGACAGAATATATTTTCTGGATCCAGTATGTCAGCTTGGCCCACACAGAATGATAGTAGCCAAACACCTGAAAGTGTCATTTTTCAGTGCCGTAGAAGAGTCTGCCTTCACTTGGTGATGTGCTGCCTCTAACACAAGCCAATTTCCAGAGCTGGCAGAGAGATCAACCTCCAAATATGCATATTTTAAATTCGAAGCATGCAAGAAAGAAAGAAAGAGGTATCATAATCCTAGCAGGGAGACTCCGAAGAAAGAGCTGTGCAGATCTTCAAATCCTATATATGTGATGAAGGCAGTGCAGATGATTCTGTTTTCCCTGAGACTCTGGAAAGCAGTGAGTAACAGGAAAAAATGATAGATTAAAAATTCCTTTACCAAAAAGATCATCATATCCATCTGTTTAGGCCTTGCTTTCTTGGTTAAAATGCAGCTTTAAGGCAGATACCATATTATCATTTTTAAAATGTTAAGTGAGGGGAGAAGAATTCACCACTTTTCCAATAAACTTTTCAAGTGTTTCAGTTTTTTGCTCCTGTTTTTTAATTATTTTTTTTTAATCATAGCTGCCTAATATGACAACATTATTTCAAGTTTCAATTTGTCTCATTTAGGAAGAGAGAAAAGAACAAAACAATCAGACACTAGAAAATTTACTAACTTATATCTTGGCCAGGGATAAATTTGGACAAAGCTATCACAGGGTTGATAGTCTGCAACTTTTTCTGGATATAAAGATCATATTGTTTTCTGAGTGTTCCTGATGAAGCATCATAACCCAAAATATTGGTCAATAGGATACAGTCTAGTTGGAGGCCCATAGCAGTGGAGTCCCACAGGGGCCAGTACTGGGACTAGTTCTTTTCAACATATTCATTAATGACCTGGATGAGGGCACAGACTGTACTGTCAGCAAGTTTGCTGACCACACCAAACTGGGTGGAGTGTCTGACTGTTCCAGTGGGTTCTTTGGGATCCAGGAAGCATGCACACACAAGGGTGCCCCTGCTCTGGGTGTGGCTTCAACACTTTATTATAGCTCAAATATGGGAATCCTTAAAAGAGAGATATACTGGAAACTACAATGCTGAATAAGATATGACAAAGAATGCTGAGTAACTCTATTGATCAAAGAGCAGGTTATACTCATCCTATCCAACTGACCAGCAACACTCCTGAAATGTGTAGATGGCAGATCTGGCAGGCACTTAGATGGGCATCCCCATCAGAAACAGCACTGTCATGGTGGTAAGACTGGTGCTGCCTCAACACAGCTACCTAGGCTCTTGGTATACATGGGTTCAGAATTCTGTGATGGCCAGTACATCCCAGAAAGGCTGAACCAAGGAGAAGGGAGCTCTTCCTTTATTCTGGAATCTGTTACATACCATCTTTCCCTACTGCTCCTGCACACACTTGCAAGCCCTGTTTTCTCCAGGTCTTATCTCTGAGTAACCCAGCAATTATCAGCCTATTGTAAATTCTGACCAAATCCAATTCTTCCATCTTACACTGACACACAAGAAGTCTGTGCTGCCATTCAGTGACACTTAGACAGTCTGGAGGGTTAGACAGGGAGAAATTCAGCAAAGGCAAGTGTAGAGCCTATCAGTACACATTGGGGACAGATCTGTTGGAAGGCAGTGAAGGGAAAAGGATCTGGGGGTCCTAGTGGATGGAAGGATGACTGTGAGCCAGCAATGTGCTCTTGTGGTCAAAAAGGCCAATGGCATCCTGGAATATATTAGAAGGGCTTTGGCTAGTAGCTTGAGAGAGGTTCTCCTACCCCTCTACTCTGCCCTGCTGAGGCCACATCTGGTGTACCGTGTCCACTTCTGGGTCGACCCAGGGGGCATAGAACTGCTAAAGAGTCCAGTGCAGAGCCACAAATATGGTGAAGGGAATGGAACATTTCTCTTACAACGAGCAACTGAAGGAGCTGGGGCACTTTAGCTTGGAGTAGAGGAGACTGAGAGGTGACCTCATTAATGTTTATAAATATGTGAGGAGCGAGTACGAGGAGGATGGAGCCAGGCTCTTCTCAATGATGCCCAATGACAGCACAAGGGGCAATGGGTGAAAGTTGAGGTATGTAAACATAAGGAGGAATTTTTTTCCCTGTGAGGGTGATAGAACACTGGAACTGGCTGCAATGGGGGGTTGTAGAATTTCCCTCACTGGAGATAGATATTTAAGACCTGCCTAGATTCTGTGTGATCTGGTCTAGGTGATCCCGCCCTGGCAGGGGTGTTGGACTGGATGATTTTTTGAGGTTCCTTCCAGCCCCTAACATTCTGTAACTCTTTGAAAATTCATCACTGACTCACTGCTTTTGAAAACAGGGTTTAGTATAGTCATAACCTTTATTATACTCAGACTTACTTTTCTCATTTATTAAATATATTTTGGATTGCAAATGACAATTTGACATTATTTTTGTATCTGAATGGTATTTTAAAAATGATCCATAATGACAGATTTCTTTCCTTAGCTGCTGCTAAATATGTGAATTAGTTTTGTATTAGCCACTAGATAAGGAGTCCCAGGAGAAAAAGTCCAATATTTGATATTTTCCCATATGTAGTTAGCACAGACACTTGCTCTTCTGTCATTCTCCATTCTTACCCAGAAATATATTCCCTGACCTGTTTTACTCCTTTTGACTTCAGCAAGAAAGACCCATACTCAGACTGAGAATTCACAAATGATCCATTATTGATTCCTGAATAATGACTGAGACAAAGAACAAAACAAAATATTTCAAAGTGGTGAATTGTTTGGGGCAATTAACGAGGTAGTAATTGTAAAATATGTACTGATTTTATTTCCCAAAAGCTACTCTCACAAACTATATACAAACCAGTTAAATTTGGGTTCTAATTCATTTGGGGAAATCTTCACAAGTATGCCTACAGGCAATTTAGTACTTTAGGGAAATCAGGAAATTGGAGAAGATTTAGCCAAAAAATCATAGAATGGTTTAGGTTGGAAGAAACCTCAAAAATCATCCAGTTCCAACCTCCCTCCATATACACCTCCCAATAGAACACCTCCCAATAGAACACCCTCCCTCCATAGACACCTCCCAATAGAACACCTCCTCTATTGGGAGGAACACCTCCCAATAGAACAAGTCGCTAGAGGCCTCACCCAACCTGGCCTTCAACACCTCCAGGGAGGGAGCAGACACAACCTCCCAGGGCAACCTGTTCCAGTGTCTTACCACCCTCACCGGAAAGAACTTTCTCCTAACATCCCATTTAAATCTCCTGTCTCCCAGTTTAAACCCATTACCCCTCATCCTGTCATTACAAGACCTTGTGAATAGTCCTCCTCAGACCTTGTGTAGGCCCCCTTCAGATACTGGAAGGCTACCACAAGGTCTCCTCAAAGCCTTCTCTTCTCCAGGCTGAAGAGCCCCAACTCTCTCAGCCTGTCCTCATAGCAGAGGTGCTCCAGCCCTCTGATCATCTTCATGGCCCTCCTCTGGACTCTCTCCAGCAGTTTCATGTCCTTCCTATGCTGGGGGCTCCAGAATTGCACACAGAACTCCAGGTGGGGTCTGACGAGAGCAGAGCAAAGGGGGAGAATCACCTCCCATGCCCTGCTGGCTACACTTCTCTTAATGCAGCCCAGCACACAGCTGCTGTCTGGGCTGCATGTGCACACTGCAGGCTCATGTTGAGCTTTTCATCCACCCAGACCCCCAGGTCCTTTTCCTCAGAGCTGCTCTCCAGCCACTCACCACCCAGCCTGTATTGGTGCTGCACACAGGTGCAGGACCTTACACTTGGCCTTGTTGAATTTCATCAGGCTGGCCTGGGCCCACCTCTCCAGCCTGTCCAGGTCCCTCTAGCAAGTTGACTGTGCCACACAGCTTGGTGTCATCTGCAAACTTGCTGAGAGTGCACTGATTCCTCTGTCCATGTCACTAACAAAGATGTTCAACAACACTGGTCCCAGCACTGACCCCTGAGGGACGCTGCTTGTCACTGGTCTCCAGGTGGACATTGTGCCTTTAATCACCACTCTCTGCATGTGACCATCCAGCCAATTCCTTATCCAGTGAGTGGTCCACCCATCAAGTCCATGTTTTTCCAGTTTGGTGACCTGGATGTCATGTGGGACAGAGTCAAAGGACTTACTCAGGTCCAGGTAGATGACATTAGTTGCCCTTCCCTTATCCACCTCTGCTGTGACTTCATCATAGAAAGCCACCTAATTTGTTAGGCATGATTTGCCCTTGGTGAAGGCATGATAGTCACCACGAGTTTTGTTTTCCATTTTCCTTAGCAGAGCCTTGAGGAGGATCTGCTCCATGATTTTGCCAGGCACAGACGTGAGACTGACTGGTCTGTAGTTCCCAGGGTTGTCCTTTTTTCCCTTCTTGAAGTTAGGTGTTATATTTGCCCTTTTCCAGTCAGCAGGAACTTCACCAGTCTGCCATGATCTTTCAAATATGATGGACAGTTCCCTCAGGTCCTGTGGGTGGATATCATCAGGTCCCATGGAATTGTGCACGTTCAGATTCCTTAAGTTCTCATGAATATGATCTTAAATTACAGTGGGCAGATCTTCCCTTCCCCAGTCCTTATTTTTGCCCTCTGGAATTTGGACATTGTGGCTGGAGCACTTGCTGCTGAAGACTGAGGCAAAGAAGTGATTGAGAACCTCAGCCTTATCCATATCCCTCATTACCAGCTCTCCATTTCCCTTCTGGACATTCTCCCTAGTCCTCCTTTTTCTCACTGATATACCTTGTTCCCCTTAATGTCCCTAGCCAGATTCAACTCTAGCTGTGCTTTGGCTTTCCTAACCTGATCTCTGGTTGCACAAACAATTTCTTTGTATTTGTCCCAGATTACCTGTCCTTTCTTCCACTCTCTTTAGGCTTTCTTCTTGTCTGAGCAGAGCAGAACATAGAGCAGAGCTGCACACACTGAGGCAGAGCAATGAGGCAGAGGCAGCAGAGAGCAGCACAACTGCTTTAACTTATTTGAATTTATCTGCAAGGCTCCTTTGGCCATAGAGATTCACCAATCAGAATGACATTTGCAAAACTGATCATATTAGCTTAACCTAATACTTAAAATACCTGCTTGCTTACCTGTATTTGGGCAAGACAACAACAACTACTTAAACACCTGTGGGTACCTGTTTATCACTTTGGGAGGGATCATAATGACCCAAGCCTTTGTCTTCCTCCCCCATCAGCAGAAGGGTGGGGCAAGCCAGGAAGCCAGGATACTTTAGGCCTATTAGCCTTCCAGGACAAGTGCCTAAGGCGGGGCTGGGGGGGAAGGGAAGAGAATTTAAAAAAAATTAGAAAACACAACTGCAAGAAAAGGAAAAAATGTACAGGACAAGGAATCAGCATGAATTTTTCAAGAATAAACAAACAAAAAAACCCTTAAAAGATGTCTGATTCCTTTCTGTGATAAAGAAACGAGTCTTATACATAGGGCAGAAAGAGTAGATGTCACATCTCTCTACAGTGAGTCATTTGACACTCTTTCAAATGATGTTCACATGAAAAAGTCACAGATAAAGTAAGTATTCTCAAATAAGGTTAGCTGAGGATCATTTCAGAAAGAAACCAAACAAGCAAACAAAATACCCAAACAATCAAAAACAAGCAACCACAAACAGAAAACCCCACAAATAAACAAACACAAACACAACCAAAAAAAGAGAAATCAATAACAACAACAAAAATATCCCCCAAAACACCTAAAGGCCTGGAAAAATAAGCTTCTGCAACAAAAAAACATCAACTGCAGTGGTCGAATGACTGTCATAGAAAAGATCTTCATACAAAATAAAAGGATTACAAAAAAGAAAAGACTTGTGCTATGCATAACAGCTCTTAAATATGATCCTGTACTCTTCATTTTTTATACTCAGGTCAGAAACTGTGAGGAAACCACACAGATTCAGTGTAAAATTAAGTGACATTAAGTTTAATTCAGAAAAAAATCTAAGATCTGTAATGTTCCCTCATGATACTCTAAATAGGGAATAAGTTTAAGATTCCTTTTATTTAACCGTAATCATCTAATGGTGGATTTTCCAGACTTTGCTTAGAACCATATATGAATAAATAAAGATGAACCTTGAGCTAGAACCAGACCAATTTGCTTGTTTCTGGAGATGTGCAAATCGTTCATTGGTACTTTGAACTTGGAAGTTAACAATTCTGATACCTAAATGGTACTGTAATAGACAATTTGAATTCAGACTGATTAATATTTGGCGTCTTGAGCCTTACCGTGAGGAAATGGGACATACTATTCTGAAGCTACTGGGAACCACTCTCATAGGACTGAAGTAGAGATAGTCAAACTATTGCCAGAAAGGAAGCGATTTCTGAAGACAGATCTTACTCTGTTAGGAACACACCAGGACTCTAAAGGCAAAAAATAAAAAGTAAATTGAAAATCGAGTCAGATAATGCTGTAATAATCACATGCATTTTCAAAGTAGTAATGAAAAATATTAATAAAGTAAAATGAAAATTAAAATTCTTCAGTGAAAATTATGGTAAACCTGGAATATTATCAGTGATATTTCTTTTTTAGTCCCCTGACCATGATATGTTTAAAGCAGGCAATGCCCAAAGCATGTTTGTTACTAAGCGTGTACACCTGAACACCAATAAAGCTCTGCTTTTGAGAAGATGTGATGAGAATACTTGCTTAATTACTGAAAACAGCCCGAAATATTTAATGTCTGATTGAAATCTGGGCAGGCGAGTAAGGTTAATGATTTTGCTCTTTAAGAAATGACATGATTTTTCTTAGTGCTATCAAGTGGTCAGGGCTGCAACGTTATAACTGTTCAGAAGGCAGAACCTCCAGGAGTAGAGTGACCCCTATGACCATGCCTGTGGCAGTGCTTAAATGCTCAAGATAGAAGAAAAGTTCCTGCTACTGAACCGGTGACACTGTTACTTGAAGTACCTGGGTTTACTCTGTAGGTGTCCTGTTAGAGTATTGACCAAGTCTGACCTTGATTCTCCTCTGAGACTGTAAGATCATAACCCAATGTAGTATAACTGCAGGACATCAGCCTTAACACCCAGAGGATTTGGCTTTCCAGCTTTCCTTTGGATGTGTTTTCTCTTTCAAAAAATTGCATCTCTTTTTATTTACTAAGATACATTTCAGCTGGTTTCTAGAGACAAACTATAGGAACATTCATTAACCTTCTTGCGATACTTTCCACTCAAGGAATCACTTACTTTTTATATTAAAGGGAAACATGCTGTAAGGAACAGAACTGAGATCAGAAAGTATTCAACTTCTTAGCAACGTTGATCTGTTCTGTAAATTCACACCTACTCCACATTTTTTACTACCCTGGTTCTGACTGTGCCTAAGCTGTGAGCTGCCCTATTTTCTCCTAAGCTTGTTTTTGGTGCTTACAATTCTGTTATTCACAGATGTGGTCTTTAAGCAAGCTAGTTAGAGATGCATTGCTAAATACTTCCCATGAAAAACAATAACACATTCTCATAAAAACAGGACTTAGTTTTCGTTCCTTCCATTTTCTAATTAACCTCTGAGGGCTCAGAGCACACAAAAAAATTGATTCCACTTTCTAAAAAGATAAGCATTTTTAACACTTATTGACTTGGAAACTTAATAACTAACCCAAACACACTTAGTAGATTATACAGGTCATTTTCATGACTATTAAGTGTCATTCTGTTATACAAAAAGATACTTTCTTAAATCTCATAATTTTATAGCCTTGCACAGTTATATTCAAGCTAAATTAAATATTTTACTATTTTCTCCAAATACAAAAGCATAATAATTTTCTCCTAGAAGCAAATACATAATAAAAATATGCAAAATCAAGATATTCCTGGGGTGCATTAAGAAAAGTTATGTCCAGGTCTAGGGAGGTTCCCCTCCTCCTCTACCCTGCCCAGGTGAGACCACACTTGGAATACTGTGTCCAGTTTTGGGATCTGCAATTCAAGACAGGAGTGTGCTGGAGAGACCCCAACAGAGCACTATGAGGATGATGGCAGGACTTGAATATCTCTGCTATAAAAAAAGACTGAGAGAATTTGGGTTGTTTAGTCTTGAGAAGAGAAGGCTGATAGGGGATCTTATTAACATCTATAAATATCTGAGATGTGAGTGTCAAGATGAAGGTAATGGTCTCTCTTCAGTGGTGCCTAGTGACAGGACAAGCTAGAGCACAGGAGTATAAGCTAGAGCACAGGAGGTCCCACCTCAACATGAGGAGACACTTTATTGTGAGGATGACAGAGCACTGGAACAAGCTGCCCAAAGAAATTTTGGAGTCTCTTTCTCTGGAGACATTCAAAACACTTCCGGATACCCTAGGGCATCCTGCTTTGGAAGGGGGATTGGATTTGATGACATCTGGAGGTTGCTTCCAAACACTAACATTCTGTCATTCTGTGATCTTTCTTGAAATATTTCCTTTTAATTACTTGTCATAGATCCTGCAGAATTTCAAACTGCAATGAACTCTAATGACTGTTCATTGAGATAGTCATAGCTCAGAATTGTCTTGTGTTTTTAACACTAATCTTGCTACATCTATGTTTAGTGTGTTTAGACTGAATTAAGGCCCTGAGCAACATGATCTACTTAAAGATGTCTTTATTCACTACAAAGGAGGCTGGACTAAATGACTGTTATGAATTGAACTGAACCTGCTACTGTTATTTGTGCCATGTTGTGGTGGTTTGGCTCTGGCTGGGGTCTAAATGTACACCAAAGCTGCTCTATCTTTCACTTTCTTAAAGGGACAGGGGAGAGGGGAAAATACAACAAAGCCAGTTATAAGATAGAAGCAATTTAATAATGACAAACAAAGCAAAAGACTGTGTGGTAGCAAAAGCAGAGATGTTAATCTCTACTTTCCATCAGCAGATGATGTTCAGTCTCAGGAAGCAGGGCTCTCTATGCTTGATGGTTACTTTCAGAGAACAGACGCCATGGATGAATCTTCCAAAATTTCCTTCTTTCACTTCATTCGTATATCTGAGCTCATGTCATATGGCATGGAATATCCCTTTGGCCAGTCTGGGTCAGCTGTTTCAGCTGTGTTCTCACAGCATGGGAAGATGTTGGAAAAACCCAGCCTGGATGCTTAGTTCAGCAATATCCAAAAGACTGCTGTGTTATCAATGCTCTCAAGTACAGCACTGCAAAACACAGCATTAGGAAGATGTGTTGAGGAGAATTAACCTCAGTTCATCTCAGCCCAAACACATGCTGCAGTCATGCCAGCTTCAGAAAGTTAAAGTGCTGACTGGAATAGAGTATCATGGGGCTTGAACTTCAGATTGCAGCATAGGAGGCTTCCTGTTTCCAGTTGCTGGTTCTGGGTTCTGGGTTATTGGGTGTGCATGGCTCTCTGGAGGCATGGCAGTGGAATGGGTGAGAGTTGGCTAGCTGCTAGTCTGGGTTTTCTCTTTTATGCTGGGTGGGATTTTTTGCTGTTGTTTGCTTTTTTATTTTCTTTTTTATTTTTACCCCCGTGTATTTCACTGTGCTTCTTCTGCAAATAGGCTAAGCTAAGGTAGTCATGCATTGCATTATGAGATCAATTAGAATATTAGCTAGGGTAATGATGAATTGTGAATATGATATCTCGTTATATTAAACTCTTATGTCTTTATCTTAACCTTGAATCTTGTGTGTTACTCTTCACCTCACTTCTTTGCTAAGGAATCAGGTAGGTTAGCCATTGCACTAAACCATTGCAATGACCTTTAGAGGTGCCTTTCAACTCAAACTATTCTATGATCTCTAAAGACATACTCTTATCCTGCAAAGGAGGGCTCTGAGACCATTCTGTCACTTTAGCTATTAAAACCTAAGCTGGTTATAAAGCTCTTTAAAAAAGCGTACTGGAGCCGAGTGTCTGTGAATCAGCAGGAACGATATTACCCTTAGAACTGAATTAATTCTCTCCACTTTCTTGAGTATTATTTGGTCTCAGATGGGTTTCCATTTTCAGTCCCCTGAAAGTGGAATAATGGTTGTGTCATCACAGGAAGCATGGTTATTCTAAACAGAGGAGGAGTGAGGGGATGCCATATTCCTGTCTACACATACCTGAAGGAAAATTAGAGAGAGGACAGGATCAGCTTCTTCTCCTTGGTGGCAAGAGATAGGATTGAAGAAATAGTTGCAAGCTGCAGCAGGGGAGGTTTAGGCTGGATGTTAGGAAATATTTATTCACTAAAATGGTTATGAAATATTGAAATAGTTTGCACAGAACAGTGGTGGAGTTGTCTTCCCCAGAGATGTTCAAGCATCATGTGGACTTGGTTCAGTGTTGACCCTTCAGTACTGGATTGAAGACTGGGCTGGACAACCTTGAAGGTCTCTTCCAACCAGATATATTCTATGATTCTATGAAACAGAGTTTTACTACTTTATAATAAAAGTTATAATTGTATAATCAGCAATTGAGACAGAGAAAAAGTACTACAAAGAATAATGGAATAATTGAAATAGGAAAGAATCTTGGAAAATTGTAGTTCCCTGTTCAAAGTAAGGCAAAATTCAGTTAAGTTCCTTAGGTTAATTGAGAGCTGTTTAACCTGCACAAGGATTAAGGTAGGGCTTCTGGGGAAAAGTAGCTGAGATCACATAAAGTAAGCCTTTTGTAGCTTATATTTGCAAAGATACCAAAATTTATAGTAGAATGGCAAAAGGTAAGTTTCAAATTCTTAATAGATTTAGTGGTATTCTTTTATCATACTTCTAGTACAACTATAATTGACTTGCAGATGTGTTGCTGTAAAATTATTTTAACAATACAATGATCCTTTATGAAAAGTGATTTGGGAGGAGACACACTTTATGAAACTGATCAGAAGAATTGAGTTTACACACCTTAATTTACACTTTATTTCCTCAGAAGTTTTCCTTCTGTCTTCGCAAACTGAATCTGTAGGGTCATTATCAAAAAGGTATAATAGTACATCTCCTTCACTTTTTGGTAGTGTAATTGCAATGGTTGCCTTTATTATAATGTGTAGCAGATCTGCTGGGAATCTGTTGAGTTTCTGACACTTTTATAGCATACTGCATACCAAATGGCTCTTGGTTATAGTAGTTCATGGCAATATAATTCTCCTGTGCTGATCTAATTATTACCAGCTCTTAAACCTCTGTGAATAGCTAAAGAGCACTCCTTACATTTTAATACTCAGGAGTGTTGCATCGAGGCTCTGTGCAGTGTGACAGTAATTCAACATAACTGTCCCAGAAAAATAAAATATGTTCTTGCTTGCCAGTTGTTCTGAAATATACACAGGTAAAAGCAAATAAAAGAGTTTACATCTTAAATATTTGGGAAATGCTCTAAACAGTGTCAAAATAACTTCAGGTGTGTGCAGAATATAACTTTGACCTCATTAATCTGTAAAATAGTATAATGTTTTGGCATACAGAAACCTTTATTGCCACGTACAAACATGGACAAAGCCAGTCAGTCACTGTATGTAACGTAATGATGCTCCCAATAAAATTGAGGACAGAATTGAAAATGTGAGACTGACTGCATACCAAGTGCTAGCCTTATCCTTTAATATTAATAAACTTATTTTAGGAAAATAACAGTTCAGGAGGCAAATGTTATCTTCTTTTCTCACAGCTTCTGGCCGTATGTGAATATGAAGAGATCAAAGCCTAATGAGAGTGCAGGTTATCTTGCTGAAGCAAGCAAACAAAACAAAACGCCCCAAAGAAAACACAACTGACATCTCCCCCTGAGCAAGGGCTAATCTAGGTTGCAAAGAGATTCTGTTTTTCCATCACTAATATAGGATTTAGTTTTCTGATTACACATAGCAGCCAAATTTCATTGAAACCTGCAGAATGAAGAAACCTCAGTCAGTCCTGTGAAACTAAATGGAAGAAGTTCAACTTTATCCTAAGTGACCAGATCAGCTCTGTAAAGTCAAACACACTCCTCCCTAGCAGATAATGAATAGCAAAATCTGTCTTCTGTAGCATGTGAAAAAGTGGTATGGTTTACTGAAGTGACTTGTATTGTCAAGATAGCATGCATTTTGCTATCATGGTATCAGCAACTGTTTTGCTCTTTATTACAAAAATTGGCTTAGTAGTGCATTTGGACAAAACCATATCAATAAGCCAACAGAAGACAAAGAAGAACAACTTGCGAAAAGGCATGTCTCTAGCAGTCACAAGAGTGTGGACTACATTCTCAGACAAAACCATACAAACTCCAGGATAAATATGGTACAATGCATATACACATACACACACACGCATAATATACAACTAAACTTCTTGGGAATTAATACATGAGAATTAAGCATTTGATCTTATTGCCTTTGTACAACTGGCCTAAGGACTTCCAGTGATGTGCTTTCCCATGAATTTCATACTGCAACAAAAATTATTCTCATGGTTTACTTATAAAACCTCTAAGCATATTACTGGAGAAGTGAGGTGATGTTATTGGAGTGATAAATGCTTGGGGCTCATGTGAAGACTTAGAAACAATGCTTTTAAATCCAATATTAGCAATAAGTGGCCTGGGAATACTTCTAGTCACTACCTCTGTAGTGAAGTAGGGACAAATAAATAGAGAGAATAGCTATAATCATATGACCCCTCGACACTGGGCATCTCTGTTGTTCCGGAAGTCTTCTCTTACCTTAAATCTAAAAGACCAGTATCTGGTCTATCCTGATCACTGAACTCCCAATAAACCAGTGGAAGAAACATCTACATCCAGAAAAGTGTTCATCTCATTCACCTGAAATACCAGTCTTAGAATGAAATTAGTAACTCTCTGGAGTTCTTTCTAACTTTCTCTTCACTTTATTGGGAGACTCAGTGTCTAGCCTGGACTAGCACTGACCTTCAGACAATTGACATCTGAAAAGATGGAAAATTATTTCTGTTTTTCCTAATTAATGATCAAACAGTCAAAGATCAATTTCCTGACAAAGAATGACTAGTAGTTGAGACTCTGAAGGAGGGTGCAAGACTAATAAGACATTTACCTGTGTTATCTGCTCCATGGCTTCTCTGCCACGTGGCTTCTTTTAGCACTTAGAAAGCATGAAACCTAACACTGCATCCCTGATAGAAAAAAAACTAACCCAAACCAAACAAAAATTCTTTAGTAGTTGATTTTTCATTCTTTTTTACTTGAAGTGTAAAAAAGTTCTTAGACCTTCATTGTAATGAAGTGTCCTTCTCATCTTTGTAAATAAAGCTTCCGTGAAAACATACTAAAACTGATTTTCTTATTAGTTTCAGTCAATGTCTCAGCTAAAAACTATGTCCTCTATATTTGCCCTTAGAAGCTTTTGTTTTACTATATTTTTAGGGTGTTAAGAATAATTTTTACATTTAAAGACAAGTTTATAACTTGCATTTGAAATATATGGATTTTGTTCAGATGCATATTGGCAAATTCTCTTCTTGATTAACCTGTAGTATTACTTAGAAATTATATTCAGTCATGTCTGTCAAGATATCTGTCTCTTTTTAATCTGGGCTGGGTACTCTAACGTCTAAGAGATTCTTCAGAGACCTAGGTTTCCACAGCTCCCTTTGAGGCTCAGAGGTACTCTTCTATTAAAATGTAAGAAGAAGAACTATGCTGTTGGAGACATGTAGAAAGGAGAATTTTTTAAAAGTATGTGCTGTGAGTGTAATGGAATGGGGTTTGATTAATTAATATGAAATGTTTTTTCAAAATTAATATTGTTTATTAATTTTGATATTCAAATTTTCCACCCCCAACAACTAATTTTAATAATAAACTGGTTTGATTGTAACGGTCATGGAATGCATTACATAAACAATATCTAGATCAAGTATTAACTATCAACATATAAATTATTAAATCCAATAGAACTCAATTAGACTGGAAGAGAAGGTTTCTGCAGATGATCAGAGGTCTCTGAAGATGATCAGAGGGCTGGAGCACCTCTGCTATGAGGACAGGCTGAGAGAGTTGGGGCTCTTCAGCCTGGAGAAGAGAAGGCTTCAAGGAAATCATATAGTAGCCTTCCAAAACCTGAAGGGAGCTTACAGGAGGGCTGAGGAAAGACCTTTCAAAAGGTCTTGTAATGACAGGATGAGGGGTAGTGGGTTTAAACTGGCAGAGGGGAGTTTTAAATGGGATGTTAGGAGCAAGTTCTATCCAGTGAGGGTGGTGAGACACTGGACCAGGTTGCCCATGGACGTTGTGGCTGCTCCCTTCATGAAGTTGTTCAAGGCCAAGTTAGATGAGGTCTTGAGCGACCTGTTCTATTGGGAGGTGTCCCGGCCTATGGCAGAGGGTTGGGACTGGATGATCTTTGATGTCCCTTCCAACCTAAACCATTCTATGATTCTTGTGATTAGTTATCCCACTTGGCCACTATATGGACTCAGGGCTCTTTCAATTTAAGCAGAAGGCAAGGTAAATGAAAGCTTAAGGTATTTACTCACAAATATTAATTCTCGACTTGCAAGGCTGCTGGGGGAAAGGGGGCTGCAGAAAGTTTCTGACCTGGTCCTCTTGACTTCCAACAGCTAGAGACTTGCAGAGGGGCAGGCAGAGTGTCTTGTGGTGTACAGGGGTGTCACACTGGCTGCAGGCCTATCACATGAAGGTGATTAAAGCTGTTTCCTGGAAAACTCAAAGCAGTTTCCAGGCAGGATTATAGCTTAGCAGAATTGTGCTATAAAGCAATAATAGCAGTAGCACAGGCACAGATGCAGCAGTAGAACACAGAATAATGGTAAAGCATGAAACAATAGCAAAAGCACTTTGTGTTACCTGCTTATCTGGTTTTGTATATCAATGCCTGAGATTAATGTGTCTTTGGACATAGATTATCCAATCAGAGTGGCAGCAATCCAAGCTTGACTATATTTGGGTGAAGCCACAAACTTGCTATGACCATATTAGGGAAGACACATAGGTCCTGGCACGAGTTTAGCACATGTCAAGCGCACGTAACTTGTTTACCACAGGATATGAGGAGCAAAACAAGTTCAGGTAAGCCAGAGTGCTTGGACTCCATGGTCCAGGTATTTTGTCCTTTTTCCCACAGTTGCCTCTCCCCAGACAGAAGGAAGGAGAGCAGAAAAAACATGTCTGAGCAAGCTAGCACATATTTAAGCCTATTTTTGACCCTGTCAGTTCCACCACGACTTTGAGGAGCACTTCTCTTCTCCCTGAACAACTAACTTTGAGCTGTGGAAATAGTTTTGTCCCACCTTCCTTCAGGCCTGCTCTGTTGGTCTCTTTCAGTATTTCCTAAATCTCTGCCTCTGATGCATCTCCGGAGTCCTTTAGAAACTGGCAATTTCTTTGAAAATGTAGGAGTGGTGAAGCAGGCTGCAAGGGAGAAAAAATAAATGTAAGAGAAAAGGAGAGATGCAAATTAGAAAGTGTATTTCATAAATCTCAAAAGTGTGCTCTGTATTAACTTATTTAAATTTTCCTTTTTTTCCAGTTTTTGTTGACACATAGCTCTGCTTCATGTATTCCCTTATTAAGGTTAGAAGATGAATGAGCTCAAGAGAAATATAATTGAAAGCACTATGTTTCCCCCAGTATCTTGCACCAGTCTTTGAGCCTGTAGCAAAATCTTATGTCACATCTCCTCTGTGTTTTATGGAAGAATTTCTGGGACCATAAAGCAAACCCCTTTGAGGTCAATGGTCATCTGTCACTTTATTTCCATGTACCAAAGATCATGGCCTTGAGGAGTCCCTACCATTGAAGAGTCCCTATCAACCTAAGTGATATCCCACAGCCTTGGCTTTGGTTTGATGTTGTTCATTGCTCTTTTTTAAAAGTTATCAACAAATATACAATCTCACAGCTTTGAGCTAGGACAACATACTTGTTTATTTATAAAATAAACACTGATTGATAGAAGTGAAAAAAAAAATATCTGGAGATAATTGGTCTCTGTTTCTACCTTATTTGAACCATAAAATCCAATTTATCATTTGTGATTTCAAATTAAACTGGGGAAATGAGAATGTGTGCAATCACAACAGATCATATTCTGTAGCCAATCGTGTTCTGTAGCCAACATGAAGCCTGAAACTCTATTGTCTTATGTAAAATATGACTGGTGTCTAAGAAAGGCCTTTGACAGCTGTCAGTGGAAATTAAAAGTCCTTGACAACCATATCCCTGTTTATTCCAGCAGCAGTGACATGGTTCGAAGAAGATTACGTCCATTAAATATGACTTTAAAGTATAACAACCTTTTTAGAATTGCTTCAGATGTCTTAATGGAGGCACATCAGTGACTCTTAGCTATAAGAAGACAATATACTACTTTGCAAGTGTTTGATATCATTTATTTCAAGTTTGAATGATCGCAAAATATATCTGTCTGAACACCTCTGTGTGGAATTCCTCTGTGAACAACAATGAATGTTGTTTACTGTCATAATATAAGCAAAAATGCTTGAAAACCATGAGTTAATGCATGTTTAGTGACTGCATGAAGTGGTGCACTTTAAAAAAAAGTTGTCTTAACAGGATCTTAGAGTAAAAATCAAGGTTTTTCCAATGGTTTCTTTTTTTGTTTGGTTGGTTGTTGGTTTTGGGGGTTTTGTTTGTTTGGTTGGGGTTTTTAATTTCCCTTCCCCTAAGGAGCATGACAAATAGGATTGAATGAAGTACTTCAAAATCTACCAGCTGGATACTTTGAGCTCCAGGCTGTAGGTGTGGCTTTTCAGACATCCCTGACCACAAGGAAGACATTATGTCCTTATTCAGGACAGATTCACAGCAACAGAAATGCGCTGCTTCTTTTGGCTTAGATGTAGTTTTTTGTTGACTATGCAACTTTTGTTCACCCTCAGTTGAAAAGCCCGAACTAGTCTCTGCCTGCTCGCAAAAGTTAATATAGATATATTCATGGAGATATGACTGAAGGCCATGTGACAAAGCAGAACTGTGAAATCATAAATTTGTTTACAAAGGACATTTAAAGGTCATCTAATCCATTCCCAGCACAGTGAGAAGCAATGCCTTTAAGTGGATCAGATTGCTTAGAGCCTCTGGACCTGGAATGTTTCCCTGGATGAGGTTTCTATCACCCCTCTGGGCAACTTGTGCCAGTGTTTCACCACTCTCATTTTAAAAAATAAAAAATCTTTCTTACACCTAGTCTAAGTATCACCTCTTTAAATTTAAAATGTCACCTCTTGTTCTGTGACAATAGGTCCTGCTAAAATGACTGTCTTCATCTTTCTTTTAAGCTCCCTTTCACAGAAGCTTAGAATTACAGAATTACTGAGTCCAGAATAGACCTTTGACATCATCAAGTCCAGCCTATGGCCTAACACCACTACACTGACTAGACCATGTCACTAAGAGCCACATTCAATATTTCCATAAATACCTCCAGAGCCAAAGACTCCATCACCTCCCTGGACAGTCCATTCCAGTGTCTTTTCCATGAGGAAGTGCTTCCTAATATCCAGTCAAACCTCTGTAATGGTGTGGGTGGGTTTTATTTCAAAATTAATACAGTTTATTTTTTTATATTAATATATTTAATCTCACTGCATAACTTATTTTTAATCAGGTTCTTTACACAGTTGTGAGAAACATTACACAGAGGGAAAACACTTAAGCAATAACACAAACATTATTTCAAGTAATTGAAATTGGAAAGACTCTTGAGGCCAACATAGTGCTTTCCCACTAGAGGGACACAAGAGGCTTCTTTCTGCTTAAAGCAGAAGGTACTTAGGATTTTCTTTTGAACATTTATTCACAAAATATTATCTCCAGATTCCTGGGGCTAAACTATAGTTTCAAACAGTACCCAAACATGTCCTGGGCTGCATTAAGAGAGGCATTACCAGCAGGGCAAGGGAGGTGATTCTCCCCCTTTACTCTGCTCTTGTCAGACCCCACCTGGAGTACTGTGTGCAGTTCTGGAGCCCCCAGCATAGGAAGGACATGGGACTGTTGGAGAGAGTCCAGAGAAGGGCCACAAAGATGATCAGAGGGCTGGAGCACCTCTGCTATGAGGACAGGCTGAGAGAGTTGGGGCTGTGCAGCCTGGAGAAGAGAAGGCTTCGGGGAGACCTTATAGCAGCCTACCAGTATCTGAGGGGGGCCTACAGGAGGGCTGGGGAGGGGCTGTTCACAAGGTCTTGTAATGACAGGATGAGAGGGAATGGGTTTAAATTGACAGAGGGGAGATTTGAACGGGATGTTAGGAAGAAGTTCTTCGCAGTGTGGGTGGTGAGGCACTGGAACAGGTTGCCCAGGGAGGTTGTGTCTGCTCCCTCCCTGGATGTGTTCAAGGCCAGGCTGGATGAGGTCTTGAGCGACCTGCCTATGGCGGGGGGGTGGAACTGGGTGGTCTTTGAGGGCTTTTTAAACC
>VWZI01020960.1:11809-23731 GCA_013396835.1 Psilopogon haemacephalus | reverse complement strand
ACTGGATGATCTTTGAGGTCTTTTACAACCTAAACCATTCTATGATTCTATGATTCTATGAAATCCGTCCTTCTCTCCCCTCTCTCAGGAAGAAACATTGTAACCTACCGCACATTTCGGGGGCTTTTATAGGTGTGGTTGGAATTGCATTGTAATTAGGCTAAGTTCTGACTGTTTAAACTGTTAATTCTGTGTTTCAAGTGATTTTGTGCATTTATTCCTGCCAACTGCACATCCAAAGAACCCAGGGGGAACTATTCCAGACCCCCTCCGCTATTATCAATACTTATTAAATTGATATTCGTGACAGTTCTACCTGAGCTTTCACATCTCTGATTCTCTTTCTACATGGCCTTACAGTATCCTTAAATGGTTCCTGGTTCACCTGCCCTCTTTTTTCTTTTTTTTTTTTTTCCCTCCTGAGTTCTTGCAAAAGCTCTCTGATCAGCCAGGCTGATCTTCTCTGACAGCTTGTGTCAGCAGCTGTCATCCTGCTCCTGCACCTTCATTGCATCCTTAAAGTAAACCCAGCCTTCCGTGTCCCCTTTTTCTCTGAGGGCTGCTTCCCAACAGTCTCCAGACCAGCATCCTGAATAGATTAAAGCCAGCCTTCTGGAAGTTCCAGTGAGATGTGTTGGTGATGGTCATCCTAACTTCGCTACATATTAAAAATTCTATTGTATCATGGTCACTGTGCCCCAGCTGACTGCTGACCATCACATCTTGGAAGACCGTAATAAAGTGTCCTTAGAGTCTTCTTTTCACCAGGCTGAACAATCCCATCTCTCTCAGCATTTCTTCTTCTTTTTCTATCCCTTTCATCACTTTTGTAGCCTCTCAACTCTCACCAACATGTGTTTCCTGTGTTGTGGACTCCAGAGACAGACACAGCACTCCCAGTGAAGTCTCACCAGAGCAGAGTAGAGGGGGAGAATCATGTTCCTCAATCTGCTGGCCGTGCTTCATTTGATGCAACCCAGTATACTGTTGGCCTTCTGGGCTGCAAGTACATACTGTCAGTTTCTGTCCAATTTTTCATCCACCAGTATCCCCAAATCCTTCTCTGAAGGACTGCTCTCAATCCCTTCATTCCCAGTCTATATTTATGCTTCAGATTGCCCCAACTTGGGTGCACTTGGCTTTATTGAACCACAAGAATATTCACACAGAACCAGTTGTTCAGGTCCCTTTTTGTGACATCCTATCTCTCTGGAATATCAACTATACCACTCTTTTTGGTGTCATCTGCAAACTTGCTGAGGGCACACTCAATGCTGTCCATTCTTGTAGTTTATTGAACAGCAAAGGGAAGTGAATACTGTTCTTTCTATTTTAATAATAAAAAATAATATTAATTGGTCTTTTTTTTTTGTTTGTTTACCTGTTTATTCATTTTAATAGAGTAGCATAAAACCTGGCATACCAAATTTAAGCTTTTCATTTAAAAAAAAAATCTGCATTTTCCAGAACAGAAAATAAAATACTCTTTTTTTTTTTTTTTAAACCTCATCTCACTCTTATCGTTATTGTCCTTCCAGCTTTCCGTTGTTAAAAAGTGTCTCAATATGCTTCATGAGTTTGATCTAATAACAGTATCAACTGTTTGATTTTTTAAAATCTCTGGGCATAGAACATGAGAGAATCTCAAACGACATATAATAAATCAAAGTAAATCTGAAGAGTGTTTTTTCTTCACTAATGTATATGTTTTAGTTACGTGCTTTAACTGTCAGACAGTAACTCTAGGAGCTGTAAAACTATGCATACACAGACTACAAATTCACAATGGTAAGTAAAGTCATGTTATAAGGCCAGAGTTATTGTTATCTCTGCTTTTAACTTTACAAAGAATGTGGTTAAATGTCACACAGATTGTATTGAAAGCCTTCTTCAGACATTCTCTAAGCATTTTAGAAAAAGCAGCTTAGTAAATGCCTCTCACTTTCTCATAATGAGGCTATAAGAAAGTGACAGGACATTTGAAATAGAGATCGGACAGGCATGTACTCGGTTATTACATTTGAGCTCAAATTAAAAAATCGTTCAGGTACAATGGTGAATCATATATCTTTCTGAAAACCAGGTTTCTGCTTAAAGATATTCATCACATGCTTAGGGATCCTTATAATCAAAATAATATCAAAACTATATGACAATGTTATATCTCAAAAAATACTATATTAATTTTTTCCACTCTGTATTTTTCTTCCTATGACATTTTCAGTACATACATTGCCTGGAGGTGATAATTTCTCATGGAGTTAAGAGCTACTGTAAGAGTATGTGATTCTGCAGACCATGATATTGACCTTAAAGTATATGGCTATTAGAGATTCTGGTTCAGTTAACTTCATAAGTACTGGCAGCCTCAGAAAAAAAAAAAACCCCAAACCCAACCCAACAACAACAAAAAAAACCCCACAATTTTTTCTCTCGCCCTTACAAACACCTCCCATGGAAACTTCTTTATTGTTTGAACAAAGTCTCATCTTCATGACATAAACTTACACGGAAGTATCTTTAGTATTTTCTTTACTGCTGTCACTGCTTTTATTTCTTAGGCATTAGATTTGCTTCTGCATTGTGTAGCAGGTAATACAATCGTTTCAAACCAACAACTGCCTTTTCTTCGAACAGACATGTTGTTCGTCATTCCCAGTGTGGATAACTTCACAGCAGGGTACAGGGTGTCTGCAGCGGAATCACTGTTGCTGGATATAGAGTGGTGATCAAGAGCACAATGTCCACCTGGAGACCAGTGATAAGTGGCGTCCCTCAGGGGTCAGGGCTGGGACCAGTGTTGTTGAACATCTTTGTTAGTGACATGGACAGAGGAATCGAGTGCACCTTCAACAAGTTTGCAGATGACACCAAGCTGTGTGGCACTGTCGACGTGCTAGAGGGCAGGGATGGCATCCAGAGGGACCTGAACAGGCTGAAGAGGTGGGCCCAGGCTAGCGGCATGAAGTTCAACAGGGCCAAGTGTAAGGTCCTGCACCTAGGTCAGCACAATACCAAGCACAAATACAGGCTGGGTGATGAGTGGCTGAGAGCAGCCCTGAGGAAAAGGACCTGGGGGTCTGTGTGGATGAGAAGCTCAACATGAGCCTGCANGATGAGAAGCTCAACATGAGCCAATAGTGTGCACACGCGGCTCAGACAGCAACTGTGTGCTGAGCTGCATTAAGAGAAGCGTTGCCAGCAGGGCAAGGGAGGTGATTCTCCCCCTTTACTCTGCCAGTTTAAACTGGCAGAGGGGAGATTTAAACAGGATGTTAGGAGGAAGTTCTTCACAGTGAGGGTGGTGAGGCACTGGACTGTGTTGCCCAGGGAGGTTGTGGCTGCTCCCTCCCTGGAGGTATTCAAGGCCAGGCTGGATGATGTCTTGAGCATGCTGATCTGTTGGGAGGTGTCCCTGCCTCTGGTGGGGGTTTGGAACTGGATGATCTTTGAGGTGTCTTCCAACCTAAACCATTCTATGACACAATTCTATAATGGCTTATCTGACAGCACCTCAATCTTCATTTTTATTTTTTGCTATAGGCACAGTGAGCTTAACTTAACATCAGAACTTAATATTTCTGGCAATGGGAGAGTCAACACATGGCATAAAATTTCAGTGATACTGAGTGGTTTGACAGAAAAGCTGACCAAAAGTTATCTACCACAGTTATAGAGCACCTCAGGAAGAATTATGAAAATGTGCAAAAATTTGCTGCCCCTGGCAAATACATTTATCCAGGGAGTTGTTGCTATTCCAGTGTCTGTGGACAAATGGAGAAGTCTTCCAGTTATAAGCTTTGTACATGTCTGACTGCCAGGCATGCTGACTATGCCATAAAGCCTGTTTTTTTTCCCAAGTTCTCATAATGCCTGAAGACAGCACTTTTTGAGATGATGGTTCTTGTACCCCAAAGCAGGGATCCATCATACTATAATAAGCTTTTCCTGCTTGATTTAGCTCTTATTCATCTGGCAATTCATTCAATGTAAACTTGTAAACTTTAGTAAACAAGCTATTATCTTTTACCCTGTCACAGCAAATTTGTTTCACTGTCCTGAACAATTAGTTGATTTGGACAATATTCAGTCTAGTGGCCTTAAACATCCAAGATACCATGTCTCAGAAATATATTTGCTCTTTCCCTAAGGGTAACCTCAGAAGTGTCTCAGAATTAGCATTTTCTTCTAGCAGCTTTCTTCATGCTTGGTGCAAGTTTTTCTCATCTATTTCTTAAATTTCAAACATTAATGCAGCAACATCATAGTGAATTCTGTGCTGCAGCTATCAGTGCAGGTTCCTACCTACCCCAGAATATACACAGCAGAGAACTCATACAGGCACAGGATAAACTACATTTCCTGCAGATCATCAAACTTGTTTTAAAACATCACCAGATTAATAAATTTGCTCTGAAAAAGGCCACCACAGTTTCAGTGGCCTGCAACCTGTGTTGTTAAGAGTGCTGGATTCCAAGACCATCTAATATTCCCAGGGATTTTCTAAATACTCCAAGGAAAAAATTATGTAGAATACTAATATGGTGATATTTCCTCATCAAAGTTGTTCAGTATCTTCAAAAGATACTGCATTTCTGCAAGGATCAGGAGAGACCTTATTGCTCTTTACAACTGCCTGAAAGAAGCTTGAAGCTAGGTGGGGGTTGGTCTCTTCTCCCAGGCACCCAGTGACAGAACAAGAGGACACAGACTCAAGCTGCACTGGAGCAGTTTTAGGCTGGATGTTAGAAAGAAACTCTTCACAGAAAGAGTGGCTGACCTTTGGAATGGGCTGCCCTCCGAGGTGGTGGAGTCATCATCCCTGGAGGTGTTTAAAAGGAGACTGGATGAGGCACTTAGCGTCACAGTTTAGTTAATTAGAAGGTCATAGGTTGGACTCGATGATCTCAAAGGTCTTTTCCAACCTGGTTAATTCTGTGATTCTTTTTTTTTTTTCCCAAGTAAAGCAGAGAGAGGTAATCTGAATAAGAATTTAAGTCTCTTTATTTCCCTTGTTTCACCTTAACTACAAGATCCTTTTCCATGTATTTGTGTAAGAAAGATGTGACAATTTCATGCCATGAAAATTTGTTCAGAATGTACACAGGTAGCGGAACTAATAAACCATGGAATTATGTAATGGGTTACTTGATTTTGCCATCTTGACAACAATATCTTCAACTTTCCCAGCATGTTCTTTGTATGTTGCATAATCACCTCTGAATATCTCTCCTTCCCTACAATGCTCCATGTGCAGTAGCACAGCAAATGCCATAACAGGCTTGAAATAAGTATATGTTGATAAATCACCTTATATATTGACTGGCTTGATAGCAGAAAGACAAAATATATAAGCATACAGCTCCTTTTGCAACTTTTCCTTCATTGCAGTCATTTTCAGAAGTATAAAAACTGAGGTAAATGATCACGAACTTCTGTCTTTCTTCCCAGCTGCAGTTTTCCCCTAGACTTAAATACATAAGAGGTCTCCCTTTGAGACTGAATAATTCTATGGAGAAGGCTGACACTAAGCAGACAGTGCAATTACGTAAGTTACATCTCCATATGAAGTGAAGCACATAGTAACAAATCCTTGATTAGTTTGTCCATTCCTTGTAGCTATTTCTATGGGTTTTTCTTTTTTAAGTGACAATTTCAAAGTATTGTTCATTATGAGCTACACTGCACTAAGAGTGAGGCAAGGGATATGTATTTACCTTCGTTCTGCTTTTTTAACTATTTATACTATTCTATTATTTTTACCATCTATTCTATTCTATTCTATTCTATTCTATTCTATTCTATTCTATTCTATTCTATTCTATTCTATTCTATTCTATTCTATTCTATTCNTCCATCTATTCTATTCTATTCTATTCTATTCTATTCTATTCTATTCTATTCTATTCTATTCTATTCTATTCTATTCTATTCTATTCTATTTTATTCTAATTTCCAAGCCATTTACCATATTAAGTTTTAAGAAGCAACTTTCAGGGAACTTTCTAGCAAGGAGAAAACTTGAACGAGTGTAATTATCTCCTTTTCCACTCAGTAAGGATCTGCCTTAACATTGCTTTTTTGGGGCCTTTCTTTTTCTTTTCTCAATTTTAGATTCTTTTTTGGTCAAAAATCTGTGAATTGCACAGCTCAGTGCTGATCCTGAAATAGTTCAGACCCACTGTTTTACACTAGTCCCTGTTCCTTCTGCAGACCCTGTCACTTCTCCCCGAAGTTCTCACTTATCACGTCAGTTTGGCTTTTGGCAGGTTTTAGCTGCTGCCAAACAGTCACTGAGAACTGCTTTCAAGTGTGGGGTTGATGTTTAACTGAGAGCACTCAGGAAAGCAATTGATGTAAGGCGCTGAATCTTTGTGATGTCAGTGTCAAGACTTATAAATCTCATATATTTTTTGCAGTGAAAAACTGGAATTAAGGAGATTAAAATTAGGCTAAATGTCAAGATTTGTAAAATCTGATGGTTTTGAGTACAAATGATTTTGTATGTGAGGGGTTAAATTATGTACCTTCCCAACACTACAAAGCAAAACTATCTGGAGCTTAAAGAAAAAAAACAACCAAACTGCTTGAGGTAAGAAATAAAATGAGAAAGAGGGGATAAAGAATGAATGAAGATACCAAATTGGATCTGACATTAGGTGTAGGAACTTCTTACTTAAAGAAATAATTAATGTATTCAGTAACTTTAACAAGGTAGTGTTAAGAATTGTCAATGAAAGAGAAGTCAGCAAACACAAGCAGTGATCAGAAACAGAAGCTATTTTAAACAAACATAGATAGTTTCCTGTACACAAGAGCTGATCTGTTCTGCAAAGGAATGTCCTGAAGACACAATACAGACCACAAGCTATAAATTATATTTAACTGTTGCAAAGATTATTTATACCAATACATGTTCTAAGGGAATTTCACTCTCAGTGCTAAGAAAGACTGACATTTAGACAGAAGATCAGATTCATGTCCATGTTCTCATCTGAGGAGAAAGATGCTGCAGTATCATACTACACTTTCTACAGGAGGCATTATCACTGTAAAAGCCAATGCCTATATCAGCCATGGTTCAGCAGGGCAGCTTTTCTCTGTCACAAATTATCCTGTCCTTTTAGGTATGCCATAGACAATATTGAGATTTTATTGTGCAAGCTTTTTGTAGGCAAACATGAGCTTTATCTTTCCTCTCTCCATGAACCATCCTCAAACCAAGCAAGGATATTATGACATCGGAGAACACAGCTAGTGGACTCTAGGTTTACTACCTCAGACTCAGTAGTGACCAAGGTTACACAAATAACAAGCAAGCTAAAGTGGATGTAGTTTTTCTGCATTTTAGTAAGGCTGTTGATAGTGACTCCTACATCATCCTTCTGGATCATTTCTCCAGTTGTGGGATGAACAGTTTCACAGTGTGCTGGGTGCAGAACTGACTGAATGGGAGAGCTCCAAGTGTTGTAGCGAGTGGAGATACATCTGACTGATGAGTAGTCACCAGTGGTGTTCCTTACAAATTAATTTTAGAGCCATTCCTGTTCAATATTTTTATCAGTTGTCTGGATGTAGGAGAAGTTGAATGCACCATTTGCTAGTTTCTTAGTGACACCAAATTGGGAGGTGCTGTTGATTTTCAAAAGGTACAAGAGAGAAAATTAGGAGAGGAGTCAGAATGCTGGTCAACAGCAGGTTCAGTAAGAGTTAACAGTGTTCCCTAGCAAACAAAAGGACAAATTGTGTCCTGTGGTCATCACAAGGCAATCAGCCAGCCAAAAAAATTTATCATCTCGTTATTTGAGTGCAGCCCCACCTTGAGGACTACGTGCAGGTCTACGCCACACAATTTAAGAAAGATGTAAAGGTCCTTGAATGTATCCAGAGGAGGAAAACAAAGTTTGTTAAAGAGCTGGAATGCCTGTCATGTGAGAAGAAGCTAATAATTTGAGGTTTGTTCAGTTTGAAGGAAAGGAGGCCAAAACCATGAAGAAGTGAGAAAAAGGTGCTGATCTCTTCTTCCTAGTATTCAGTGATAGGATGCATAGGAATGGCTCAAATCTGCACCAGAGAGGTTTAAACAGGGCATTAGGAAACAACCCAAAAGTATTCTTATGGGAGTATGAGGATCAACTCTTAAATAAATCACAGGCTCTGGATATGATGATCAAGGACATGATTAGAACAGGTGATACCAACGACTCAGTATGTTTAATAACACAGATCCTGAAATGCTGAACAATTTGACATTTCAAAACATGTTTACATCCCACTAGTCCCATGATAAATATTCAGCTGACTGACTTTAGGAATACTTAGAAAAAAAGTTAAAAAAATAATTCATTCTGCTTCAATCTCTATGGTAATAGATAGACCTTTTCAGTCTCCCAACAATGTGGCTTCTGAAATAGAATAGAATAGAATAGAATAGAATAGAATAGAATAGAATAGAATAGAATAGAATAGAATAGAATAGAATAGAATAGAATAGAATAGAATAGAATAGAATAGAATAGAATAGAATAGAATAGAATAGAATAGAATAGAATAAGCCAGGTTGGAAGAAACCTCCAAGATGATCCAGTCCAACCTATCACCCAGCCCTAGCTAATAGCACTGAGTGCTCCATCCAGTCTTTTCTTGAACACCTCCAGGGATAGGGACTCCACCACCTCCCTTGGCATCCCATTCCAATGACAAATCTCTCTGTGAAGAACTTCCTAAATAGCTTCCCTCTGATTATCCACTAACTAATATTTTATATTTTCTTCCAAATTTCTTCCCATGTTTTCTATGACACATTTCTTCAGTACAATTTTCACTTCAAAACCACTGAAAATTTTAGAAACCTGCATGGTGTAATTTATGTCTCAAGGCTTCAGCAACATAGATACAATCATGTTCAGCAGGTTAATGGCTCAGAAATACAGCTGAGTGGTTTTATATGGAAATCCACTGTATTTCATGTTCTCCTGATTGTTAATAATGAGATGCAGCCTCGGTTTATGAGTCTTGTGATTTAGTGTTCAAATCTAGAGGAAGAAACTTACCTATGAGGAGAAATTAATGAACCTGTCTTTCCTCTAGGTTGTAATATAAGTTGGGTGTTGGGTTTTTTTGTTGGTGGTGGTGTTTGGGTTTTTTTTTTTTTTTGTGTAAAATCTTTTTGTATTTAGAATTAATTTGGCATCAGTGAAAACAATTCCATATCATCTGCGGTTCTGATTATAAGAACCATGAAGTAATAATGAACATGGTGTAATATGAATTCTCTTGCACAAAGACTGCAGCAGACATAACCTGTTATTTTGTTCTGTGGATGTGTTTTTTATCCCCCTGTCATAAAGTGCATATGTTCCCTCTGTATATTATGGATGCAATCTAAAACCTAATGAAATGGAAAAACTTCCACTTGGCTTCAGACAGGTTCCATATCTATAAAGAGAAAAGCAACTATGAAGGGAAATGTCTTTATATGATTTTTTTTTTGGTGAAGATTTTGAAAGTTCACAATTCAGATTGTATCTTCATTTTCAAATCTATACAAGGGCTTCAAACTAAAATCATATATGCTGCCCTGTTTTGTTTTACATGATGAACTTATCTGGTATGGCTGGTTGGAGTAAGGATACATGGAATGAAAAAGACTGAATGAACAAACAAACAATCAAAAAACACTCTGTTTACAGAAACCATTCATTTCTAGTAGAGCCTGGAAACCTTTACCCATCACTGCCAGTACAAACTGCTTGGCTGTGTCTGCTGAGGCACAGGCTCTCTGAAGTTAACTATGTATTCCTGCAAATTAACTTCACAAGCAAAATCGACATGATCGCCTGTCATTCGTGATGCACACCAGCTGAAGTCAGTTGCCACTACAGGTTTGAAACTGACAGGGTGGAAAATATACTAAAAGGTAAGAATTTTTCCTGGTAAATCTACCACAGATTATGTCCTCTGGGGTGGAGGCTGATAAAACCTCTGTGTTTGGACCTCAATTCATTGTGTTTGTAGCTATTTTATTCTCTGGATCTCATCAGGTTCCAATCACCTTCTCTAGGTGATCTGTAGCCTGGTTTAGGTAGAAACTCAGGGTAATATTTTTGCATGGAACTGGGATGCCGCCTTCAATATCACAAATGTCTCATGTCTAGTAAAGACCACAGAGTCTTGACAGTTTTGCTGAATCTCAAGTCTCAGAATGCTTTAGTTTTCCACTTTGGTTTCAAATGGTTGAAATGGAAATGACAGAAAGATCCTGAAAAGTTTTCTGAACAAAGCTCTTCTTTACTTTGCTGGTATAATAGATGATATAGAGATATGGACAAAAATAATAAATTCCTTGCATGCAGTTCCCTGTCTTAATTTCCTTATTGCTGTGAAGTCTTTAGTGGCTGTGACCAGAATTCAACAACCAGCCTCTAATTTTGCCTTATACAAGTGGTGACTCTTCCAAATCAACGATGTCATCTCCCCCTCATAGTACTCATTTTTTTCTCAGCTAATCTTATAATGAAAAAGAAGCTTAACCTATAAAATTATCCTTCTGTTCATCTGTCCTAAGTGTTTATTTCATTTATTTGTGAGTAATTCTGAGCTTTATTTTCAATGCTGAGCCTCAGATATTATTGAGATACAGATAGATAGATAGATAGATAGATAGATAGATAGATAGATAGATAGATAGATAGATAGACAGACAAAACACATTTCCTTGTACTTTAATCAGAGGATTTTTCCACCCTCCAGCCCTTTTAGATGGACTTAATTTTCATATTTTCACATAAACCTCACTGTTGTTTTAGAGTGCTCCTGAGGATCATTATAACTTAGTACCCTCATAACCTACCTAGACATCACATAGTACCTACCTAGACATCACATAGTTGTGGTGGAAAATGAAGGATTGATACAAGGTCTGTTCAGGCATATAAACCACAAATTTTCCCAAACTATTAGCATTCAAGGTGTACTTGATAAAACCTTCCACAGGTATGATAAACCTAGAATAACACCTCTGGAAACTTTTTGGATAAAATTAATTTTTAGAGGCAGACAAAGGAAATGGAATGATTTATAATAGATTAGGATCTGTGTTAATTGAAGAGCTGATCCAGCTGCTTGCCTGATATTGAAGAGTCTATATAATCCACTAAGACAAACTGAATATCTTCTAACCAGAAATGGTGTAGCTGCATTTTGACTGTAAAAGGTCACAGCTGATAACTTTGACAGCGTCTGTTATTCTACCATCACATCTTATTGATGAGTGAGCTACATCTAAGATATGAAATTTTCTAATTAAACTGTTAGGTCTTCTAGGGAGTTGATTTTTTTATATTATTATTATTGTTCAAAAAGTTCCTTTCTGTCTTTTGAGATTTGGGTATTTTTTCTTTGCTTGCTTGCTTGCTTTCTTCTTTGTTCTTTTCATTGGTAAGCTGTTACCAAAAATAATACATTTATCACTAGATCTTAGAGTGATGTGTCATTTCTAGTCCCTTCCAATCTACTGAAGTCATCCAGAAACTCACTTATGAATTGATGGTCAATAGGCTCTGTAGTGATGCTGTGAGGAAAAGCAAAACGTATTGGGTGTGTTCAGTGGATGTCTTTCACGCAACTGTGAACAAACAAACCAGGCAGGACACTTGATTAAACAGCACAAGTGTGCGCTGCAAAGTAAATTATGATAAATTGATAATATTGATTATTTGTAACCAGAAGGATGAGACTGTCTAGTGTTTGAATTTGGGAATGCAGCCAAAAGATACCTCGACCTCACCTCTGCACTGGAAACCAATACAACATCAACTGGAGCTGTCACAGAATCACAGAATGTTAGGGACTGGAAGGAACCTTGAAAGATCATTTAGTCTAATGCACCTGAGAGAGCAGAACCACCTTTTTTTTTTTTTT
>VWZI01020960.1:0-11770 GCA_013396835.1 Psilopogon haemacephalus | reverse complement strand
TCCCCATAGAGTCCAGTTCTAAATTATTTTTTTAATCCCCCTTCTTCTCCATCTCCATCCTTTCCTCTCCATTTTCCCTAATCTTCCTCCTTTTCTATCTCCTTCCTTTCCTCTTCACCTTATTCTTCCCCTCATCTTCCTCCTTTTCTCTCCAGCCCCTTCCTTTTCCCATATTCCTGTTTTCAGCTCCATCCTTTTCCTTTCCATCTCACTCCTTTCAGCACCATCTCCCCTTTTCCACTGTATCTGATCTGACCTGATCTGATCTGACTGGATTCGACCCAACCTGACCCGACCCTTCCCACATTCCTTCCCTCCCCCGCCCCCCCCTTTTATTCCCCAAACCCAGACCACTTGGGTTCTGTTGGAGTCTCCTCCCATCCCAGGTATGACCACTTTGCCCTTCCTGCCCACTCTCCTTTATAATCTGCCCCAGGAAACACAGTAGCCCCAAGTTGTGCCCAAATAGGCAGAAGGATCTTCCTCCCATTATCACTGGTGAGTCCTCATGGTGCATGCTGGGTGAATGGTGAAGGGGATCTGAAGGCTGGGGAGCCTGTTGGCCCCTCAGTTAGGCAGGATGGATTGTTGATGGCCACTTCAGTGTTACTGAAGTGATAGTTTGGCCTTCTTACTTAGGCTGAAATCCTCTATGTTTAGTTGCTTCTTTATGCTCATTTATGATGAGCTTAAGTACTTGGCTGATCTGGAAGTTCATGAGAGAATAGTACAGTATTGTCATAGAATTGTTTTTGTTGAAAAAGCCCTCTTAGATCACCAAGCTCAACTTTCAACTCATCATAGAAATTTAGAGGTTGGAAGGGACCTCCAGAGGTCACTGAGTCCAGGGATCTCCTAGGGTAGTTTGCACAGGAACACATCCAGGTGGATTATGAAAGTTTCCAGAGAAGGAGACTCCATAACCTCTCTGGGCAGCCTGTTCTGGTGCTCTGTCACTCTCACTGGAAAGAAGTTTTTCCTCATGTTGAGGTGAAACCTTCCATGTTCCAATTTGTAGCCATTGCTCCTTGTCTTATTGCTGTGGACCAGCAAAAAGAGATTGGCCTCATCCACTTGGCACCCACCCCCTCAGATATTTGTATACATTGATCTGATCTCTTTTCAATTTTCTCTTGTTCAGACTAAACAGCCCCAGGGCTCTCAGTCTTTCTTCATAGGGGAGGTGCTCAAGTCCCCCAGTTGTACTCATGGCTCGCCACAGGACTCTTTCCAGCAGGTCATGCAGGTAGAAGTCATAATTACATGACAGTTAGAATAGAATAAGCCAGGTTGGAAGAAACCTCCAAGATCATCCAGTCCAACCTATCACCCAGCCCTAGCCAATGGCACTAAATGCTCCATCCAGTCTTTTCTTGAACACCTCCAGGGATGGTGACTCCCCCACCTCCCTGGGCAGCCCATTCCAATGGCAAATATCTCTCTGTGAAGAACTTCTTCCTAATATCCAGCCTATACTTGAGACTGTGTCCCTTTGTTCTGTTGCTGGTTGTCTGGGAGAGGAGACCAACCCCCACCTGGCTACAACCTCCCCTTAGGTAGTTGTAGACAGCAATGAGGTCACCCCTGAGCTTCCTCCTCTGCAGGCTAAACAACCTCAGCTCCCTCATCCTTAAGAGCTAGCTACAAGCCAGATGCCTTCTCCACTGGTATGTGATTTTTTTTTTTTTTTTACACAGCTGAGTTTGTTAACGCAGAAAAACCTCCAGAATGTTGACAGTCTTTGTTTAGTGTCTGTAATATAATACATGTTCATTTCTAATCAGAAATAAACAACTTTTGCTTGGGTTTGTGATTACAATTTCCTTTTTTTGATATTTTGCTTTTATTTTGTTAAATAGCTTGTATATTTTGCTTTTATTTTGTTAAGTAGCTTGTACTACTGAATTCATAAGCACGTAACCAGCTGGGATTTGGAGTGCTTCTGCAGCACAGCATTTGCAAGAGTCGTCTGAAGCTGCAAATACTGTGTCTGCTGGTGCTGTTAATTGCATATGTTATATTCTAAGCAAAAGCCTGTGTTGTCTGGCCTGAATATTCAGGGGTGTTGAGCTATCTCCTTTATTTTCTGGCTTTGCCCAAAAAACTCCTGTTATTACTGCTTATCTTCTTGTTTAGTGTGAACACAGACTTCAAGTGTAGATGACAGAGCCTACCCTAATAGGTTTCTTACCTAAAACTATGTCTAGGGGCAAATGCTGAACATTTTTTAATTTCATTAAATGGTCATGTTTTGGTTTTTTTATTTTTCAAATAATTTCAATCTGTTTGTCTCTTTCCTTCGCTATTCAAAGAGGTACATGTGTTTTGTCTAATAAATGTAGAGTTTAGATCATCTTTTTCTATATTCATAATATTACTTGTGTGAAGCAATACCTCAAAAGAGGCAACCTTACACAATCAAAAGCAAGGAACCTCTTATGGCAGATATGTATATTTAAAATGCCCTTATCTAAATATCTATTATCGTATCTTTTGTAACGTGTATGACGTCTGAGATGTTGGCATGACAAAATATCTTGCTCCACAGTGCTTTCACAGTGCATTTTGTTCTGTGCTTGGCACCAAGATAGTAGGACTGTTATGTTTCCATGCCTGAAGCATAGCTGTTGAACATAGGCAATAGCCTGTGCCAGATCATATAACCATGACCACAGATTGCAGAGTTTCAGTGAAAGCAAGACTCCAGTGCAACTCGGTATCAGAATACCTTTATTTCAGTTCTATACTTCAGGTCACATGCCTGAGACACTGAATCTTGATGTGAGCTCAATCTCAGTTTCAGGAATTAGATCAGGGTTCCACTGGGGCACTGCACCTGTTGCCGGTGTCTTCTCAACTTCAGTCCTTTGTAGCATTTTAGGTCTTTATCCGCTGAAACCTCAGGGGCCTCCTGAAGAAAAATATAAAGTGAAACACTACAGATTACAATGTATTAACTATAATGTCCAATGTACTAATGGCACAGCTCCACAGCAGACTCCAGTGGTTCTGGCTTCAGGCTAAGACAAGTTCTGGACCACCCTAAACCATATGTTTTTTCCCCTGTGATCTTAAAAGGAAACAAACAAACAAAAAAAAAATCCTGCTTCTGACCCAGAATCGAAATAAATATATGGGGAGAGGATCCTACTCTAAATCTTGGCTGAATAGTTAATGCAAAAGGTTCCAGGCAAAAAATGTGAAATGTTAAATCAATTGCAATTGGAGAACAAAGCAGAGGTGCCTGATGCCAACCAGCATGGCTTCACCAAGGGCAAATCATGCCTAACAAATTTGGTGGCTTTCTATGATAAAGTCACAGCAGCAGTGGACAAGGGAAGGGCAACTGATGTCATCTACCTGGACCTGAGTAAGGCCTTTGACTCTGTCCCACATGACACCCTGGTCACCAAACTGGAAAAACATGGACTTGATGGGTGGACAACTCGCTGGATAAGGAATTGGCTGGATGGTCGCACACAGAGAGTGGTGATCAAGGGCACAATGTCCACCTGGAGACCAGTGACAAGTGGCATCCCTGCGGGGTCAGTGCTGGGACCAGTGCTGTTTAACATCTTTGTCAGTGACATGGACAGAGGAATCGAGTGCACCCTCAGCAAGTTTGCAGATGACACCAAGCTGTGTGGCACAGTTGACTTGCTGGAGGGCAGGGATGCCATCCAGAGGGACCTGGACAGGCTGGAGAGGTGGGCCCAGGCTAACCTCATGAAATTTAACAAGGCCAAGTGTAAGGTCCTGCACCTGGGTCACTGCAATCCCAAGCACAAATCCAGGCTGGGTGGTGAGTGGCTGGAGAGCAGCTCTGAGGAAAAGGACCTGGGGGTCTGGGTGGATGAGAAGCTCAACATGAGCCTGCAGTGTGCACACGCGGCTCAGACAGCAACTGTGTCCTGGGCTGCATTAAGAGAGGCATTACCAGCAGGGCAAGGGAGGTGATTCTCCCCCTTTACTCTGCTCTTGTCAGACCCCACCTGGAGTACTGTGTGCAGTTCTGGAGCCCCCAGCACAAGAAGGACATGGAACTGTTGGAGAGAGTCCAGAGGAGGGCCACAAAGATGATCAGAGGGCTGGAGCACCTCTGCTATGAGGACAGGCTGAAAGAGTTGGGGTTTTTCAGCCTGGAGAAGAGAAGGGTTCGAGGAGACCTTATAGCAGCCTACCAGTATCTGAGGGGGGCCTACAGGAAGGCTGAGGAGGGACTGTTCACAAGGTCTTGTAATGACAGGATGAGGGGGAATGGGTTCAAGTTGGCGGAGGGGAGATTTGAATGGGATATTAGGAAGAAATTCTTCACAGTGAGGGTGGTGAGGCACTGGAACAGGTTGCCCAGGGAGGTTGTGTCTGCTCCCTCCCTGGATGTGTTCAAGGCCAGGCTGGATGAGGTCTTGAGTGTCCTGATCTAGTGGGAGGTGTCCCTGCCTGTGGCGGGGGGTTGGAGCTGGATGATCTTTGAGGTCTCTTCCAACCTAGACCATTCTATGATTCTACGATTCTATGATTTTCCAATTCATTTTTTGTCTTATATTCTATACGTACATCACTAGAATGTAATGCTTTGCATATTTTAGTACCTGGAAACTGAAGAAAAAATTAGTATTTCATCTAGAACCTACACAATTAAAAATGTATTGCGTATACATGTATGTGGTTATAATTTAGATTTAAATAACATATCTCCTCATCTTTTTAATATGGAGTTGGTGATGGTGGGTTTTTTTCTTAGTCTTTTTCACACATCTCTGCACCTTCCTCCCCTTTCCTCTCCTCAGTGGTGGGTCTCCTAAAAGTAGAACTTGGCAATTATACAGCTGAAAGTTCTATTAATGCAGTATTTAGCTCTTTTCTACTGATAATTTTAAGGTTCAATCTCCTGAGAATTGTCAGGGGTTAGAAATAGGCTTTCTGTTTCACTATAAGCTGGGGATTTCAGCTTTGCAGATATACGAAGTGTTATGCAGCATTTATTTAGAGACCTAGAAGATGATGAAATATTGGACCTTAAAACAGGAATGACACTTTGATTTATACTAAAAAGAACTGATCTTTCTCTAACTTTCATTTCTCACCAGTATCTTTCTGTTGAAATGGTTACAATTATTTCTCTTTACAACAGAAAGAAAGCACAGAATTGGACCTAAATGGTTTTAAAATATTTTCTACAGGTTCAGAAAAAAAATTAGAAAACAGTTTTTACTTTTTAACAATTTTTTACTGACAGTATAGTTAGCTCCATGATAGCAAGGTAGTCTGGATTTTACAGGCGTAGAAATATGAATTACGGTGCCAATAAATTTTTAAAAATTACTCTATAAAAGAACTCTAAAGTAGCTTTTCTATAAAATGTGAGGCTTAAGCAAAATACAGGATAAAGTGGTAAAGCTTTTTATTGGAAGAAGTTTGGTCTGGAGTGATTCTCTTGGCTGTCTCAAATTTGTTGTAATAAAACTTTTATGTCATTATATAACATTATGTTCTGCAAAGAGATCCAGATCTGTGAAAACAGGTTGGAATGCAAGCTATTATTGATGAAGAATTATAGGCACTGTATATATTTGTTAACTGGTCTCATGGTGACTTATTGTTGTAGCTACTAATTTTGTGAGAATTTTTTGTCTTAGATTAAGGCAACAGTTTGTAGTTTAGATTGTTGGATTTAATTTTTTTTTTTTCCTAAGGTCCTATAACCCAAGGTACTTTTGAGCTATTTTAAAGATCAGTATTTTAAAGTTCATATTCTCCTGTTTGTAAATGGGGTGAATAAAATCCCTAAGTCTGACACTGAAATCTAGGAAAACTTGAAGATAGCTCTCCAGTTCACTTCCAAATCTCTTGTTGTGGAGTTAATCTGATGATGTTATCTGTTGGACAAATGTCTTCACCTTATAGATTTGTTTATCCTCCTGTCTAAGCCTCTTTAAGTTTTCATAGAGCTCAAGGGTTTATTGTCTGCTAGAGTCTATACCACCACAATTAATAGCAAAAATAAAATTATTCACATTATTGCTAGGAATGTGAAATAGGGAGTAAGACATATAGCCTGAATAGCAGGATATAATTTACTGCAAAACTCATTTATGGTGGATGTCTCACATCCTGGCTTGATTAAATGTTTATAAAAAGAACCATGATCTCATATTGATTCACTGTTTGCAAACATAATTATGGAAGTATCTGGGAAGAATCAGATGCAAAAGAAAGGTTTTTTGATAACTCTGGGGTAAAGATGTATTAGATGAACTATCTACGTTGTTAGAGCAGAGATGTGAATCCAAGTCCCTGTTCCAGTAATGATAACATTAACAGACTTCAGCAAACTCACTCTGCCCAAATGGACAAGTGAATGCAATTCCAGCCTTTCATACTGTGTTTCAGCCTATCGTTGATATCTTTTATGAATCCAGGTCATTTGTGATAGCAGCTTATCTGACATCTAAATCTTTGCTGCTGTTGTTATCTTCAAGGCTAAATAATGCTTTCCACTAGTTCTGTCTCTTTTGATACTTACTCATCTTCAATCTGTTTGTTTTTTAAATCTTCCTGCTGCGCAGAAAATAGTGTGGCTGATGAGATCTGGTGTGTGTCATCGTCTGTGAGCAGGCAGCAGAACGGGTGAACAATGGCAGGCTCCAGAGCAAGTGGCATAGCAGAGTTTTATCACATAATTTCAAATTACTTTGTAAAAAATCGATTTAAAAAAGTCAGCCACAATATGTGTTTCAGATAGTTTTGAAACATTAAATCATTTTCACACTCCGTTATATCCAGCTACAGATACAGTCTTCCCTCAGTGGCATTTAACAAACATTAAGAGGCAGTTCATTCTCTGGAACAATTGCAAAGTAGGATCATTTGGGCCAAAATACTGAAACAGGTCTCATTCATCCATCATCATCATTTCATGTTTATACTCCTTCCTTATAATCTCTTGAGCACAGAGGGATCTTGGAGAAAAGCAATTGAAACCTCTAGAAGCATAGTACTGGGGTGAATAATACTGGTGTAAAAGGTATCTAATGAAAGGGAGGGTCAGGTCCATTCAAGGAGCCTATGAACACTTAGCAGTGAAAACTCAGTGCTCTATAAGGAAAGAGGCAATCATAAGAAACGGCAGAGCTCTTGAGAAATGTTTATTTTTGTAACCATTTCCATGGGCTTGTGCAATTATGTATTATAATAAAAGGCAAAGTCTTTGCCCTGGAGAAGATTTAAGCCATCTGCTTTTTCTGACTTTGGCTGCTCCTGAAAACTTCTGAACTGTCTCCTCTGGCAGCCATTACCACGCAAATGTGTATATGGGCTGATCTTCTGTTGTGAATCATTCATTACTTCCTTTCCCAGTTTTAGCCTTGCCACTTGCTGAAGTATCAGATCATTTGTGTGCTCTAGACATTGCAGCCAAAGATAGTTTTTTGCTTAGTGGATACTCAGAGGCTAGGTGAAAATACTGGCAATCTCAATGCACAGAACTTCTGTTTTCCATGTTTTGGAGGAAATGTAGTTGGATGAATGACTTTAATGAAGAGAAAACATTGCATGCTGTTACATTGTTTGAGAGTATCCTGCTGTTGTTTATAAAAACAGAGGTGTCAGTGTAGATGCTGTGGTACACAATGCCTCTTGTGAGTCCCACTATTGTGGAAGATCCATGTCCTGGCTTGCCCAGGCATGATCCCATGGTCCCTTCACTCTGCTGGGGGAGAGGAAGCAGAGAGAAAGGAGAAGACAAAAGGCTTGGAGACACCCACTTTGAAGGGCCAAGACTTATTCCTCCCAAATAAGGGAAAGCAGGCCCCTGACTTCACCTAATATGGTCAGGTTTGGCAAAGTGCCATTCTGATTGGTGAATTTGTGTGGCCACGACAGCTATTTACATTTGGGTAATCAATAAACAGGCTTCTGACACAGGGTTTTCTGCTTTCACTTCTACTTTTGATTTGCCTGCACTGCTCTGCCTGCAATGACCATCAAGATATCGACAGAATTCCCTTCAAGCTTTGGGTGCTGTCTAATACTATTTTGTTAGTAAATATTTCAAAGCCTCTCTCTAAGAAATTCTGTAACTAGATTCTGTTGTGCCTTTCTACCTTAGTAGCAGAAAGGAGCCTCACAAGTCCCCTAGTGGACAAGAGGTATATCTGAAACTAAGAACCTCTTTCCAGTTTTAATGTTTGCATTTGCTAGTTGTTTCTTAAATTGATATAGTTTTGCCTGTGTGTATAAGTATCCAAACCGTGTGTTTCGAACATTGTAAGTAAGTTTTCTGGTGAGATTTAATAATATTAATAAACAATTTTCATAGTTATCAGCAGTCTTTCCCTTGACATCATTTGTAACACCTACGATACTGGATCTCTTTCCCTTGTGAGAGTCATTAGAATTATTATAAGTTGTCCAATATGAAAAGAGTTAGGGTTATTTTAATACTTGCCATATATATATATGCTGGGGTGATTTTGTCCTTTCCTGTTCAAGCCCACGGTGGGGTGAGGGGGAGAAGGAACTTCACACCTACTTCTCTCCACATTCCAAACCTCCAGTGACAGACCTGGGGCGGGAGGAAAACCGCTTCATGCCTCATTCAAATCTCTGGTGAGGCAGGGACTTGGATGTGCCCTGCCACAAATAGAAATGTAAATTACACCTAGAAAAAAACATATATAGCATTCACAAAACACGGATCATAATATCAATGTGATTCCTATTAGCAGATTCTATTTTCTACTCACCATCACAATGTTGCATGCCCCCCCTCAATGGAAAGGGATATGTAAATTGAAGCCACATCAAGCCAGCCATTCTCCCTGAAACTGCCCACTAATTGTTTGCCTCCATATTTTAATCTGGGCTTGTTGTGGGAGGCCAATATAGGCCCAGTGCATGTCCTGGCTTGTCCAGACATGTCCCTTCCTCCCCTCTTCAAGTGGAAAGCAGGATGGGAAGAAAGACAAAGTCCTGAAGCCATAGAGTCTTCTTCACAGTGGTTAACAGGTACCCACATATGTTTATGCAGGCCTGTATTTTTGCCTTAATATGGATAAAAGCAAGTTCTGGCTCACCTAATATGGTAAAGTTTAGCAAAATGCCATTGTGATTGGCTAGGCTCTGTGGCCAAAGGGACCATAGACTTGGACAATTGATAAATTTAGGAGTGAGCTAAAAAACAACGTGCTTTGCCCTTCTGCCTTTCTCTTGCATGATTTTGCCTTGCCTTGCTCATGCTATTGCCTTATTCCACTCTGGAACATTGTGCTCTGCCTGCTAAGCTTTGAAGCAGCATTTCTGTGTAATAATCTCTGATGCTTTGAATTTGTATTCACCTGGAAACTGCCATGCCTCCATTTACCAGGCAAAGGCATTAAGCACTTCTATGCAGTAGATGAGAATTAGCCACCAAAAAGATGTGCCTGCCTGCACATCTGCAAACTTTCGTACTCGAGTCTGGAGTTCAAGAAGACTAAGAGCCCTGGGAAGGACAAAGTCCAAGAGGAACCAGGATTAGGTTCCTCTGCAGAGATTGCCTCATACACACAACCCCCTCAAGCTAGAACCCTTCTAAAGCCAGGGGGAAACTCCAAAAGCCTTCAACAGAATATCAACTCACCAACAGCACTCCAAGTGTTTTAAGTAGTCTGATACTATTTTGTGAGTAAATATTTAAAAGCCTCTCTGGATCAGAAATTCTGTAACTAAATTGAATGTACCTTCTGCCTTCAGCAGAAAGGAGCCTTTTGAGTTCTCTCAAGTGGGCAAGCAGCATACCAACCACAAGAATATCTTTCCAGTTTGTTTGCATTTATTGCTAGTTATTTCTTAAGTGTTCTAGATTGTCTATTTCCTCCTGTGTAATGTTTTCCACAACTATGTGATCAAACTTGATTAAAAGTTCTCTAGTGAAATTAAATAATTTTTGCTTGAAATGAATATAAAAATAAACTATATTAATTTTTAATAAATCTCATACTTAGCAGGGCTGAGCAACGTATTTGCTTCCCTGTATTGGTCTGGTTAACCCACAGAGATGTTCACACCTGTAATGAAGTCAAGGAGAAACACCAGCAGTTTATCCACTCAACTGCTGACAGACATCCACCTAAACCAAGGGCCATCCTCTAGTCCTTTCCAGGCCAACAAAAAGATAATCTCTTTGCAAGCTTCACAGGCACATGGCCCTGGTTCATCTGCACTGAGCCTTTCTCTGCCATGGGGGTTTATTGATCAGTCACATGAATCTCTGTGAGATCCTCTCATACAGTCTTGAGAACTGTCCTGTAGCCTCGGATTAAGTGAGCAGAAATAGAACATCTCTCTTACAAGGACAGATTGAGTGAGCCGGGCCTCTTTAGTTTGGAGAAGAGGAGATAGGGGTGCCTTCATTCATGTTTATAAATATGTGAAGGGTGAGTGACAGGAGGAGGGAGCCAGGCTTTGCTTGGTGATGTCCAATGACAGGACAAGGAGCAATATGTGGATGCTGAGAAATAGGAAGTTCCATGGAAACATGAGGTTTTTTTGGTTTTTTTTTTTCACTGTGAGGGTGATAGAACACTGGAACAGGCTGCCCAGTGGGGTTGTGAACTCTCCTTCTCTGAAGATATTCAAAACTTGCCTGGATGTGTTCCAGTGTCATCTGGTATAGGTGACCCTTTGTAATGGGTTTGGACTGGACTATCTTTCAAGGTCCCTTCCAGTCCTTGATATTCCATGGTTCTGTGAAATAACAGTAGCAATGACTACGCTATATCTGGCATTTGTGTCCTGGGATCTCAATGTTTCACAAAATAATCCCTATACCCATAGTCTGTCCTACATTGTACTGTTTAGAGCTAACAGTATTTTGACTTGAAAATTTGGATAATGATTTCCCACTCCTATAATGAGCATTTCTATTGCTAAAAATTTGACACTGACCACCAAAACTCTGATAACTGGTGGATCAGACTTTATTTAAAGGTTATATGTTTTTGATCAAAAGCATCATCAGGACAAAATATTGATGCATTAGCCAAATTTTATTTGAAATGTCATTTATTCATTAATAAAGTAGTATTTAGTTGTAACTTTTCAATATGACCAAATGAAACACTTGAGATTTCACAATAATTTTGCTGTAGGGCTTTAGTAACTTATAATAATTTATTAGAGCTTGAAGACCATTGTTTTAGCTCTGCTAAGTACCAGTAAGCTAGAAAACCTCTTTAGAGATATCTTAAAATGTCTTTTTTCTACTAGAATTAGTCATTAGTAGCTTACCTATTTACTCTCACAGATGGAGATTGTATGTAAAATTATGAGATCCACCAGAGAAATCTTGATCTTTGGTTCTGTAAGATGTCTATAAATGTAAGATTTCTGATAGTGTAGGAAAATAAATGTGAAAAAAAAAAATTAAAAGAGAAGAAAACCTATGCTGCAAATCTTTAGCATTAGTAAACATACTGCTTCAGACAGAATCTTCTTGGTATCTGCTGACAGTTTTCATGTGAGGTAATGGCCTATGAAAATGTATTGTACTGTTAACTTCAACAGAGGGATTTTCTTTTTATTGATGCAGCTGGTCACACAGTCATAATAAAAATGTTAACTGAAAATGGTAAGTTAAGCTAAGAAATTTCATATTTTCTCAGATGCTGTTTGGTTAAGCTTGATTTTTTTTTTCCCATCCCACCCAAGGCATCTGCTATTAAGTTTTTATCTGCAGAAATCAGTTTATCATAGAATCATAGAATCATAGAATGGTCTAGGTTGGAAG
>VWZI01020959.1:0-62333 GCA_013396835.1 Psilopogon haemacephalus | reverse complement strand
TCTCTTCCAACCTAAACCATTCTATGATTCTATGATTCTAAGTTATATATGAACTATAATTTTCTCCAAAGACATTAGTTTTATTGCTTAGTTCCTATTATTTTGAGGTCATTGTTATGAGTTTAATTTTCAACTAGCATGATTACATTGTGGTCATATTTTGTTATGTAAGTACAGAAATGAAACTGTTATAGATCAAGTGATGTGACTTTGAGGAACAGGGAGCTGAAGCTATTCTTTTTGATGGTTACTGTTAAGGTTTTTAGTTTTGAGAGAGAAAGAGGTTCAGGAAGCAAGAAATAAAAGACATTGGGACACAGCATGAGAAAGGAGCGTAATGAGAGAGAAAGAGGTTCAGGAAGCAAGAAATAAAAGACACTGGGACACAGTATGAGAAAGGAGTGTAATGCAATTCTAAGAATAAGTACATTTTTTAAAAAATGCCTTAACAACTGAAAAGATTTTGGAGCTATTGGAAAAAAATAGTCTTTCCTTAACTGCTTTCCTGATCCTGCTGAGTGGAAAATTATGCTTGGATGTAGTACATCAAAGAAGCACTCAACCGAATTGCTAATTTCTCCTGATGGAGATGAAACACAGTAACCCAAAATTCAGGTAATTATTACAAAAATGAGTAGCCTGTTGTCCTACTATTAGAAAGAAAAATTATTTTTGTCTTGGATTGTCCAACATGAGTTCATGATGCCAAACAGCTTTTAGGTTCATGTACATACTAGCTCAGGGTGGTTTTTTTGCTTTCATTTGATTTGTTTTTCCAGTAATTGGTTTTAGGCATCAGCTAGATATAGACCAACAACTCTCAGATCAGGTGTCTCAGAGCTGTGACATTTACTTCAGAAGTTTCAAAGTAGTCACTAGAAAACATGTCTGTAATGAATTTCAGCTACAATCCAGAATTCATTGACCTTATAAGAGTTTGGATGTATATGAACACAAAGAGGCCATACTGAAATAAGCTTTCTAATTCAGCTGTTTATAAAAGTGTGATTCAGGCTATTCACATCTATGTAACCTCCTGCACCAGAGAACAGCAATAGGACATTAAAGTGCCTGGGAACACACGGAGACTCAGAAGCCTGTACCATGTGCTTATCAAGACCTTAATAATGAATCTAAATCAATGTATTTTCCACTGGTAAGAACCAGAGGCAGCCTTAGTTTGACCATTTTATTAGTAAGGGCTGAAGTGGAGTCTTTTACCACAATCTATTACACTCCTGACAGCAACAAAATCCAAGTTCAAAATAAAGAGAATGGTTTCAATTTTAAACATAACTAAAGTTTATCAGTGAGTAGGAACAAGAGAATGAAACTACAATATGAGAAAATATCTTACTGACCCTAAAAGTCTTAGTTGTCTGAATGGATATTGTAATATATGAACACATGGTTCTTGTAATCTGTAAGTGCTGTTCTCTTATTAGGTTTTCAAGGGAAACACCAAGTCTGTTGGTAGATTTCCACCATGCCCTTATGCACACATCTCAGGTAGAGTATCTTCATAAATAAGCAGATTCCTACTAAATGACAAACTGCAGGTTCCACCATGATCTTTTCTACCTTTTTATATTTCATAAAGTAAGTCAAGTANTTTCTTTCCCCAGTTGCAAAGGCTTTGCAAAATTAAACACATTTATCACCTTTGGGGAAACAGCTCAGGAAACATTTTTAAATCGGTTTCTTTGCTGAGGATCATCATGAGTCTGTGTCACAATTCTTTTGCAGTTTTAAACTACACTACAAGTACTTCATCCATAAGCACAAAATAATTAATGAATTCATAAATCTTTAATATAATTTTAATTAATTTTCAAGTCTAAACAACAAAGCCTCTTTTGCAAATGAATAAAATATAAATCACCATTAAAAGTTTTTACTTTGGATTTTAGTAAAATCTGAGCTCTTTTTTTGGGTGTAGGAGCTATAAAGTTGAAGATTTTTTTGGGGGCGATGTGTTTATAACAGTAATGCTCAAAATAATTTTTTGAGCTGGATCTCAGACTCAAAGTTCTTACAGAGTCAGATTCATCTTCTGAATCTGAATTATTGAGATCTTTGCGTTAAACTACTTCAACTGATAAAAGTACAAAATTTGAAGAGATATCAGTAGGAATGTGAGCATTCATAAAATTTATTTTTATTGTGAGGCATATTCCTACACCATCAAGCCACTCATTTTTCTAGATTTTATAATTTCTGAACCTGATCAGTATTCAGATGATCAAACTCCAAGTAAGGCAAGACTCAGAATCTCAAAAAAAAAGAAAAAAGATAAAACCCTCTCCTCCTCACCCTCACAATAGTAAAAGTTCAAAGAAAAAGAAGTGCTAGTCTGGGAGACAGCTTTCAAATTTCTCTCATGTTTTCAAATGTATCAGATCCTAGAACCCCATTTTTCACTTATAAACTGTTTTAGATTCTGGGCAAAGTCAAACCCCTAAACAATCAAAATCATTGTTAAACCATCAGGTGCTTTAATAAAGATGTTGATAAATTCCCAGCTTCATTTAAATTCCTTATCAGACAGTTGCAGCCCATACAAAGAGGGTATGACTTTTTTCAGTCCTTATACATCTAGTTCATTGTGTGTGAGATTTCAGTTTCATTCTACTTAGATGGAGTTTCCTTTGAAAGATTTAATCCTATCAGCCTTATATTTTCTCAAATAAGGAAACCAGAAAATGTAACTTTTACCCCATTTGTACAGATCACAAAGCACTGAGTATTTTTTTAACTTTAATTTTGATTTTCATTTTGTTTCTAATCTTACTATTTTATATAATCATAGTGTTGGTCATATTGAGGATCACATAAACACACTGGTGTAGCTTTTGTTCTCTGTTCCCCCAATGTGTTCACACTAAATAATCAGAATCTGTCATGTTGCCAGCACCACAAAGGGTTTGAAGTACCGCATCAATACATTATCCTGTTCCATGAAAAGGACTGGAGACCAGAACTGCATAATTATGTTCATGTTGGAAGGCTTTCTCAGGATGAAGTACAGATCCTGCACATGGAAAATGTTCTGATCTTGGGAAAAGAGTTATTTACTAACAGAAAGTGACAGTTCACACAGCTTGCCTGCCCCAGCAGGCCAGCCCTTTGTTTATTCAATGCAGCCAAAAAAACTTGTCCGTGAGCAGATGAAGGAAAGAACTTCAAACTACATATGTACACAGGATGAAAGGTTGTGTAGCAGGTGTTAGCTTCAGCATTGTGAAAGTTTGATATGGCTGCTAATTGCACAGAGGTTATATCCCAGGCTATATCAAAGCAGGTCAGAAGAGGTGATTCTCCTTCTCTTCTCAGCTCTCATTGAGACCCCACCTTGAGTACCATGTTCAAGTCTCAGACTGCAAGCATAAGAACATGGACTTGATGGAGCAGGTCCAGAGGAGGGTCAAGAAGATGATTAGAGATCTAGAGAACTTCTCCTGTAATGACAATTGGAGAGAGTTAGGGTTTTGTTCAGCTTTGAGAAGAGTAAGCTCTGGGGACATCTCATAAAAGCCTTCCAGTACAAAAAGGGAGCCTACAAGAAAGCTGAAGAGGGACATTTTGTAAAGACGTGATGATGGGACAAAAGATAATAGCTTTAAACAAGACAATAATAGATTCAAGTTAGATAGAAGGAAGAAATTCTTCACTATATTGGAGGCACTCTAACAGGTTATCTAGAGGGCTTGTGGATGCTCCCCATCCTTGGGAGCATTCAAGGACAGGTTGTTTAGGGCTTTGAGCAATCTGGTCTAATAGAAGGTGTCCCTGCCTATTGCATGGAGTTTGAAGCTAGATGGTCTTTAAAGACTCTGTGATATATGAATGTCTTAGAGGATCAGAAAAATTTCCAGAAGATTGTTGAAGAGTAAGAGTGACCTACTGGAATGANTATTATTATTATTATTATTATATTGTTGGTTTAGCCAGAAAAAAAAAAAAAAGCAGTTCTTCTCATTTAGAGTTCCTGTACTAAATCTATTATTGAAATATTTTCTTTCTTATTCAGATACAAAATTAACATAATAACAATTAATTGTAACTTCAGATGGTGTTTCTGCATATGAGATCACATGATGTGTTACATGTGGCATGTTAACCATACAAATGACATGTTAACTATAGTGTTTAGATGACTGGAAAAGGCTTGACTTGACTTGAATGGCTTAGACAAAGCCTACTCTTAGCAGGTATGCATTTGGATCAAGTTATCCCTGGCTTCAGATCTCTTTCTTACTCCTAAAACTAACAGCAAATCTAGGAAAGGCAAAAAAGGAGACCAGTTTCATACTGGACTTGTAATTCAGCCTGTCAGACATTTCAGCTATTAGTACAGTGTTTTAAAGTAAAGCTGTAGACCCTGTGATGTCATTGGTTGGCTAAATAGGAGCTGTGACATTTTGCAAAAGCCAAAGGAGGTAACTATGAGAATAAGAGCTTTTTGGTTGGATCATGGAAAGCAATATAATTAAATAATTAAATGTGATCCATAGAACTGTAGAGGCGTTTACTGAATTTCTTTTCATTATGCATAAAATATGCATGTTTCTTTTAATTATAAGCATAAAACTTTCTATGAAGAAAAATCCTTGTTTATTCTTTTTCCATGTCAGAATAAACAGAATATACAATTATCTGTAGAAACACACACCAATACTATTTTTTTCTCTGATGTTTTCACCTCACTCTGTCCTGAAAAAAAGAAATAAAACTCTCATATAATATGTAGACCATTCTTGGACAGTAGAATGTTGTTAATGAAAACTCTACATCTTCACATGATAGTTCACCTTCCTAGAAGGCTACCACATCATCATTTGGTAATTCATCTTCCTAGGAGGATACCTAGGAAAAAGAATAGCTTTGGATGGCTTTAGATAATAAATAGCCATATTAGTCTGGTTGGAAGGCAAAGCTTTCATTCTCTCAGCAAGCACATCATGGTACTCTGGGGTTTTGCTTTAATGGATTAATTTTATTATTTATGCAAGCAAGAGTAACACATCAGCCTTGGCAGAACTGAGAATTCTTCATTCATCCATATTCCTTGTTACAGAGATTCTATTGTAAACTATACAGTCCTGTGCATCATAATGGTTCTGAATACAGAGTTTTCTTGCTATCTATATATATTTTTCCTCACAATGTGGAACAAAAACAACTAAAAGTGGCAGTGGGGTTTTGTGGTTTTTTGTTCTTTTTTCCCAGACAAGAATGTAATTTTAATTTCTCTGTGTCTATGTAATGTCAATTTATTAAACTACTGCAGCAGGTTAAGTTTCAATCAGTATTTTAAATTATTTTTGCAGACATTGTATTCATTATTTCCCAAACAATTCTATAGTAATGCTTGAATATGATTTTAAAAAATAATAAACCCTTGCAATTTATCCTAGACTTACTGAAATCCCAATTTCTTTCTGTTGTGAGTTAAAGTGGATAATTGTGTATTCACTGCAGCATGGGCAGACTGAAATGTTCTGTGAACACCTCCCTGTTTCATCTTCCCTGTACCTAAAAATAACTCAAAAGTGTGAGCTAAGCGGAAATCAGATCTTCAACACCCTAGAGGAAATGTTCCCATGCTCAGCTCAGGTAAACTTTTCTGAATCTCTCTTCTGTCTGTAACTGACTAGGGAAAGCACAGGAGGCTCCCATGAATTGCAGCACTGTGAAAGCAGTTTCAGTGGTGGGAAAGACAACTGCACAAAAAAATCTGAAACCATTACTAGGTTCTTACATTGAGACTACTGATGACAAACAGCTGCACTCCCAACAGCAAACAGCATACTTCTGAGACACCTCTTACTTAGCCATACTCTGGAAAGTTTATTCAGTTATTATTATTACTTTTATCTTTTCTTCAGTCTTTTCATATAGATTTGTAGCACACATGTTTTCCAGTTCTTCTGACTCAGGTTGGTGCCTGTGTTCCTCAATACCTACACATTAACGAAATAAATGCATATGTCCAGTCTACTTCTAGGTCACAAACTGTAAAACTATGAATTGTGTTTCCTTAAGAGAACCCAAATATATGAGGTTCCTCTCCTCTTCCCAGTAAATTTTTGTAAGAATAAAAAAATCAATATACCAACTTAATTTTGAAAATAAATTTATTAGATTATCTGGCTTATTGCACCATGTGTGGCTGGAGGCTAAAAATATGAGCCTGTGTTGTACAGAAAGGCTGAGCCCTCAATCAATACAACAGAATATTTCCATAGCCTCTCAGTATGATAAAGATCAGATAATCAACTATTTTTTCACAAGCTTGGCCTGTTGCATGGTTAAAATATTCCTGAAAATTCACTGTGTATTGATCAAAAATTGTGGCAGATTTTTGCAAACTGAATAACAAAAATCATTACTGAAATAGTAAAACCCCATCACACGGACAAACAAGGGCAGAGTGTCTCAGAGCTCAGGGGAATATGTTAATCAAAGAATAACAAAATGAAAAGTGATCTTGCTCTACCTTTAACAAGCCCTTTGGTATGTGTACTGAAGCACGGATTGTTAGTTATAATCTTTGCACTGAGGGGAGTATTGTCCTTGCAATTATGTTGATAAATCAGAACAGACATGAGACTGAAAGTATGCTCTTGGAAATTACAATGTTGTAAAATGCTGCGTTCTGTAAAAATTGCTGCATTAACTCCTTCATTGGCTGTTTCTGGTACTTCATTCAAATCAGCACAACTTATGAATGCAGTTAAAACTGCACACAGCAAAAAATATTTGACACATAATAGAATAAAAAGTCGTTGCCTAAGAGACTAATTTTTTTAAATCTTAAAAAAAAAAAAAAGGATAAGAAGAGAGAAAAACATTTAATTTAAAGCTCTGAATTTTCTTTTCAGGAATTTTGAATTCATATCCAATTGATCATTTGTATTATGTTGTCATCCAAACTGTGCTGTGAATTTAAGGAATAAGGCTTAAGGCATTAGCTTGAAAAATAGAGAAATTGAGTTGAGAAAGGACCGTATAGCATAAAAGAGGGAGATGGGGTGGAAAAAAAGATCCAAAAATACGTCAAATTGTCTAAAATAAAATTCTAGTGGACACAGAAAACTCACCAAAAGAAATATTAACTCACCTCAAACATACAAAACCGAGTTTTAACAGTATTCTGTCACCAGGTCCTGTAGATAATTCATATAGGTCAGCTCTCAAAATGTGAAGAACAGGTATTGCTATAGAAATACAGGCAACAAAGTTAAATTGATTGCGGGCGATTGAAGAGGCAGAAATTATAAATTATGTAGCTTTTATAATTTCCAAAAGCCCCACCCACAATCTATGTATAAATTAGTTTAAGTTTGGGTCCTAATTCGTTCGGGAAAAATCTTCACAAGGATGCCTTTTCGGGTAATTTAGGAAAAATCAGAAAAATTGGAAAGGTTTGGGGCATGAAACAGCTTTGCCTACTTACAAACAGGAGACTGTCTCTTTCACGGCAGCGTCCAGAGTCCAGTGCCCACCAAAGTCCAAAATGACTGTAGGCACAGCTTTCACGGAGCCATGATCGCGAAGCAAGGCCGGGGAAAGCCTTGCAGGGGTGCTCCGTGGTGTTCCCACGAATGGCTGCAGTTTACCGTTAGAGGCAGGTCCTGCAGCAAGAAGCCAGGATGCGACGGTGGAAAAGCGGGGACCGTGCNGGTGTAAAAGCGGGGACCGTGCACTTTCTTGTCGCTGTCCTTCCACATGCTTCTCAAGGTCCAGCTCAAAGTCCCTGCAAGGTCCATGCAAGGTCTATTTCCAGGTCCGTACAAGGACTCCACGCAGGGTCCGCGTGCAGGTTCCAGTTTAGATCCCAGTTCAGGTCCGTCTTCATGTCCGTTCAAGGGTCCATGTTCAGGTCCGACTCCAATTTGTCCAGTTGCCATATATATACTGGGGCGATTTGTTCCTTCCCTGTTCAAGCCCAGGAGAGGTGGCAGAAGGTATTTTACGCCTATTCCAAACCTCCAGAGACAGAGGTGGGGAGGGAGGAAGACGGTTTCCCAACCCATTCACACCTCCGGTGGGGCAGTGCCCTGCCCTGCCACAGTGGACTTGGGTGTGCCCTGCCACAAAAGTGGGCTTTGAAAACTATTTTAAGGGCTAAAGATTTCTTTTTCTTGTATAGTGCTTAGCTCCCTTCATATTGAGAGGAAGCACCATGTACATTCTTTGACAAGCAAAACTGATACTGGCCTTTGTGGCTTTATGCCCTTCCCAGTGAGGGCTTGACTGAAGAATTGTGTGCCCCCTGGTACATGATAGTCATCACAGAAGTTAATGGAAATGTAAAATGCCAACACTGTTAATATTATTTAGTTCCTGTTCCTTCATGCAGATAGTTATATCAGAGAAACAATTTTCACTATTCTTATTTCCTATTAACAATGAAGGGGCCTCCAAAAGAGGTAAGGTAGTGGGGCTTATGCTAGCCTGCTTTTTGCCCTAGGTATCTAATGAAATGTTTTCTTTTGCTTTGTAACACAGAGATATGATAGTAATAGCCCTGCTAATAGCGGAGAGATGAGGAGGTCACAGTCCAGGAATGGCCTGCTTTAAATTTGTTCACACTGTTAGACTTTTGCATAGCCTGATGGCAGCAGAATAATGACCAGACTATTTGAGACCTCAGAAGAAAAAATAAAGCGTGATCTTCCCAAATGCTCTGTAGCACTCGCAGTGTTATGTCCTCTTGGAAAACCTAAGGGATACAGGTCTTCATTTAACAGCTCCTGTTCTTTGAACCTATACCTGCTATCTTTAGAATCAGTGGTTCAGAGCTCATGCTAATGTATGACTATCCACTCTTTCCAGTTCCCTCCATTCGTGTCATGTAAAGTCTCATTCACACAAAGGACAACTGAGCAACATTCTAGATGAAAATTCCAGTATTCATGTGATTAGTTTTGAAGAAAACACTATCACGGAATCACAGAATCATAGACTATATATATCTGCTTGGAAAAGACCATGATCATCCATTCCAATCTTTGACCCAACATTGAAGGGTGAACACTAAACCATGTCCTTAGCACCAAGTCCACATGCCACTTGAACTCTTCCAGGGATAGTGACTCCACCACTGCCCTGGGCAGACCATTCCAACATTTGATAACCCTTTGAGTTGAAGAAATATTTCCTATTATTCAGTCTACATATTGCACTCTAAATATTTGCCAAACATCAATAATCTATGAGTATATCTTCAAATTGACGTCAAATGATATTACCTCATCTCAGAAATTATGTCTGGCTACAGATACTACAAACTGCTAACATTTCAGAACGAACAAAAATAGGCTGCTATTGTCTGAGGCATTGTGGTCTGGACCCAAACTGAAGCATAAGCAAAACTCCCAGGGCAAATCAAGACATCTGTTTTCTGCAGTATGCTTGCACAGAAGTGAAGACAAAATTGCTCCAAGTGTTTTTTCTTGGGCTCTAAATCTTGTTAAATATGACACAGTTGCACAAATTCAGTGTGGACACTCAGTCTCAGAATATATGTCAATCTATAAGCAAATTACTGACTCTGAGTGTCTCCATATAGTTCACATGGATTTTTTTCAGCTTGCCTAAAGAATTAATTAGGCTTTTCTTAATTACAATATCCTCACATGAACCATTTTATTTATTCTCAAAATGTTTTCATAAAAGAAATATATTTCACTGCTTTTCTAATTTAATTCCCCAAGAACTGCAGTCTTTCTAAGTAATTTTTTATGCTCATTCTTTCACAGCCTAAAAAGTCTTTGCCTGAGCATGTTTTCCATCATTGCTGGGGTTCTTTTTGTTTGTTTTCTTGGCTTAAAGAATTAGATCCTGGCCAAAGCCAGCTAGAAAGAGCTTGGACTCAAATCCAGGAAGGAGAGACAGGTCACAGAAAAAAATATTAGACAAATAATAAGGAAAAAATATTTTCTTACAAATGTACATACTTATATTCATGCATATAACAGCATTAAAGGCATACACTTGCTAATAATTAAAAATACTCTCCTTGAATAAATTTAATGCCATTATTACACTTTTAAACTGGGTATCTGTCAAGTCCATTTTCAACATTAGGTCCTATGGGAAACTTCTTAACATGAAATTTTGGAGCAGTGAATGGAAGAAAATGTAACAATAGGAACTCAGCTACTTTCCTAAGAAATGCTGTATCAGTTTTTACCAGAGTTTTGTCACACATGCAAGGACTTAGGACAGTTAAAAAGTGCCATCTGCAGCAGAAGATCTTTTATCTTTAGGAAGAATGCCCTTCAAAGGTCTGAAGGCCACCCAGAAAGCTAACATCTGGAAAAGAAAAGTAGTTCTCACATTTAGTTCTGAGCCCATCAGTTTCATCTTTGTCTACACATGGCTTCATTCCTGGGTGCAATACTGGAAGCATGTTACTTGCCTCCTAGTTTACTTAGCATAAACTTCCTCATCAGACTCTAACGATAAAGACAAGGAAAAATCAACTTCCATAACTCAGCACCAGTTTCTTTCCACTTTTATCAAAGGGATAAAACCTGGGTTTGAGAACAAGCAAGGGAGCTTGTTGTTTTTTCAAAGATCGCTTTGAAATAAAAGCAAAGCTATTCTTTCATTCTTAACCTAGCATTTGAGGATGTTAAATTAGTGATTCCTTGAAGAACATGAGAAGAGTCAGCAAGTAGCTCAAATATCTTCTTCAGGATGCACAATCATCCTCCTTTGGGTGCACAGAGTTTCTTGAACTGTTCAGTTGCCTAGAAGCTGGGTTTCTATTCTAGGTTTTCTGTACTGTTTCTGGCAAATATTTGCAGCCTTGCCCATCAGACAGACAAAAGGTAAGGTTGGATATCTAATCCTAGATATACATTAGTACAATGATTTAACATGAGCACTGAATTTAGGTTGAAGTCCTGAGGTGGAGAATTAACATAAACTAAGATTCTGGTCCCTGTCTCCCAGTTTCTGTTCAATCACTGTTGTCCCTGTGATACTTTCATATACTGTGTTACATATACGTTTAGACACCATATGACTGTGGCTCTTTCAGAGAAGATGGAAATGGAAAACTGCTAAATGCAGGAAAGATGGTAGGGGCTGCACTGAAAAATTGTCCTAGTTTTCATAAAAATCACCAAGACTGTGACTCTCCAGTGCTGGGACCCTCCTCCTTATACATGAAGGGTACCATGTCTCAGAGAGAGCTGGCATCTGTGTTCAGCAGAGCCAGACAGGCATAAACAACACCCCTGTATTATTTCAACTGTAAAGCTTGCTAGTGCTTCGAGTCCTGAATACTTTGGAAGATGCTGATTGTTGACATACAGATCTAGGCTTTGGTATATCTATGGTATTCCTCATTTGGGCCATATAAAATCAGATTTTTCAGAAGTCTTGGGCAGGTGATTCTAGCATGTAGTCCCATTTCCATTTAGTATCTGTTGTGAAATAACATTATTTTCTTTCCTTTATGTTGGATAATATTACATTTCTTGTGCCTAACTCCTTTTCTCTTTAGCAGTAGAAATAAGGATATAATTAGGACTTCATCTTTTGTTCTACACAAGACTGAGAAAGGAGTGCTGAGATGTAGTCCTCGTCCCTCTGAGTAGTTTTCTACTATGTCTTGTATGACTGCCATACTTTGGTAGATGTTACACTGATATTCCTGTTTTGCTGACACTCTTGATTAAAAAGGATGATCTTAGTGTGAGCTCAGAATTTTGTCTTGTATGTTTATACATTGTATCTGGCAGACACCTCCTGAACTGGGGAAATTTACAGACAAATGTCCAGAAAATTTTTTTAAATGTTTGCATATGTAATTCACTCCATAGTTGCTATCCCTACCTTCTCTGTGAATATATATATCTTCTCACAAGCCAATGGGACATTTTCATGGAAGCTAGAACATGACATAAACCAGACTTATCTATTTGCAATAAAAGTATTCCCTTTTGGGAGAAATCTCCTTCTTGATTTTTCCTTTTTTTTTTTCCCCTTTTTTCTCTTCTGCTTTATATTTGTGTGCTGTTGAATGCTCTGTGTGCTGTTGTTATCACAAAAGAGATACCAAGAAACTAAATTTCACTTCTCTGCATTTCACTGAAGGCAGAGACAAGTGTTAGGAAACTATGGTCTACATTTTTTGTGTTTCTTATAGTATACTTTAATCCTTTGATATTTCTTCTTTTTCTCCTTTTCATTTTGTAATGTGACTGTCATAGCTTTGGTGGGAATACATTGTGGCAGGTTCCTGCACCACCAGAAGTTTGAATGGGCCATTAAATTGTTTTTCCTTCCCCCCCCACCTCTGGTGCCCAGGGGTTTGGAATGTGGAAAGAAGTAGGTGCGAAGTTCCTTCCCCCACCCCTGTGGGCTTGAACAGGGAAGGAACAAATCTCTCCAGCATATATAGATGGCAACTGGACCCACTGTCTAGTTGGACCTTGGGGGGCATGTTGAGGAGCATCTGGAAGAACAATAACTAGAAAGTGCATGGACCCTGCTTTCGGACCACCGCATCCTGACTTCCTGCTGCAGGAACCTATCTCTGCCTTAAACTGCCACTGTTCATGGGAGCACCACCAAGCAGCCCAGCTTTTCCCTGCGTTACCCCACGACCTTGGCCTGGTGATAGCTACAGTAATTTTAGACTTTGGCAAGTTCACTTGCATTGGACTCTGTGCCACGTTGATCCACTGCTGGATTACAATTCACAGTTCCAGACACTGCCACAAAAGACACTGCCACAAAGGAGCCAAGGGACCATCTCAAAATTCTACTCCACCACTATGAGTAGTACAGACATTCCATAGGGCTCCAGGCTGCCTTTTATTTGTAAGTGGGGCAAAGCTGATTTGTGGCTAAACCTTTTCCAGTTTTCTGATTTTCCTAAATTACTAAATTGCCTATAAGCATCCTTGTAAAGATTTTCCCAAATGAATTAGAACCCAAATTTAACTGTTTTTAAATATAGTTTGTGGGCGGGGCTCTTGGAAATAAAATAACTATGTATTTTATAATTCCTGCCTCATTAATTACCCACAAGCAATTCCTGCATTTGAAAAGAATGTCTGTAAAACGTCAGAGTAAAAATAATAGGAAAGCTTTCCAAACACTTCTAAGGAGCTGAGTTCTCTTTGATAACAAACACTGTCAATTTACACTGTGTCATTTGTGTTGAATCACTGTGTGCATTACCATGCCAGAAGGAGGCAACATGTCTGTCATTGCAAAGGAAGCTGCTGTTTGGATGCTGGTATGCCAACTGCCCATGTGTTCAGCCAATATGAAAAACACACGTGCTCCACGAATAAGGTAGGTGATCCTTGAGAAAGTCAATTACAGGCTGCTATTACAGTGAACAGTTGGCAATCTGAAAGCAAAATATTTTAAAAATTATTACTTTAATCTGCTCTGCAAAATGTATTACAATATGGTCAAACGAATATGCCGAAATCTATTCAGATGGGTTTACTTACAGTACTTAGTGCCTGGAGACCCAACTTCAAAGATAAACCTAGAAAATTGATCATAATTTAGGATCAAACTAAAATTCCCCTCTACTCTCAACACCCACCTTATAGATTTTGTATTGGGGAAATCATGGTAATTTCCAAAAGCAATGCAGATTCCTTCACAAAGCATTTATTGACTTGCATATTCTTCAAATTTCATGTTTCCTGAGTGGTTCTTTCTGTTCAAGTCAGTGGGAAGTTACCTGAATAAGGGCTGAATGAAGATGTCAACGTTCCAATTCTGTCATCCTAAAGAATTCTGTGTAGTGCAACATCTTGAGAGAAGTATGACTGATATGGAGAGGCCCTCTTTAAGTGAATTTATGTCTTCCTGTCCATATCTACCTTTCTAGCAACATAATGCAGCTTGATCATGTACCTCTTTGAAATGGGAAGAAAGACTCCCACTTGATTTAGTGTTACAGGAACATGTCTCTGAAGGACTTCCAACTGTTGAAACGCGAAAACTAGAAATTTCATTTAGTCATATCTGCCATAGGTGATTATCTGAATCCCTAACTATGGTGTCTGTAAAATGCAAGGCAAGACATTACATAACATCAGACAGCAACAAAAATACTAAATTCTTCAGAAATAGGCTATCTTTTACCATTGTAAGTGGCAAATTATTTGCCAAATTGTTCTCGGTTTGACCAGGACTGTAGAAATGGCACTATCACATTCACTGCATGCAGCTTAAAATACAGAATTACCTGGATAAGCTATTGGCAGAAAGATAGCTTTCTAGTTTGCTACTACTAGTCTGGAATCAATAATGAAAGGGCTCTTTTTATGTTGCTGAAGGTCTAAGTGCAAACACTTAGGATCTCTTTGGGGTGCCAGAGGTCCTGGGAACTATGAAATGCATGAGACAGGTCCAGCATTTCATGCTGGTACTGTACCATATTCTCAGGCAGAGCAGATTCACTGGGGAAATGATGTGGGGTGTGATCTTACTGAATATGTAGCCCATGATGTCTCTGCACCCAAGCATTGAGGCTGTTCGTTCTAGCACCAGACATTCCACTGATCATATCATAGGAGGTCAGGGTTTGGTCATAGCAGTGATGTCAAGAAAACTTGAGAAGAGCAACACAAATCAGGTTGAACTTCAGCTTATGGTGGGACAGACCCAGAGCAAACAACTTACGTCAGTTTGGAAAGATCATTTAAATTCAGTTTATGAGCATTACCATGACTAACAAGTGCATCCTAGATAAAATTATGCAACTATTTAGGTTAGAAGGAACTTCTGAAGGTTATCTGGTCCAACTCCCTGCTCAAAACTTTTGCATTCAACTCCAGTTTCGAAGTCAGATGCAACTCCAGAGAGCTTTCCAGGAAAGTAATTTGTGGACAGGAGAGGGTGAGGGCACACTCGTTTAACTCATTTGCCTAAGCATAAAATGGAATAGTGGCATATGAGAAGCTTACACTGTTGTAACCTACCAGTCAGAGTTGTCTGTGATTTAGGGACCAGTTTCATGTATGAAATTTGATTGATTTTACAGTGGGGAAAAAAAATCTGCTCTAAGATTGTAAAGTACATAAAATGCAAAGAACTGGACTGTTCAGAGGATGAGGAACAGCTGAATGAACACATCCAGAGAGTAGTTGTCAACAGCTTGATATTCAGATGGAGATTGTTGACAAGTGCTATCCTTCAGAGTTTTGTACTGGGACTGGTACTGTTTGATATCTTTATTGATGATATAGTTGGATTGCCCATACCCTCAGCAGGTTTGCAGATGATATCAAGTTGAGTAGTGAGGCTGATGTGCCTGAAGGACAGGATGCCATCCAGAGGGAGAAGAACAAGTTTGAGAAGTGAGCCCATTTGAATCTTATAAAGTTCAAAAAGCCTAAGTGCAAGGTCCTGGGGCAATCTGCAGTATCAATATAGGATAGGGGATTACAGGATTGAAAGCAGTCCTGTGGAGAAGGATTTGGGGGTACTGATGTGTCCTGGAGCACCCCAGATTCCTTCCTTCCCCCTCCCTCACCCCACAGGTTTGAATGGGGAGAAGAAGAAGGCGTGAAAACTGCTTCCCCCCTCCCCACCCTGCAGGCTTGAAGTGGGGCAACAAAGGCACCTTTCCACATGTGTGCTGGCTCATGTGCCAGCCCACATAGGGAATTGGACTGGTGCTTGGCTGGGTTTTTCGTGCCAACTATAAATTGCCAAATGGACATCTTGTCCAAAAGAGCATAAATAGAGAGTCCTGCCTGAAAGATTCCTGCCTGGAAGAGTTCCCCATTACAGAGCCCCTGCCTGAAGAACCATGTGGAATGTACTGGCTCTCAGACAGCTCCTACCTTTTTGCACTGCTCTTGGTTTTGCATTGTCCCTACATTTGGACCGTTCCCCCTACTCCTGCACCATTCTGTGCAGTCTTGCAGATTTGGCAAGTCCTGTGTCCATTTGAGGGAACTGCTGGTGACACCCAGAGCCAGCTGCTCTGGGACCTTGCTGCAGCTGACTTCCTGGCTGTTATTCTGGCTAGGGAGACCTCAGCAGCTTGGGTCTCCCATGTCACTGCTGGAGACAGAAGTTTGGTGGTCTTTGCCACCCACCTTGGACTTTGCTGTTTTGGATCTGCAATTGCATATTACTTGCAGCCAGAATTGAACTGCAGAGAATCCAGCAAGGAATCGTCGACGATTACCTATTTCCTTGTCATGAGCAAAGTCTGCTGTTTTCCTTAATTAGAATTATAGAATCATAGAATTAGTCAGGGTTGGAAGGTACCACAAGGATCATCTATTTCCAACCCCCCTGCCATGGGCAGAGACACCCTACCCTGGACAGAGGGTGGACTGGACAGAGCCTCATCTAGCCTGGCCTTAAACGCCTCCAGGGAAGTGGCCCCAACCACCCCCCTGGGCAACCCATTCCAGGCTCTCGCCACTCTCATGGTGAAGAACTTCATCCTCACATCCAATCTGAATCTCCCCACCTCCAGTTTTGCTCCATTCCCCCTAGTCCTCTCACTCCCTCATAGCCTAAAAAGTCCCTCCCCAGCTTTTCTCTAGGCCCCCTTCAGATACTGGAAGGCTAATTCTCTACTCAAACAATTAATAGTGGGGTAAAGTTGTGTTTATAGCTTAGCCTTTTCCATTTTCTGACTTCCTAAATCCTAAATTTGTCTGCAGCATCCTTGTGAAGATCCTTCCCAATTGAATTGAGCCTGTAAATAAACCCAAAACTCATTCTCTCTATGTTTTGGGGGCAGGGATTTCAGGAAAATAAAATAATTCTAATTTTATCATTCCTGACTTTGCCACATTAATTTCCCAGCCTTCATGACATGGTGCAAGAAAGGCTGGACATGAGTTAATAATGTGCATTGGCAGATTGGAAGGCCAGACGTGTTCAAATAAAATGATTCTGCCACTCTATTTCACTCTGATGAGACCTTATCTATACTGCTATGTCTTACTCTGGAGCCTTCAGAACAGCAAAGACAGAAATCTGTTGGAGTGGGTCCAGAGAAAGGCCACAAAAAATCATCAGAGGGATGGAACACCTCCTATGATGGAAGGCTGAGAGATTTTGAGCTGTTTGAGTGTCACAATCAGATAAACATCTACATGCAAGCCACTAGTTATATGCTCATTAGGTTGGAGTTCTGCCTGCAAACACATCTACAAATACAGTACAAAAGGAAAAAAATTCCTATGCTCTGTGCCACCAAAAGTCAGTAAATAAATGAGTGCATCAGAGATTTTGTCTGGAAATTATTTTAGCTTTTCCTAACCTACTACATGTGACTATGATGAGGACATGAGAGGAGAAAAAAAGTAAAAATGAGTGACCAATTTTTAAGAATTTGTGATATTAATAAATAATTTTGGTTTTAATTTAATAATAAAAATTTTAAAAATATTAATTTTTCTAAAGTTCCCCTAAAAACAGTGATTTTCTCTGATACAAAAAGCATTTGAAAATCCATAGCACCAACGAATAATAAAAAAGTAACAACTCTTTTCAGCAGAACAAACCTCAAAGGCCAGATGATGAGCAGGTTATGAAAAAATTTTGCACTGACACACCTTTATATAATATAAGTTACAGAATGGAATCTGAAGTGATGTACTTGATTTCCTTTTCCTGTCACAGAGAGACAGAAGTATTACATGTCTGTGGCAGTAAAATTTCACTTACCCACATCATATTTTGGATTATTGGGAAAAAAAAAAAAAAAAGATTTCTGTAGTACTTTTCTCCCATGTTATTGCTGTAATTCATTTGCTTTGAAATAAATTGCCTTACTGATAAAGGTGCAAATTTAAGTACAAACATGAGGAAAGTTTTCCTCTGGGTGTGAATGGATACAGTCTGTCGTTATTAAATCCTTTAATAATTAAATACAAGGAGCTGCACTAAAATAATATTTAGGTCTTTACTTAAATTTAGAAAAAAAAAAGGAAATCAACAAGACCTCTGCACAGTCCTACTCTCACACGATGTTATTTCTTACTGACCAAATCTCAGAAGAATTAATACTTAGCCTTATATACACATTATCAGGACCAGCAGAATGACTTATAGAAGTTTCCACGAACACTAAATTTCTTTATTTTTCTCTGCATATTGTCTTATTCTCTTTTATTTTAATTTTGATTATCTGATCTGAAAAAAAACAGATTTGGGAATAATCATGCACTTAATTACACCTTTATATGCATGAGTGATGTCTGTAGACAACCACATGTTAGTACTAGGATTATGCTGGCAGCAGTACTACTTAAAAAAAGCATCTCTGTCTTTTGTATGAAGATTTATCTTCTGATTCTCAAAGTGAATTCAGAAGACTGCTGCTGGTCCACAGAGCTCTAATATGAAGTCTGTATATATCTGTGGAACAACACTGACCCAGAACTTTAGAAAGGCTCCCAGAGACAATTTTGAAGGTGATGGTGTGAAGTAATCACACAAACAATGGAGAATGATCTGACTACACATGTGATGTTGACAAAAATATCACTCAGAAGGGTTAAACACAGACCTCTGACTACTAATCTTTCTGCCCAATATCCTTAGAAAGAGGCATATGAAAAGGATGGTTTTAGTGCTATCTGAATGGTGTTAATAGTAGAAAGGAAACATTTTATGTTAGGTCAGGGTGCTGATGTGTAGAAATGAGAAACTCTTGCCTTGTAGCTGGAAAACAGATCTGTCCTTTGGCCTATAATACAGTAACTTCTGATAAAGAAAAAAGTAAGTTACCATTTATACCTTTACACTTTATGAGGTCTTCCAGGAGTTATATCTCATCAGGAGAGGTGACATGTTATGACACTGACAGAGATATCCAATAAACCCTAGGTTTGCAGAATTTGGATTCTGATCACATAACTAGCACATTTTCTTTTTTCCTTCTTCTGGAACTGTCCCTGCAGAGCTGATAAATATAAAAGTCTGTCTGAACACCTCATCTGGAGAGTAATTCAGACACACAGAGTTTTTTATGGGATAGATGTCTAATCCCAGTTGCTGACTGCAGTTGCAATAAAATTCTCACAACTTTTTGCAGTTGTGCATTGCTTAAAAATAGCTTGGGCTAGCTTTTAGATATTTATAAGGTGTTCCTCAGACATGTAAGCCTGCAGATTTCTCCAAATAACTTAAAGCCTTTTAAATGTTAGCTTATTTTTCAAAGTCAGCACTCTTACGCTTTGTATAAACAGTGCTCTTTTCATCTGTTTTACTACCAATGCCTGCTTAGTAGTCTGCTATTTTGCCATCAGTAAGGTAAGCGTTATTTAAATGAGAAATCAAAATGATACCTCATTAACAGCAAATATCAGGATACAATTTGCTGATCATGATTATTTTTCCTGATGATAGCCGAGGTCAGGGTTGCAGTTATCTGAAATTAGTTGAAACCTTAGACAAAATTCAAGCACCTGCCAGAGCTTTGTGCTCTCACTACTCAGAAATATCAGTAATGTAGTCACTTTCTGAGATAAATTCAGGAGAGCAAGAAAATGTGGTTTTAAAAAATTATTAACTATTCTGTGAAACTCAGTGCTATATAGGCCAACTGTTAAATGAGTTTAAGGTACTCTGTGCATAACAGAAGAAACCTAAAGTGGAGCCAACAGGAATTAAAGTTTTCAGAATATTACTAAATATCTGAAATGCTATCTTAAGCAGTATTTTTTTTTTAATAATTATAGACTTGCAAGAAATTTTCAGTGGAAATGAGTAGAGAAAATAAAACCAACAACTATAAAGATGATTTTGATTCTCCATTAAGACTAGTGAGTGACCCATTAAGCAGATGGTTGAACTGCAGAAGTCAGAATTTCGGTTCAGTTTGTACACATGGACAAGACTTGGGATGCAATCACTGAATTTCAGTTTTGGGGTTTTTTTAATAAGCCTGGAAAAAAAAAAAGTTTTGAAAAACAGGCACTGAAAGTTTTCTCATGAGATTTCAAGGCTTTTTTTGCTTCTATTGAAATAAGAGTTTCTCCCAAAATATTTTGGCACTTTTAATACTAATAGAAATGGACCAGGAAGTGTGGGTATATGTAAAGTTGAAAGAAAGTGGAAAGTAAAAGTGGTCTAAATACTTTTGAATCAAAATAAAGCTTGGAGATTTTTCAAGTTTAGGTTGAAGCTTTAAATTTTCTGTCTCTTTATCTGGCTGGTGAGCCCACATCTATATTAATGGGAACTGTGTACACTATATTCCTGGTGTGATCTCAGAAGGATCACATAGAAATAACATCATTTACCAACTGGCCATTGAAATAACTGTGTCTATGCAGCTTGAAATCCATCTTGTTTTCACCACAATGAGCTGCCAGGAGAGATGCAAACTGTATTTCAGTGTCAGGTCTTTCAGGGCAATGCACCTTTCAAGGAACTTTCTTGCAATTTAGTAATTGTGATGCAGAGTACTTTTGCTACAAGAATTATCTTACACAATTTTTAAATGAGAATTCATCTGTTTCCAATCTATTCACATCTCTGACAGAAAGTTGGAGGCATTCAGAAAAAAATCTCACAAATATCAAAGCAATAGAACAATAGAGTGAATAACCCTTTGGGATGGAATTGAAAGAATAATTCTTTCCCACTAATATAAACTCTGACTGGAAGCTGCTGTCATTACTGACGGGTTTTATAAAGTTGTACTCTGTACACAGTTCCTACATAATGGCATACTTTTGAGAAATGAGAAACCTGAGGTGAACATCAGTAAGAATTTCCTGGACACAAAATTAGAAGTATAATCTAGCAGAACCTTTCTTTGATTTTCTGTACAAACCTCACAATATGTATTTACTATACATCTACTGACCCTCTCTAAGTTGCTAATGTTCTCGCAGTACAGGTCTGCTGCATCACATGATTTTAAAACTCTCTTTGGTTTTGCCTTCCATTATAAAGAGAAGACTCCTTATAAGCCCAGTGTCAGCCTTGGGGTGTTGACGTAATTTTCAAATCAGTTTAACCTCAACCTACAGTTGAGGTTAAATACTTCCTGTTTAAGACAAGGGTTGCTTGTGAAGTCGAGAATTAAAATGAGAACTTCCTTATATCCTAAAGAGAAAAGAGATTCTGTGTTTAGGGGACAGGTAGGGAGTGAGCTCTGGGGACAGAGAATAAACAGGGCTAAGTGTGTGTACCTGTCTCATTACTAAGGTGACAGTTAGAGATGAAGAAAAGAGACCTTGCATGATTCACTTCTTTTATTGAGAAGCACATAGACCAAAATGGTAGCTTCAGGGGGTTTCAGGAGAGCACTATCCTGCCCTTCCTCAGCAGAGCTTTATGGAATATCTGAGCTCTCCCTTTGTCAGCAGCTTGACTTGGTGTGCCATTTGGCAAGCAGTGGAAATATTGCCCTTGGTGAAAAAAAAAAATGTTTTGGGGAAATAAATAGCAGAAGTCACATAGATTGAGCAAGATAATAGAAAATAGAAAGTGAGATAGAATTCCCCTCAAATCTATGTTGGGGAAGGACAGAAAAGAGGAAAAATAAGTCCAAGCTCACATTTCCTGACATGTAGGAGAAATTTACTTCCTCATTTGCATGGAGAGTGCATGAAATTGTCCACAGTAGTAACAAAACAGCATAGTCAGGTTTAACTTAGGATTTACCAAGCACTAAGCAAAAAGCATCTCTCTTAAAATAAGATCATTATAAGTAAGATAAAGAAAACAAAAAATATATATTACTTACAGTGTTTTGAAAGAAGATGGAGCACTTATTAAATAAACCTGAAAACATACAATGGGCAATATAAAACGCATACAAAATTAAATCAAGCAGGTACATTCATCACTGACAATAGAATAAATGGCCCCAAGCACCAAACATTTATTTTAATGACCTACGGCAACATAAGGATAACGACATAAGATAAAGAACACTGTGAAAAGTCGTGATTTTTTTCTATAGCATGTAGCACAAGGGCAAACAGACGCTGGAGTATAGTTACACTTGACACTTTTTTGACTGTGATGGAGAACTAGGGTAGGAGGATGGTTATCCTATCAACAGGCTAATTGAAAATCCATTTATTTTAGGTGGCAAATATGGCTTGATTGTGTCAGTATTGGCAGGTCAACATGTTGTTTTGATTTTAACTTTTCAGTGCCTGCCATTATATGACACATTTAGTATTAAAAAAAAAAAATAATTCCAAAACATTGATTTGAAAAGTCTTTCTAAATTGTGAAGTATTTAATACAAAAATTAAGACAGGACATAGTGATACGAGTGGTTGTTTAAGTTTTCTTGTAAAACAACTTTAGCAAAGTCATCATTCAGCATATTTTGATGGAGCTCTCTTGCCTCAAATGAAGTTTTATATGAAATTTTTCAAAATCAGTTTAGATAAAGACCCTAAAGGATTACATTATATTTTAAAATATTGCATCCTAAAGTACAATTTTTAAATGCCCTAATAACTTTAACATGAAAGACCATGTCAAGAGAAGGCTTGTTCTTTCTTTATTTCTGCTGCCCTGCTCTGTGTTCTTTCTTCCTCTCTTTACAGGGCATTACAACACTTATCTGAACTGATGATAAGCAGAAACAAAGTCAAGAAAAAGGTAGCAGAAAACACCAACAGAGAATTAACTGAATAGTAACAAAGGAGCCTTAAAGCAAGTATTAACAACCAGAACATTCCAGCATGTGGGGAGGAATAACAACAGGGACCAGTACAGGCTGGGGGCTGCCCTGCTGAAAAGCAGCTCTGTGGAGAAAGACCTCAGAGTCCTGGTGGACAGCAAGTTCTGCATGGGACAGCGATGTGCCCTTGTGGCAAATGAGGGCAATGGCGCATCCTGGAGTGCATCAAGAAAATTGTGTCCAGCAGTTCTACGGAGGTTCTTCTCCCTCTCTGCCATGTTGAGACCACACTCAAAATACCGTATCAAATTTTGGGCTCCCCAGTTCAGGAGAGACAGTGAGAGAGTGCACTGGAAAGCCACAAAGATGACTGGGGGACTTGAACATCTCCCCTACAAAGAGAGACTGAGTAACCTGGAACTGTTTAGTCTGGAAAGGAGAAGGCTGAGAGGAGATCTTATCAATGTGTGCAAATATCTGTGGGGTGAGTGTCTAGTGGAAAGGGACAATCTCTTTTTGTTGGTGTACAGCAGTAAGACAAGGAGAAATGGCTACAAACTTGAACACTGAAGGTTTCACCTCAACATGAGGAAAAACTTTGTTATAGTGAGGGTGACAGAGCACTGGAACAGGCTGTCCAGAGGGGTTGTGGAGTCTCCTTCTCTGGAGACTTTCAAAACATGCCTGGATGCATTCCTTTGTGAACTACCCTAGGGGATCCTGCCTTGGCAGGGTGGTTGGACTTGATGATCCCTAGAGGTCCCTTCTGACTTCTAAGGTTCTGTGATTCTGTGATACTTAAGATCCAAAAAGGCAGATTAAGGACACATTGCCTTCTTTTGTCCCACTAAAACAGATTTTAGAAATCATGTATGGTAAATAAATCTGGATCACATAGTGTGTTGGTTTGAGCTAATTGGAGGATTTGAGTGAGAAATTAGACTATTGGCTGAGAGAGAGTTAAACACAGTGTGTCACTTCACCGAGTTTTACTCAGAGAGAGAAAAAAAGTTGTTTTAAGAACTGTTCTCAAAACAATCAGATTAGAAGTTTGCTTCTGTCTGTGTCTGGCGGTGGCTGCTTATCTGGCATGATCCCTNAACTTCCAGTGTCCTGAGTTTTAGCTGGGGTTTATAAAAGGTGGGGGGGGGCAGGTAACTGCTTAACCCACTACACATAGTATAATTTAAGTTAAAAAAAAAGCCATGAGGCAGAAGTGCCTACATGTTAATCTCATAGTTAACTGGTATAATTTCTTGTGTTCAGTTTCCCTGTAAAGTATTAATTTTTTAATGTTTGTCTCATTAATATGTTGCTTCAGAATGTAATAGAATTTCCTGAATCCTGTAAAACATCCATAAGCAACAACAACAAAAAAGAAAAAAACCCAACCCCCAAAACACTGGAGTTTAAAAAAATGTTTTTTCTTAGTATATGTATAATGGATTTACATTTGAAAATAAAAATTCCTACTGTAGACTTTGGTAGTTGCCTAAGTCAGAACTTCTTTTAATTTAATGGAATCACAGAATGGTTTGAATCAGAACAGATCTTCAAAGATAATGAATTTCACACTTCCTGCCACAAGCTGGAATTTTTTTCAGTAGACCATGTTCCTCCAAGCCGCATCCCTTTTAGTATCAAGACTTGGCAATTAGCCTTCATGAGATTTGTACAGGCCAACTCCTCAAGTCTGTCAATTTCATACAATTGATTTAATTTCTGAATTTGGGAGTTTAACTAATTTTCTTAATATTAGTTTTGGAGGTAAGGCCATTAATAATGGATTGTGGCCCAGATAGTGATAGTCTGTCTGTCTTCTGTGGCTACTTAGCTTACTAACTCATGTAAGTTCAGAGAAGCTAATCATGCAGGCTGTCTCTGGGAAGAAAACTTGTTCAGGGCTTATAAAACTGAACTTAGACTCACTGAAATGCTTAACTTTGGACTTAAAATAGGTGCCAAATATACTTGCTCAAGCCAGAAGCTTAAGAAGAAACACACAGAGAATTATACTTGAAGCACCACAAATAATTTTTTGGATGAACTTTTGTAGTCCTATATAAAATACAAAAGCCTTATTAGAAGAACTAGAACATCCCTTAGGAGAGCTTGGTAGATGGAGCTGTCTTGATCTCTGTAAGCCCTAGTTCCCAGCCTCTTCCTATTCTTCAAGGCTTTATCTTAATGACATTATTTTGCATGTGTGCAAAAGACGACTTACTGCCTTGACCATGCTATTGGCCTTTACATTTCAACATCATGCTAGTTTTCAAAGTGACGGAATCACAGAATTGTCAGGGTTGGATCTGAAAGATCATCCAGGTCCAACCCTGCTGCCATGGGTAGGGGCACCTCACACCATAAAGAAGGGGCAATTCATTGATGCAAGATTTTTTTTTTCAATATTAATATTGTTTATTAATTTTCAATATTCAGAACTCTTGCCACCCCAACCACTAATTTTAATAACATTCAGATTCTTTGCACTGTCATGGAACATTATACAAAGGATAAACTGGATCTAGAAATAACTATCAATATATAAACATTCAAACCCAGCTGAACTGGAAGAGGAGGCTCTTGCGGTCAATATACTACTTGCCTACTATATGGACTCAAGAAAGCTCCTTTCTGCTTGTGGCAGAAGGTAATTCGTAAATTGCAAGAGGCATTAAGTATTTACTCACAAAATATTATTTCTCAAATCAAGGGGCTAGCTACATGTTAAGACAGTACCCAAACACTTACAAGGAAGTCTGCCTGTGTCTTTTTGGCCACTGAGACTTCTGATTCTTCACAGGCTTCACAGGATGCTGCAGGAAGGGGCAGACAATCTCTGACCTGGTCCTGGTTTCCCTGGATGATCTGTGTACTTCCAGGACTTGCTGGAGGGCAGGGATGCCATCCAGAGGAACCTGGACAGGCTGGAGAGGTGGGCCCAGGCTAACCTCATGAAATTTAACAAGGCCAAGTGTAAGGTCCTGCACCTGGGTCGCTGCAATCCCAAGCACAAATACAGGCTGGGTGGTGAGTGGCTAGAGAGCAGCTCTGAGGAAAAGGACCTGGGGGTCTGGGTGGATGAGAAGGTCAACATGAGCCTGCAGTGTGCACACACGGCTCAGACAGCAACTGTGTCCTGGGCTACATTAAGAGAGGCATTACCAGCAGGGCAAGGGAGGTGATTCTCCCCCTTTACTCTGCTCTTGTCAGACCCCACCTAGAGTACTGTGTGCAATTCTGGAGCCCCCAGCACAAGAAGGACATGGAACTGTTGGAGAGAGTCCAGAGGAGGGCCACGAAGATGATCAGAGGGCTGGAGCACCTCTGCTATGAGGACAGGCTGAGAGAGTTGGGGCTTTTCAGCCTGGAGAAGAGAAGGCTTCGAGGAGACCTTATAGCAGCCTACCAGTATCTGAGGGGGGCCTACAGGAGGTTTGGGGAGGGGCTGTTCACAAGGTCTTGTAATGACAGGACGAGGGGGAATGGGTTCAAATTGGCGGAGGGGAGATTTGAACGGGATGTTAGGAAGAAATTCTTCACAGTGAGGGTGGTGAGGCACTGGAACAGGTTGCCCAGGGAGGTTGTGTCTGCTCCCTCCCTGGATGTGTTCAAGGCCAGGCTGGATGAGGTCTTGAGCGTCCTGATCTAGTGGGAGGTGTCCCTGCCTATGGCGGGGGGGTGGGACTGGATGATCTTTGAGGTCTCTTCCAACCTAGACCATTCTATGATTCTATGATTCTATGACTTCTTGTCAGGAGACTTTCAGGTGCAGGCAGAATGTCTTGCGATGTGCAGTCTCAGCATGGATATTATACCAGCTATGCAGGCCAATCACATGGAGGTGTCTAAAGCCCGTTCCTGGTAAACTTGAAGCAGACAGTTTCCAGGCAAACAAACTGGTCCAAAACACAGGGCTTGTTATTCAGCAGAGCTGACTTATAGCTTAGTAAAGCATAATGCTATAAAGCAATGGTACCAGGGAGCAACAGGCAGCAGCACAGATACAATGTCAGAGCACATTGTGCTACCTGCTCATCTCAATCAGAATGGCATTCAGCCAAGCTTGACCATACTAGGTGAAGCCATAGGCTTGCTTTACCCAAATTTGGGAAGAAAATAGGCCTTGCACAAGACAGGAACAAGTGTACCTTGTTTACCACAGGATGTAAACAGGAGCAAAACAAGTCTGGCCAAGCCAGGGTCCTTCGACTCAACAGCTCCAGTTCTTTGTCCTCTTTCCTGCCGTTGCTTCTCCCCACAACAGTGAGAGGAAGAGCAGAAAAACATGTCTGGGCAAGCCAGTACATGTTCAGGCCTATTTTGGGCTATCAGGCCTACCGTGACACACACTAGATCAGGTTGCTTAGAAACCCACCCAATCTGGACTTAAAAACTTCCAGAGGTGGGGCTTCTACCACCTCCTTAGGCAACCTGTTCCAGTGTCTCACCACCGTTATGGTGAAGAACTTTGTCCCAGGTTGGGAATTATGGGGTTAAAACTCCTCTAGGGACTATGAGGAGAATGTTATTTAATCCCATAATTCTGCTATCTCCTCATAAGCTCACCTCAAGGGCAGTTCACTCTCCTTTTCCTCCCCCTCCAGCCATGTTTGGGTATCAGGTAAATATGTAAGTGGGTAGGCCTGTTTCTGTTTTGGGGCCTAAAGGAATGGCAAAAGCATGGTGGAGGGAGGACTTGGAGCACGGGGATTTGTAGATTTAGTTATGGGTGGGAATAAATTCATGGGGTTGCTGTAACTTTCACATCTGCTTTGTAACTCTTTCATGTATCTCTCTATCTAAAATACAATTCTGTTATTTTTCTCCAATTCACTTAAGAATTTTCATTCTGTCAGTGATAAAACCACAACAAACTTTCTTCCTAACATCTAATCTAAATCTACCCTCCTTCTGTCTGGATCCATTCCCCATAATCCTATCACTACTTGACATCCTAAGTAGTCCCCCACCAGCTTTCTTGTAGGCTCTCCTAGTATCTTGAAAGGCCACAATAAGGTCACCGCAGACCCTTCTCCTCTCCAAACTGAATAACCCCAACTCTCTCAGCCTGTCTCCATAGGAAAGGTGCATATACAATTATGTACATGACATGTATATGCACAAATATATACATGACAGATGCAAACTCACCTATCAGATACAGTCTTCTTCACTCTCCTGAGTTTGATACCCACTCTTGACTGACTGGTCTGCATGTGACCTTCAGCCTATATGCAAAAAGCTGAAAGTCATGTCTCTGACTCAACAGTATGAGGGTCTAAATCTGCTCTCACCACAGCCTTTGTTCCGCTCTCCTGTATTATAAAATTATTAGGCTACCTGGCATGGAGCAATTTATCTACTGGTTAAAGTCTATTCCACTTGATATTCAGTATTCATCACTGTCCCAAAGTTAATAGTTACCATATATTCAGTGAGAAGAGGTAATTCTAGGTGTGAATTCAACCCACCAACATCTGAATAGGCCTTTGAGAGGATACTTACCTGTTTATATGCAATCACAGCAAAGTACAACTATGACGTAAAGATTTTGTTTCCCAAATTAGATGGGGTTAATCTGGGTCATTGCAAGAGAACTGACCCATAATAACATAGTTATCAGCTGTTGGCTTCTGGAGAACCTTGTACGAAACTTTCATATGGAATTCAGCAATAATGTGAGCAGTGCTACATGACAAAGTTAATGTAAAAAAACCTTCTCTTGTAGGAAGATTAGTCTCACAAAATTCAGTGAGAGTTCTTGTGGGAAGGGAATGTGATTTTATTAAACAGCATATTTAAGAAAATTGATTTTATAGATACTCACTCACATGTTCATAAGCATCAATGCATGTGTCCAAGCAGCCTTAGTCAGGACCACTGCTGCATGGGACACAAGGAAAAGAGATTGCAGCTGTCAGATCCTTACCTCTGAGATGTCTTTTGATCTGTAGCAGTGAACATGTTCACATTACTGATTTCCAAAGACAAGAAAATACCTCTCCAAAGGTGTTACTGATGGGAACCATGTCCTGGGAGGAGTTTCTTGGGTAGGATATTCTCTTTTGCAAATACACACCTTTCTTTTAGTTTTTTGTTCTTCTGTTTCTTCCAGTGCTTGCACATTTCATTCACATTAGTCCTAATAGCTCTTTTAGAAGTCTCTACAAGTGGCTGCGTAAGAACATGAAAAGTACATTCTGTCTAAAACCCAAACCAGCCTCATACTCCTTTCAGATCAACAAAAAACCAAGCACACATGCCCAGTAAAAACCTCCATAACCACACCCACCATTTAGCAGAAGACATTACCTTAAGTAACTAATGTTATATTCTAGCCTAACTGAAAGTCGGTATCTTCCTACTAATTACACCATCCTTGCAAGTTTAAAAGAGTCAATGATTTACCTGTCCTTTTCTTCCAAAGGAATTGCTCCCACTTTTGTGCAGTCCTTTCCTGTGATCTCTAGAAAGGATCATAAACTAGTGTATGTGTGAGCTGAATATGCTGTTCCCATATGGGAATCAAGATATGTACATCTTCTGCTAGAGGCTGTACCTGGTGCCTTTTCCAAACTGACTGCGTGAATCATTGGTAAGAAATGATTAATATAATCAGTGCTTATGGTGTGCCAAAATGTACTTACCTGAAGTGTAAGCATTCTTCCCCCTACAGCTTTTCCTGTTGCCCTTGTGAATGGCAAGCAGACAGAGGGCCCAGAGGACCTGAACTGCATAACCAGTGTTGTGTCTCCTGGCAGAAGGGCAAGTATTCTCTGTGGGCAACTGAGCTCAGCCTGATTGTAGCCTACTTATAAAAGCTGTACATATAGCTTATACTGTGTCGTGGTAGGGACCGGGGACGATTCACAGCTACTTTGCAATTGCTTGGGGTTTTTTTAAGCTAAAATCTAGGAGCAGTCTTTCTGCTCACCTGTAAAAAAAACATACTTCACCTCAGAAAGACTCCATATAAGGACACCACAAATTGAGACAGGGTACTTCTGCTCTAAGTTAGACATTTAAATGGTCAGATCAGTCATTCCCTGGCAGAGCTTATTTCTCTCCACTGAGTATAAAGGGAATCTAGCATGCCTAGCTCAGGCTTAGACATCTATCTTTTTGACATTTAACTTAGGTAAGTGACTCCTGGGCCAGGGATGCTAAAAAATCACAATAATGAGTCACAGCAAATAAATGGGAAAGAGAAATTTCATCTGAGTTTCACTAAAGGGCACATTTTGACCCAAATAACTTCTTTCACATCTGAGCTGCAGCTTCTCTTCTGTTTAGTCAGAATACCACGTCATCAGAGTACAGGAGTGGGCATTACACAATTGGAGAGAATTAATAACAGATTTGATGCCAACTTCATTAAAGTCACTGAATTGTGAAAAGAAATATTAATCTCTGCTTGCTTTCCTTTTGTTCTTCCCCCACCCCTTCCTTTCTGTTTCCCTTTCCTATATTATATTTCTTAAATTATAATGAAGAAAAGTTTTTACTTCATTACAAAATAGTCTTTATTTCTCTGTGAAACATAAAACTAAGAAGCTAATAATAATTGAGAGCAAAACAGTAACTTTAGAAGTCTGTGAGAAAAAACACAAGTAAAGGTTATTTGTAGGCATATTGATTGATAGATCATTGAGGAACTTGTGTGCTTTTCTATGCGTTTCTATAGCACCAACTTAGAAGAAAAAATATCTACTAATGCAAGTTCTAAGTTATTTTAGAAACATCAGTTGTAACATATTAGGTAGCTCAGGTGAAACCTGCAGTTTGATTGTGCTCACACTGTTTCTTATCAGACTATTCTCATTCTGTAATGCTTATTGCTGTGTTTATGAGTACAAGGAAGCAGCTGTGGAAACAAAATGAGTCACAGAACTATTTTAACTGGGGACAAGGAAACCTAGTGTCTCACATGCAGAGAGAAACACCAGGCTGCAGATGGGGAAGAAGCAATCTTTTACTGTTTTTTTGTTTTTTTTTTTCTTATGCAGAAGAGGGAAGTCAAAATTGTGTGAAGATTAAGAGAGGGGTGTTCAGTGCCTTAAACCAAAAGGATGAGCCTGGGGGATAAAGGCAGAACCCAAGAGAAATTTCACAGAATGGTCAATTACTCCAAAGTTCAATTAAAAGGAATGACCTGTCAACTCCAAACTTTTGATAGCAAATTACATCATCTACTGGACTTCACAAAGCATTTGACACCATCCCATACCATATTCTTGTTTCTAAATTGCAGAGACATGGATTTAATAGATGGACCATTCAGAGGGTAAGGAATTGGCTGGACAGTTGCACTCAAAGAGTTACAGTCTTGATGTTCAAGTGGAGACCAGTGACAAGTGGCATTTCTCAGGAGTTGATATTGGGATTGGTGCTGCTAACACCTTTGTCAGAAAAATGAGGCAGTGAAATTGAGTGGATCCTTCCAAAATTTGTTGACTAAACCAAGATGTGTGGAGCAGGCAGCACACTGAAGGGAAAGGATGCCATGCAGAGAGAGCTTGACAAACTTGAGAGGTGGAACCATAAAAACACTGTGAAATTCAACAAGGCTAAGTATAAGGTCCTGTACATGTGTTGGGACAATCCCACACACAAATATGGGCTGGGTGTGTGAGTGTATTGAGAACAGCCCTGTGGAGAATATCTTGGGTGTCCTGGTTTATGACAAGTGCAACATGACCCAGTAATGTGCCCATGCAGCCCATGACATATGTGTATTGTTCATTTTTTTTCCTATTTCAGAGAAGGACTTACTTTGGGAATCTAACTGAATAACTAAGAAGTCTGGTGTGCTTATACGACGACATATGTGTGAGATTTCACAATGACGTGTAACTCTAGGTGGTGGAAGGCTGTAGGTTGTCATGTTAAGTGTGATGGTATTGACTAAAGATAGCAAGTGGAAAAATTTACTTCAGCCTAATACGTTCATGATTCTGGCTTTCCTCTGCTATGAGGCAAATGGAAGATTTGGCTAGTTCTTGTAGACATGAAAATATTACAAAGGAGATAAGTTTTACAGTGCTAATTGATGGATTCTACTTCTGGACTCCAGCCCCTGCCATTAAGTCATCTATCACTGTATGTCATGGATGTAACTTCCTACAGGACTTTAAATGTCAAGCTTCTAATCATTTTCCTTATTGCCCTGGCATACCTGAACTCCCAGCTGTATCTGTATCTCCCCTAAGGTTTTGAACAAGGAATGCATCTGGGTGCTGTGAAGGCTTGTCAGGCAAAAACTCCAACTAGAGTACCTTACAGTTATCCTGATATCAAATCCTACTGATAACATCCCAAGCACCTTTCCGCTGCTGTGCAAAATTCAGCTGGACTGAGACAGGAAAACTAATTAAAATAACTCAGCTTTGGAAATAAAATGCCTCTTCTTGTGTTTGATGTTCCCTTGACAGCTGATGCAAATGAGAAAGTGGCCTCTGAGTTGCAAACTAACTCATTAGCAACCCCAGATGGCATTCATTCACACGGTGTTGCGTGTTGTGCTGTTACAGATTGTGGTCTCAAAGTCTGCACAGAGGACATGTTGTGTTGAAGAATATGGAGTGCCCTGACAAAAAGTGTGGCAGCTTCTTTCTGGACACTGAGCAAATTAGTTAATTAATAGGAGTTAAAAGTCAATAAGAAATTACCCTCAAAGAAACAGTGTAACTCCCAGCAAATTAGTTATTTTTCTTGAATAATACTTAATGACAGAATGGTGCATACACCTCAACCTTTAGGTACTGTTAAAACCTTCTGATTTGTAGAATGCAAGCTACTTTTGAAGCATAGTTTTAGTATTACAGCTTATTATGTTTCCTGCTGTTTTTTATAATGGCAATTTGTGAAATGTAGTAACATTTTCACCAACTAGAGTGAAACTAATAACATAAATATTAACTTTACAGACTTTTTTTTTTTTTCAATATTATTCTGAGCTTACTCTCCTCTATGAAAACATCATGGTTGTTTTGTTTTTTTTTTTCTCTACAAACACGAGGCATGAGAAACACATTAATTTTAAAAAGATAATACAGATTTTAATACAATTTTTAATACTATTGAATATTAGAAATTAGTCTTACTGTAAGATTACTCAGATACACTTCAAACAGTTTGGGATCAACATCACTAACACATCTCAGTCCCCAGCTTATTGCATGTATTTCTTCTGTAAGGTGAACACTGAAACATGGTGAAATAACCTTTCGTATAAACTGTTGCTCTCTCCAACACAATGGTGTAAATTTAGTGTGCTTGGATATTTTAATAAAAATTTTAGGCTGTAAAAAGAACACTCATAGGTTTACTGAGATGTACAAAAGCAAGGACATAAACATAGACAAGACAGAGTCCCTCTGTGTCTGGGCTGTGGATGTTGCTCTCTCCCTCTCCTTGGCTTCTAGCTGGATCTGTGTAACCCAACTAATCAATTCTGTTTCTAACCTCCCTGGCCAATTTTCTCTGTTTACCTTGCACCTAAGGTAGATTCTGGGATAAGGTTAGAGGGTGGGGAGAAGGTGGAAGGGTGGTTGGGAACCCCTCTTGGGGACTCTGATTTCTGGGAGGGCCATTGTATTTCTGTATTACTTTTAACTTGTATATTTCTGTGTATAGCTGTAAATATCTGTAAGATATTATCAATATTTGCTAGTATATTGTGCTAAGCTGTGAATATAAAGCTTCATTCCTTAAATTCCATCTGGCTGAGTTTAGTCTGGGTGAATTAAAAGGTGTGTGTGTGAGGTGGGTAACTCCCAAACCATCACATTTAGTAAGTTTGCTTTAACTTTAATTGGGGAACTCAGATTANTAAATCAAACTTTTTTTTAAGGGTAGAAACCTCTTATTTTCTTTTGAATCAAGAGATGGAAGAGAGAGAGCTTCCATCTTAAATAGCTTCCATCTTAAATCTTTCTTTTCAGAAAAAAAAAAATATCCATGTACCAGAGCTTACTGATTTACCGTCAGATTTGGTCAGCTTAGATTTCCCCTAAGCAAAAAGATGCTTCTGTGCTATGTTGTATATTTGGCAAATATATGCCTAAAAGAACACAACCAAACAAAAAAACAGCACAGGAAGCAACCAAGTAAAACAAACAAACAAACAAAAAACCCACCCCAAATACAAAACAAACAGCAAAAAAATGGATCTCATGTAAATTCTTTGCCTTGAACTTCTACTGTTCTAAGTTTCCAATACTCCTTGTTAGGCAAAAAACAATTATTTCAATGTACAGTTATCTGACTTAATAAGGCATGGTAAGAAAGTACAGGGTTATAAATATTTTATCTCATTGTATCTTCTTCACAATATTAAACGTTACATTATTTATTGGAGAAAAAAGAAAAGGAGCATGAATTGTTTAAATAAAGCGTGAGACAATCTCAAAGACATTTGGTGTGCTTTAGTGCAAAAAGCGTTATTGCCTGACAGTTTTCTTCTTTCTCTAAATGCTTATCATGAACATCTGTTTGTAACAAATTAGAAGCTGTATTTTAACTTGCAGATATCTGACAGTATATCTAATATTTTTTTGAGGGGGAAAGTTCTTGCAGTTCACTGGAATTATCAACATAACTGCTCTGGCTCAGCAAATAAGAATATCAACAGCAGAGAATCAGAATGGTTTAGGTTGGAAGTGACCTCAAAGATCATCCAGTTCCAATCCCTTGCCATAGTCAGGGACATCTCCCACTGGAACAGGTTGCTCAAGGCCTCATCCAACCTGGCCTTGAATGCCTACAGGGAGGGAGCAGACACAACCTCCCTGGGCAACCTGTGCCAATATCTCACCACTCTCACTGTAAAGAACTTTTTCCTAACATCTAGTTTAAATCTCCCCTCTTCCAATTTAAACCCATTACCCCTTGTCCTGTCATTACAAGACCTTGTAAATAGTCCCTCCCCAGCCCTCCTGTAGGCCTCCTTCAAATACTGGAAGGCTGTTATAAGGTCTCCTCAAAGCCTTCTCTTCTCCAGGCTGAAGAGGCCCAACTCTATCAGCCTGTCCTCATAGCAGAGGTGCTCCAGCCCTCTGATCATCTTCATGGCCGTCCTCTGGATTCACTCCAACAGTTCCATGTCCTTCCTGTGTTGGGGCATCCAGAACCGCACACAGTACCCCAGATGGGGTCTGACGAGAGCAGAGTGGGGTCTGACAAGAATCCCCTCCCTTGCCATGCTGGCCATGCTTCTCTTAATGCAGCCTAGGACACAGTTGCCATCTGGGCTGCCCGCACACACTGCCAGCTCATGTTGAGCTTTTCATCAACCCAGACCCCCAGGTCCTTTTCTTCAGGGCTGCTCTCCAGACATTTGCCACCCAGCCTGGATTTGTGCTTGGGATTGCACCAACCCAGGTGCATGACCTTACACTTGGCCTTGTTGAGTTTCATGAAGTTGGCCTGGGCCCACCTCTCCAGCCTGGCCAGGTCCCTCTGGATGGATCCCTGCCCTCTAGCAAGTCGACTGTGCCACACAGCTTGGTGTCATCTGCACACTTGCTGAGGGTGCACTCGTATCATCTGTCCATATCACTGACAAAGATGTTAAACAACACTGGTCCCAGCACTGACCCCTGAGGGATGACACTTGTCACTGGTCTCCAGGTGAACATTATGCCATTGATCACCACTCTGTGTGACCATCCAGCCAATTCCTTATCCATCAAGTCCATGGTTTTCCAGTTTGGTGACCAGGATGTCATGTGAGACAGAGTCAAACACCTTAAGAAAGTGTGTTTTTAAATGAAATATTAAAAGCCTACATGAATTTAAAGAATTTCAACAGCTCCTTGAACTCTAAGCACACATCAGGATTAAGCATTTTGAAGGAGAAGCTACATGAGGCAGCTGACTCCATTTGAAAGTTTGTCTGACTAGACTGTTCATTCTGGTTTGCGCACTTTTCTGCCTTGCCAGCCTGATTCCTCTGTCACACTGGCTCTGCCAGATCCGTTCTTCGCTCAACAAACTTAGCTCCTTAATCCTGGGGCAAACTGATTCTTTAAATTTATTTATATATTGCTGTGACATTTATCTTCTTGGTTACTAAGTTGAATCCTGTTATTGAGGACGACGTGGCCACTTAACAGATAATTTTAACCCAAGAGGCTGCAGACTAGGCTCCAGGCATTTGAGAAGTGCCACAGTAATAGTATGCTAAATTAGAGCTAACATTCACTAGCCTATCTTTGGGCATCTGTCCTAACCGAACTCTTCCCAGAGAGACAGGATGTCGGCTGAAATGGTATGAAACAAACACCTGTTCTACCTTTGCTCTTCAGTTTGCTTCTTTTATGTCAAGTAAATCTGAATTTCTTTACATACCTAGTTCTGACCTGCCACAATTCACTGGCAAGCAGATAAGCTTTTTAATTAAATATGTAAGGCTGCAAGCTGCAGTGGCTCTGCAGTAGATCCTTTTCCTGTACAGTACTGTTCTTCCAGAGTGACAGTGAAGAAGATGGCTGTGAAATACTGACTTCAATCAGTCCAGAACAATTCACAAAAACATATCAGCTGTCATTGTTTGTTCAAAACGTGATCTAAGATTCCTTTCTCACAAACAAAATAGCAGTGCCACCTTCTGCTCTCCTGTAAAGTGATATAAAATGGAAAATAATCCCCTAAGAAAACAGTACCTGATTTGTCACCAGTAGTAGGCTTTTCTTAAAACATGCTTTAGAAACAGGATATCAAAAGCTCTGCAGTAAGTACTGCTAGCAGCTTAGATTTCATTGTTACTTTCATTTTACAACATTCAAATTGTTCTGTCCATGTAAGTACAAAGGGACCACATCATTGTCTAATGGGGCTCCACAGTCTCAAGATTACTTTAAAACCATGAAGCAAAATTTACTTAAATTTCACCCTAGTCACGTATGTTGAATTGTGTAGGATGGGTTTTTTGGTATTAGGTGTGGTTGTAGAATCTTTCTCATTGTCACTGCCTGGCACATGATGCATACTTTGGGAAGGGGGGGTTATATGATGAGGTAATTGTCTTTATCTTGAACTCCTTTCCTATCCATATCAAAACTGCCACAAGCAGCCTTCAATGGGGTTGTTATGACCCAAGAGTAGGACCCAGTACTTGACTTTGCTAAACCACATACAAATTACTTCGGCTCATTTATCAAGCTTGTAAAGATCCTTCCATAAAGCCTTTCTACCCTCAACCAGGTCAACACTCTCACCCAACTTGGTATCATCAAGTTTGCTAGCTTAGACTAGGCAGTTTCTAGGCAACTAAGTGAAGTGAGCTACACACAAATTAAAAGGCGAGGTCGCAGAGTGAGTTTCTGCAGGAACAGAACCACACACTATGGCATGTCCAAGATGTTAGATACATGGACAGGAATGTTTTTCAAAATAAAAGAGAAAAAACAACCAAACCAAAACTACAAAGCAACCAAACAGCCAACATAAACCAAAACACAAAACCAAAACCAACCAACCAACCAAAAAAACCTCAAACAAAAAATAACACTACAGTAAAATAAAGCATTGCTGAGTATCTTTTTTTTTTTGTTAACATGGTGTGATAAATAGCAAAGAAAGCTGCTGCAATGCAAAGCTGCATTAAAGGTCTTAAATCTCCAAGCTCAAATACTTTCGTAGCTGTCTTCACTGAGCCACTCATGTTCATGATTATTCCATCATGAGGTACCTCACCTGGACATTAAGTCAAACTTCTCAGTTACAGACTGTTAATCAGAGTCACTCATTCTCCCATCAGGGAATTTCATTAACATACACCTTAGGAGAGTTTTTGATCTGTCTTCCTTTCTCAAGACATTTTGTGTGTGGTAAAAGGCAATGTCGCGATGCTGATTCACAACACATGCTGGATGAAGAAGCAAGACATGACTACAGTCAGACAGAAGATGATCCTGGGCCTGAGAATCATGCAATGGAATTCCCCAGCTTACTGGAAAATATAAAAGTACTACTCTGTTTGGTCAAGTTGCTAAAATCCATAGCAAAAGTTCAGTGAAATAAAAACAAAAGAAAAAATTCCCACATCTCTAGGCCTTGTCAGGTTTTTTCACAGTCTCAAGTTAAAAATACACATTTCAGATTCTGACCTTGCTTTACAAAAAATGGCAGAACAAAGGAAAGGCCACAGGAAAATAATGAATATTCTCTCTTCATCAGTGAAAATGCTTCCAGAGAGAAAACTGTTCATATTTTTCAACGAGCTCCCTTGATGTGTCCAGTGCTACAATGAAGACTGCATCCTTTTTCTCCACTATGTGTACTATGTGGTTAGTAACAGCACATTACTGATGCCTAGCAAATCTTCTGTACCCAGTTAATCCTTGCTGAACAAAAGAGTATAAAGCCAATATCCCTCCTTGAAAGAATCATTAATTCTTTTTGTGGAACCAGTCAAAAGAAATACCACAGATTTCCAGTCAAAGCTCAGTCTAAAGCCACTGATCTGTAGGAAGGCATCAATGAAGGTGTTAAAAATTTTTAATGGAGTAGAGAGGTGACTGTCTGAGGAGAGGAATGAAAAAGTACTCCCTTATACAACAAAGTCCCCAAATCCCAACAGTGAAAAAGTGACAAAAAGGCTATAAACCCAGAAGAACCTGTGAGAAAACAAGACAAAAAATAGTTTCAGTGCCAAAAGAAAGAGTGTAGGAACTGTGAAGAAATATATTACCCTCTGTTTCAACTTCCTCTTGAGTTTTAGGGAGCAGAATTTGTGTGTTCTTAGTAAATAAAGAAAGATTATGCCCCAAAGAAATAACTATATTTTTTTTCCTCGTAGAGAAAGTAGCCTATAGAACCCTAAATTCTGGCTAACCACATAGATTAGACAAAACAAATAGAAAATCTTCTGAAGAACTCTTAAAAACGGAATTACTACAGTTCTTATGTCCATAACAATAATATAGATCTGTATATGTGGCTGTCTTTTCTAACAGACAAGCTGTCAGTGAACTGAAGTGCAAGATGTAGTGTGAATAGGACTTAGAAATTTGCCTACTTTATGCTTCTCTGTACTTTAAAGCAGGGAACTGGAGTACTAGAGGACAAAATCCGTTTGCTAGGGAAGGAAATGAACACTGTGGTCCTAAAAGTACTGACAGACAAATCACTGGGAAATACATTTGAAAAACCACCAGAATGAAAACCACTATTCCACCTGAAAGCTAAATAGCAATTTTTAGTCATGCAAAATGCAGTACGCTGTTTCAAAACAGGCCAATTTTGCTAACATAAGACAAGAAGAAATTGAAACCATGATGACATTATTTTTGATAGCTCTAAAAATAAAAGAAGCATAACCAATGGAACATTTGTTACCCAGGGAAAATGTGCATCTGGGCTATCAAACTGTAGAAAATGTTTCAATAACACTATCACCAGAATTAATCTCTGTATGATCAGCTGAGACCAAGTAATTTTTCCTCTTATATTAGAATTTTAACTCCTTGCACTACAGGCATAAAATGAGAGGATGCACAATAATTAACTGCCATAATCTCTCTAATATGGCAGGTTAGTAGCTGTCTGTATTATAGTATCTTTGAATACCAGTCCAGCATTTCTGTAAAAAGTTTTCCAGGACATAGAAATCATTTTGCAAAGCTTCAATTCATAGACCTCTATTTTGGTTATGAACATACGTGACACTAGTCTTCTCCAGCACACACTGCTTTCAAATTTTTTTGCAGGAAGGCTTTATAGTCAATAAAGCAATGTTCTTCTCATTACTGTGGGGTTTGTAGGGCGTCTGTCCTTGGTAAGACCTCTAATGGGATAAAGCTGCAAAAAAAGAGCCATCTGCCTTCAACAGTGCTTCTGATGATAGTGCTGGTAAAGTATACTGTTACCATTAGTGGCCAGCTGGCCTCTTGCATGATTATATATTGCAAATGTTTTACAGCAAGGCAGTATAACATAAAATGACATTTTAAAAAAATAAACCACTACCACAACAACAACAAAATAACTCATAGCATGCAAACACATCCTTACAGAGAGGGCTTGGCTATGATCCTCAAGGCAGCCTATCCAGTTTCATATTTGTTTGTGCAAGCCTTTTAATTCCAACTTTGGGTATATTTCTTCTTTCCAAAAATGTAATAGTTATTTTCATGCATAGAATGAAATGCCTAAGAGAAGTTATATCAGAGTATCAGAATTACTGCTCATGGAATTTGGCTCTTCTCATCTTTTTTTCTTAATGAAATGTGATCCTCTCTGTCCAGATATAGTAAACCTGTATACAAGAAAGAAGTAATTCTCACAACATTAGAGGTTGAGGGAGTCTGTTTTGCACTATGTACTAAAAAAAATAAAAGTACATCTATCTCAAATAAAATGGAAATTACTCTTATTTTCATTTCTTGTAATCCCAACAATAAGAAAAGCCATATCACATAAGCATTGGAAAACCAGCCTTTTGGAATTTCAATATGAAAGTTTCATGTAAAAGAAGAAACACAAGGAATAAGATAATTTCTCACCCCTAGGGAAAAAAAATAATCCTCTGTCGGTTTTCAACAAAAAAATCTTCAAGAAAAAAACCCAAACTTTGAAATCAGCAGATCTGCAGCCATAATTATGAATTCTGATTAAATAAAAGTAAACACCATAAAATGAGAGAAATAATTCCCTTCAACAAAGCATAAGCAAAAAAATGGGTTTACATTGTTTTGGGAAAAATTAAAAATTAGTCATGAGATACCATGTCTTTTAAATTATAGTGTGCTGTCCTAGGGAGAAAATAAGAGGAAAACAATGCTAAAAGAAACCAGACCAAAAAAAAAACCCCTGTATTTATTTTGTAATTGTTAACAAAACAACAGAAATTTGATGATTGCAGTAAAAGATACTCACTGAGAAACAAGCTTTCAATGATGACATATTTGAACTGTGCTGAGATGAGACCTGGTTTCTTTGTTTATGATCTGAATAGGTAGCACATCAGAAGTCTGAGATCAATACGTTCCTTTTTTTAAGGAGAACACTCATTCATGACTATTTTATCAGCCAAGCCATCCTGAAGTTTTCTGTAAGTACATGGCTCATCATGTACTCATATCACAGGCTGCTCTCTTTTTCTGAATGATGACAACATGCCTTGAGAAATGTTTCTATGTAGGGCATTCATGGACAAACAGATGGAGCCAGTTAACTCCATTGTGATGAATATTAGAGGTCATTCTTACATAGTTCTTTTCAAAATAGTTTACAATGCAGTAAGTACAGTTCAAATATTTTTAAATGCACATTCCCAGGTTCCCTGTTATAGCATTCTAAAAATCTCTACAGTTCTATGTGTGGAAGTAATGGCAGATGTATTGAAGACAGATTTTGTTTGAAAAGTATCCTATCTCCCAGGATATTCCCCAGGGCTCAGTGTTGGGACCACTCATGTTTAACATCTTTATTCATGATCTTGATAACGACATGGAGTGTCATCAGTAAGTTCACAGACGATGCTAAGTTAGGTAGAAATGTTGGTCTGCATAAGGGTAGAGAGACTCTGCAGAGGTACTTTTATAGATTGGATTGGATTGGTTTGATGAGCAAATATTTATGGGATGAGCTTCAACAAGGCCAAATGTCAGGTCCCTACACTTGGGTCACAATGACCCCAAGCAACGCTACAGGAAAGACATCTGGCAGAAAGGGATGTTGGGGTTCTAATCCAACAAGCGTTTGAGTATGAACAAACAGTGTGCTCAGATGGCCAAAAAAGCAAGTGGCATCATGGCTGGGATTACAAATACTGTGTGGGGAAGTACTCAGCTCTGATCAAGCCATGCATCAAGTACTCAATACAAGAGAGATGTGGAGGTTCTGGAATGAGTGCAGGGAAAGGCAACAAAGCTGCTGAAGAGCCTGGAGACTAAATCTTATGAAGAGTGATTAAAGGAGCTGGGGCTATGTAGTTTGAAAAAGACGAGGCTGACAGGAAACTGCATTGCTGTCTGCAGCTACCTGAAAGGACATTGTGGAGAGGTTGGTGCTGGTCTCTTCTCACAGGTAATTAAATAGTGACAGAACAAGAGGGAATGGCCTCAAGCTAAGACAGGGTAGGTTTACAATGGCGATTAGGAAACATTTTCTCACAGAAAGAGTGGTCAGGCATTGGAATGGACTGCCCAGGGAGGTGGTTGAGGTAGCAACCCTGGATGTGTTTATAGATTTTTTGGATGTAGTGCTTGGGGTTATGGCTTAGGATGAACCTTGTAGAGTAGTTATCAATTGATCTTGATGATCCTGAGGGTATTTCCTAACCTGAATGATTCTATGATTCTCTCTGGACATAAATATTATTTTATTATTTGCCTTTTATTTGTTGTTTGCATCCTTCTCTCACTGATAAAGAGAAAAACAGAGTTTAAATGGAAGGAGATATCCCTCTGAGAAGAAGAAAATTATGAAGAAATATTAATATCCCAGTGTTTCCTTGAAAAAATTTTTAAGCAGTCATATACAGGGGCACAGAAAAAGAGTCCATTGTGAGTCAAACAGCCAATTAGTACCAAAGAGTTCTGGAAATGCTGTGAAATGATGCAGAGTGTTTTCATTTATAACAGAGTTGATGAGAATTTCAGGACTTTCAGTGTGCTCGCATGAAGCAAAATCAATCCTGACATGCTGGACAAAACCAGACTACATGCCTGGGCTCTGCCACATGTTTGTTGCAGTACCTGTACATTTTTTTCTTTTAAATGAAAAATTTTCAGTCCTCTAGACATGTATTCAACCTTGAGTTCAAAGAAAATGCACTTTTTTTTTTTTCCCCTGTGGTGAACAAAGAATGTCCATAAAAGCCATGTAACAGTGCTGAGGGGGTGCCTACTTTGGCTTGTTTGTAATCCTGGTAAATCATGACAGGAGTACAAACCTCTTACTGTCTTCCTCTTGCACTGTTCTAGGAGTGGGGAAAGATCAAAAATAGTCCTCAAAAAACACCTTTATTTTCATCTGGGTACATGTGACTAGTGATTCAGCTTCATAGTGTATACAACATAAGAAATTGTCCTCTTCTGATATGTTTTACTCCTATTGCCCATAATTTCACTTTTTTTTTTTCTTTTCCAGTTTATGTGTTGTTATTATACTGAATATTCTCACACATAGAGATCAGGAAAGGTATGTGAGGAAGCAGAAACACTGAATGGGTTTCTACTTATTCTCTAGGTTTCTAGTCTTTTAGTCAAAGAGGATTTGACCTTCCTTTTGTGTTATATAACTATCAGATCAGAGAAATATTAATTTATTGTTGATTTGGTGCATGTGTAACTGAAAGATATCTAGTATATCTGGAGATATCTAGTACTGATTTAAATATGGCAAGGGTTTAAATGAAATTATTCTGGCACCATGTCTGCTCTCTATTCCTGTTGTGAACGTACCATCAGCTTTCAGAATTAAACTTCAGATTTATTACCTCATTAAATTGTTTCACTCTGTACTTTTCACATAATTGCACATCACCTAGTGATGAAGATCTCTCTATAAAATGGACCTGTTGATGTGAGTATCCAGGTGTTGGTGGAAAGCAAGCTGTCTTCTCATATTTTACAAAGGACATTTGGATAACTTCTGCAGAGCTTAACCAAGATATTCATTATATTTGAGCCATTTGCAAACCCAAATGCAATTCATAAGAAAGCTTCATTATTCGTGGCTACCTTTTGTGAGATCTCCAATTAGCACAATTTGTCTAAATGTAATGAAAATTTCTTACCACAGTGTAGCGGTTTAGCAGTTACCTGCCCCCCCACCTTTTATAAACCCCGGCTAAGACTCAGAAAACACTGGAAGTTAATAAATGAAGCTTTATATTTACAGCAATGCACAATATACAAGCAAATATTTACAAGGTATAACAGATATTTACAAATATATACAGTAAAAAGGTAATACAGACACCACACCCGTTCCAGAGACCAAAATCCCCAAGAGAGGGTAACCAAACACCCCCTACCACCTTTCCCCCCTTCCCCAGTCTTATCTCACCACCTATTGATGCTGCAGATAAGCTGAAGTAGATCGGCCAGGGAGAATTAGTAGCAGGAAAGTATTTAGTAGAATTACTCTGAATTAGCTACCAAGACAAACAGACAAAGGAGACCATGCAAGAGGAGCAGCTGCAGCTCAGAACAGACAGAAGCCGTCTGCTATCTATTGTTTTGAGAACAGTTCTTTAAAACAACTTTTTTTTTTTTTTGCTTTCTCAGTAAAACTCTGATGAAATAAAACACTGTGTTTACCTCTCTCAGCTAATAGACTAATTTCTCACTCAAATTCTCCAATTAATTCAAACCATCACACAGTTTTTTATTTCAGGGCATAACTCATAATCATACATTCAAAAATTGATTATTAAAAAAAAATTCTGAGCAGTTGAGGGAGCTGGGGTTGTTTAGCCTGGAGAAGAGGAGGCTCAGGGGGCACTTTATAGCTGTCTACAACTACCTGAAAAGAGGTTATAGTTGGGTGGAGGTCAGTCTCTTCTCTCAGGCAGCTGGTAACAGAATGAGGGGGCACAGTTTCAAGCTGCACCAGGGTAGGCTTAAACTGGATGTTAGGAAGAACTTCTTTGCATAAAGAGTGATTGACCATTGGAATGGGCTGCCCAAGGATGTGGTGGAGTCACCATCCCTGGAAGTATTTAAGAGACTGGATGTGGCACTTGGTGCCTGCCATGATTTAGTTGATTAGATGGTGTGGGTGATAGGTTGGACTTGATGATCTTGAAGGTCTTCCAGCCTGATAAATTCTGTGATTCTGTGATTTGTCCAATTTGATTCTGTAAGGTATTCATATAGTTCATGAGCGTGCTAATGCAAAACTCTGAATGCTTCTTGTTCCTGGGAATAAGCACATCTATCTCACATCAGAAGCATTTGGAAAGGGTGTTTTCTTATACTGTCATGAGAATTTGCTTACAATCTTTTGTGTTGTAAATGCACTCAAGCCTAAACAGTGCATGCCTTTGCCATACAAAATGGCAAAAGTTTACAGTTTTTTTAATTCTAATTAAAATCTTGCAAATAAATCCAATGTACCATCAGAAAGTCCTTAATGGAACAGAATACATCACTGCATCATGAAACATCTCTGTACCTTACACTACAGAAGAAATGGAGAAAAACTATGTAAAGCTATTTTTCTTGAATATAAGAGTGATTTCAGCACCACTTTTTTTGCTGAACTTTCATTTTAGTCACATTTTCGGTGACAATGTTACACTTCAAAATGTGTGTTCCCTTTATATTTGTACTCTTTTATTATGCATATAAGAAGGGATATTGACACAATTTGACACAACTTTCAGCCTTTTATGGAGAAAGATGTTTTAGGTCAGAATGCAGAATCCTAAGAAAAATGAAGTAAAAAATTAGCAGATTCACATCATTACCAACTCCAAGTAATCTATATTCCTATATTCTATAACCTAAGTCATTACAGGTTATCAGCCACACACAGTGCATCACCCATGGTTTCTTGTTCCATATAGGTATGCTAACTTTGCTTGAAAGAGTCCAGCTCAGAATCACAAAAGAGATTAAGGGAGTGGAATGTCTTCCTTACGAGGAGAGACTAAGGGAACTGGGCCTCTTTAACTTGGAGAAGAGGAGACTAAGGGGTGACCTCATTAGTGTTTATGAATATTTAAAGGGTGAGTGACAAAAGGATGGAGCCAGGCTCTCCTTGGTGATGCTCAAAGACAGGACAAAGGGCAGTGGGTGGATGTTGAGGCACAGGAATTTCCATGCAAACATGAGGAAAAATTATGAGGGTAACACGACACTGGAACAGGCTGCCCAGAGTGGGTTGTGGAATCTCCTTCTCTGGAGATATTCAAAACCAACTGGATGTGTTCCTGTGTGATCCAGTCTAGGTGATCCTGCTCTGGCAGGGGGGTTGGACTATAAGATCTTTAGATGCGCCTTCCAACTCCTAATTTTCTGCGATTCTCTGACATTCGTGCACCGTGCTTTTCCACAAATTTTAATGCCTCTGTTAATGTTAGGTATCTTTCAAGTGATAGCTTCAGAGACACAGGCACAGACCCAGGTCTGAGCTATGTGTGAGGAAAACATAGCCAATGTCTAAGCTAGTAAATCAAAGAAGCTGAAGCAAATTACCCTGCCCTTATGACAATCTGCTCAGCAGGGCTGTTCCTATATAGTCACAGCTTTTCTCCTGAAAAGCTGTAGATATACAAGTGCTTCCCACTGTTCATAAACTCCAACTTGTGCTCAAAAACTGCTCACTCTAAAACTGCCAAGGTTTATGGTAACCGTGTGACTGTAAGAATGGTCTAGGGCCATTACTCAGATCTATGCCTATACCTATCCTTGTTTAGATTAGTGCAGATATCATTGTAGCACACTTCAAAGCCACTTGGGAAAACCCTGAGCTGAATTTAAAACAACAGTGTCAGAGTATTAAAGTGAAAATAAACAGATAAAAGACAAGACTACTTGCGAGAGAAGAAGAGAGATTTGTACACATCACTTAGTGTGGCTGTTAGCACTGCTACTTTAGATCAATAAAATCTATTATCTTATTGCATCTGTGACTAGCCTTACATCTCTTCCCTTTCCAGAGGGAAGAAAAAAATCCAACCTGTTACACTGGATGTCAGCTCTCTATCAGTCCCTAGTCTGGTCTCCTTCCCTTCTAGGTCTCTGAAGAGAGGTGGTTGCAAACTTCAGTTATTCTAGTCAGCACGTTCCCATGAGGTTATCTGGCTCTGTGGCCCCACTTTAGTCATCTGTTCCTATATGCTTCTTGAGGAAGCTCAGAGTGTCTATTATCTTTTCTACATTCTGGACCTCACCAAGCCACAACCTGGAAGCATTACCTTTTGTAGAGAGACCGGACTCTTTTCAGTTTCTTCTGATTTTGCAGAAGAATTTTGTTCTTGATACAAAGTGTTCATGTATCTGATTAAAGAAAGTTCTGGATTGGCATTAAAACTCTGTGATATCTTCCTTGCAATGAAAGACAAGCAAAGTGACAGTGAAGGGGATAGAGGCAAGGACGGTGACCTCTGTGTCATTTAACAACCTATTATCTCAAACTGCACCTGCTTCAAACCAGTATGTTCCATTTCCCTCAGAGAAATATTTACCATCTTTTCCTGGGATGTGTTTACCACAGTGACACCACTTATACTGCTTTGGCTAGTGCATGAAATGAGAAACAAAAAGATACAAACCCTGTCACATCCCCAGTGTTCAAATTGCAGCAGTGCAGAAATGGCTACCAGAGCCAGAATTCAGGCAGTCAAGTTCCTGGGGACACTGCCTGCTGCCCTGGGCATCATGACTTCAGCCTCGTCATTATACCCTGTGCTGTGAATGTAAATGTGTGTATGTCACTGAAGTTCAGAGTTTCAGGAGTGTGGTGGTTTGGACAGTCACCTGCCCCCCCACCCCCTCCGGCTTTGATATAACCCCAACTAGGACTGAGATGGCTGGAAGTTGGTAAATGAAGCTTTATATTTACAGCAATGCTCAATATACAAGCAGATATTTACAATGTATAACAGATATTTACAGATATATAAAGTGAAAAGGTAATACAGAAAAGGAACCATGCAAGAGAAGCAGCTGCAGCCCAGAGAGGCCTGAAACTCTCTGACCTATCTGTATTTGGGTTACAACTCTTAAAACAATTTTTTTTTCTTTCTCAGTAAAGCTGTGAGTGAAGTGACATCACGTGTTTTCATTTCTCAGCCAATAGTTTTATTTCTTACTCAAATTCTCCAATTAGTTCAAACCAGCACAATCCACCCCTGTCTATTTCACTCAGAGCTAACTGAGAATTATTTGTCTAATCTAAAATAATATTTAAAATTAGGAATATTTACAAATCCACTTCATTCTGGATGTATCTTGGATGTAGGTGATTCCTCACAGATGAGATGAGATGAGACCAGAGACTCCCAGGTGATATTGCGTTCATGCTCACCTACTGTAGATTCTCTTGTATTGGACACCAGATGAAACCTAGAACAGAAAATTCTTAACAATCTAAAATTTAAACTCTTTCAGCTAAGGTTAGATTTATCTGTGGAATACACTGGATTTCACCATTCTCCTGCATTACCCAGTATGTATGACTGGGACCTTCTGCAGAAATCACCCCTCAGAGAGGTTTCCCTTCACCCAAAGGAGAAAATACCCAAACAGTTTTCACTAACAGATTCTTTTCATGTACAACAGGAACTCTATCACCATCCACTGTTTGTACCAAATTTGAGTGGACAGGTCCTGCTCTGTTTATAGAACCTCTACTGTTTACCAACCAGCTAAATGCTTGTCCCAGTTTTTCAAAGTTCCACACCACAACCTACCAACCCCATGGCTATTAGGGTGGTCTTTAGCAAACCATTGTAGTGTTCAATCTTTCCTGAAGCTGGTGCCTAGTAGTGTATGTGGTAGACCCATTCAATACCGTGCTCCTTGGCCCAGCTTTCCACAAAATTGTTCTTGAAATGAGTGCCATTGTCTGATTTGATTCTCTCTGGAGTTCCATGTCTCCACGTGATTTGTCTCTCCAGACCAAGAATGGTGTTACGTGCAGTAGCATGTGGAACTGGATAGGTTTCCAGCCATCCAGTGCTTGCCTCTACCATCATTAGCACATACTGCTTGCCAGAACGAGAGCGAGGTAGACTGATGTAATCAATCTGCCACGCTTCACCATACTTGTGCTTTGACCACCTCTCCTCATACCATAAGGGCTTGATTTGCTTAGCCTGCTTAATAGCAGCACAAATGTCACAGTCATGTATGACTTGGGTGATAGTGTCCATGGAGAAGTCAATTGACCTATCACGTGCCCACTGGTATGTTGCATCTCTGCCTTGATATCCAGATGAATCATGGGCCCACTGAGCTAAGAACAGTTCACCTCGGTGTTTCCAATCAAGGTCAAAGTCACTGTCACTCTTTGTTTCAACTTGAAAAATCTTAGCATCTTGGTCTGCCTGATGGTTGCGTTGCTGTTCCTCAGTAGCTTCCTTTAGCTTTCTTTTTAGAGATGTGTGTGTCTACATGCCGCACCTTCACTGGAATTGTCTCCAGTCGTGCATCAATGTCCTGCCATAGATCAGCACACCAAATAGGCTTTCCTTTCCTCTGCCAGCCACTCTTTTCCCAGTCCTTTAGCCAACCTCATAGAGCATTGGCTACCATCTATGAGTTGTTGTAGAGGTAAAGGATAGGCCCATTCAGCCACATCAAGAGCAAGTTGGACTGCTTTTACCTCAGCAAATTGACTGGATTCACCTTCTCCATCTTTCGCTTCAACAACTCTCCTGGTAGGACTCCAGACTGCTGACTTCCATCTTCGCTTGTTCCCAACAAGACGGCAGGAACCATCTGTGAACAAAGCATAGTTCTTTTCCTGATCAGAAAGATCACCATAGGGAGGAGCTTCTTCAGCATGAATTGGCTTCTCCTCTGGAGGTTTTGTACAGTCTGTGCCTTCTGGCCAGTTGGTGATCACTTCTACCAGACCAGGTCTATCAAGATTACCCATGCATGCTCGCTGGATTATCAAAGCCATCCATTTAGACCAGGTTGCATCTGTGGCATGATGTGGTGATGAACCTTTGCCTTTGAACATCCAGTTTAGAACTGGCAATCTAGGAGCTAAAAGCAATTGTGACTCAGTTCCAATCACTTCAGAAGCGGCTTTCACTCCCTCATAGGCTGCTAATATTTCTTTCTCTGTTGCGGTATAATTTGCCTCTGAACCTCTGTAACCACATCCCCAGAAACCAAGTGGATGTCCACGTGTTTCGTTTGGAGTTTTCTGCCAAAGACTCCAAGTTGGACCATTGTCACTCGCAGCCGTGTACAGAATGTTTTTAATGTCTGGACCAGATCGAACAGGTCCCAAGCCCACTCCATGGACTACTTCTTGCTTTATCTGATCAAAGGCTGCTTGTTGTTCAGGTCCCCACTCAAAATTATTTCTTTTACGAGTCAAATCATGCAGAGGTTTGAGAATTTGACTGAATTCACGAATGTCTAGTCTCCAGAATCCCACTGCACTCAAGAAAGATTGAGTGTCCTTTTTTGTTTCTGGGTACTGCCCTGGTGGAGATATTGTTTATCACATCCTGTGGAATGTGACTGTGACCATCCTGCCACCGCACTCCCAGGAATTTAATTTCTCTGGAAGGTCCTTTGACCTTGTATCTTAATAGCAAAACCTGCTTGCAACAGAATGTCAATTATTTTGTTACCTTTCTCTAAGACTTCCTCAGCAGTTTGGCCCCACACAATGATGTTGTTGATGAATTGGATGTGTTCTGGAGCTTTACCTTTCTCCAGTGCGTTGTGGATCACTGAGTGACAGATCGTTGAACTGTGGACCCAGCTTTGAGGCAAACAATTAAACTGATACTGGATTCCTCTCCAGGTGAATGCAAACTGAGGCCTGCATTCTTTGGCTATGGAAATAGAGAAGAAAGCATTAGCAATGTCTATGGTAGCATACCATTTGGCTTCCTGCGATTCCAGCTCGTACTGGAGTTCCAGCATGTCTGGTACAGTTGCGCTCAGGCTTGCGTAGAGGCCAAATAGGACTGTTGAAAGGTGAATGAGCTTTCTCGATGACCTTTTGACTTTCTAGTTGACAAATCAGCTGATGAATGGGCAACAAAGAGACACGGTTCGTTCTGTACTGCCTGTGATGCACAGTTTCAGTAGCAATTGGTAGTTTCATGTCCTCTATATTATGATGTCCCATAACTGCAGATTCATCTGAAAGTCTAATGAACAATTTCAATTTACCATCCTCAATTTCTATGGATACTATTTGACAATCCCATTTATGCCCCTCAGGATCTTTGAAACAACCTTGTCTCAAAAAGTCAATTGCATGGTGCATCAGGTCCAGTTCCAATAGTATGTTTCTTCCACTCTTTACCAGTTAAACTTATCTCAGCCTCCAGCTTAGTTAACTCTTGAGATCCACCAGTGATCCCAGAAATAGTCATAGCTTCCGTTCCTCTGCAATTTGATGGCAACAAAGTACACTGAGCACCTATATCAACTAAAGCCCTGTATTTCCGAACTTTTGAAGTGACAGGCCACCTAATGAATACATTCCAATAGACTTGGTTTTCAACACTATTTCTTTCCTCCAACTGGCTAGAGGAAGGGCACCCCAATGCTGAACATGGCATGTGGGGTGTACAGAGTGGTTGGTGTTTTTGTGAGAGGAATTACAGTTATTAGAATAATTGCAATTGCTTTGAGGAGCTGAAGAAGTGACAGCTACTTTTCTGGCATTGCTGCCTCTGTTTCTGCCACTCTGCAGTTCCCTGACTCTCTTCGAAAGGACTGAAGTAGATTGACCATCCCATTTGTTCATGTTCTCACCAAATTGGTCACACAGTGCACATGATTGGTGGTGTCTAGGTGGAATTTGTCTCCTGGGCCAGAATTGCCTTGCAGGAGGTGGGCTGTCTGTTCCTGATAGCAGAAACATGCACCCAGTCAGATGGTAAAGGAATGGTATCCTTTGCCAGATTTGAGATGGAAGTTTTGAGTTCCTCCTTCAGTTCTCTCATGACATCTTTAAAGCTACCCTTTAGTTTTGTAGTCATACCTTTTAGTTCTGTAGTCATAGTTTGTATGGCAGAGATGAGAAGTAGTATGTGACAAGCTGTCCTCTATCTCTCTCAGATGATCAGTGAACTCACCAACAGTGAGCCTTCCGCTATCACCCTTTGATAGAAACTTGCTAGCCAAGATATTAGCATAGGATGAAGGAGCAAGCTGAATAAGTCTCTTAATGAAATCTGTCCCAAGAGGAATGTTATCAGGCTCATGTATGACATGATCTCCATAAAGCACTTCCTTCACAGCAAACTCCTTCAGAAGCTTAATTCCCTGCTCAACTCTGTTCCACTTCCTAGCTACCCATGGCAAGTCATCTCAGGAGGTGTATCTCATACACACAGCCAGTTTAACAGAAGATGGAGCTTGTAATTGATCTGAATTTTGGGGAACCTGAGCTGCTGGCATATTATAATCAGCATTGTCTTTTGTGTAAGGATCACAAATTGCTGTCTGGGAAGACAAGCTACCATCAGAAAAAGAGCCTTCGGACTTATATTTTGTTTTGTTACACTGTTCCTCATTTATGTAAACAATTTCGGAATTCTTTTCAAAACATTGTCTGGGCATACAGCCAGACCCTAACACTGTTTGGACCAAGGTATTTCTTTATTTTCCTTTCCTGGCACGATCGATCTGCTTTTTTAAAGTCGTAGCAGAATTTTTCAGGCCCAGAGCAAAAATTAATAATAAAACCATAATTAATAAGAAAACAATGATACAGGTTAAATATATCACTGTGGTCTGTGAATAGAAATTTTCACAAGGGTCAGGTATACTGCTTTTTGGCAAGATATCTCTCACTAATACAGTTAATTAGCTCATTTGGCTGCTAATATTTTCTGATTTATTAAAAGCACCAAAAACAGCATTTGAAGCTATTTCAGTTATATTTAACACCATATAACCTAAAAAATAGTCCCCATAATCCCAGACCATCTTCTTAAACTTTTTCCAAGCCAAGTTCCATATAAAAGTACCAATTTTATCAATAAACAAATGATGCAAAAATCACAGAGTTACAGAAGGAATGACTGAATACAGCAGCCAGGACAGCTTCGTTTTAACTTCCAGGATTAATTAATAATCAAACAAATGTAATTAAACCTTAAGCCTCATGTTGGGCACCAATTTTGGGACAGTTTTGTAAACATTTCTCACTCAAACTCTCCAATTAGTTCAAACCAGCACAAGGAGACAATAAAGATTTTAGACCCCTAGCCAGAATGCTCCTGCAGTGGAGTCCCTATCCATATTACTTTGCAATAGCAAAAAAACAAAAGAAATAAGCAAGCAAAACCCAAAACCCACAAACAAAAACTAAGACAAAACCCCTAATCAAACAATAAAACCCCAAAACTCACCCCCCACCCCCCCATTCTCACCCCCATCCACCCCAGAAAAAAGTAAAATTACAACTTGACTTAGCTGAAGGTCAGATTTTTGAGGGAAGCTGGGAAGAGTGAAGATCATGCCACCTAACAACACCCTTCAAGCCTCTCTTACCCATTTCAGATTACTTTCTAATCATTCACCAGTCCTCAGTTTTGAGACGGCAGAGATGTGGCCCCTCAGAGAGTCCTGTTCAAGACAGTGCATCATAGTGTGCAGTAGATTAAGTGTGCTCTCTCAATTTGTGTCCTTTCTGTGCTGTGCTCACTATGCTGTCCTTGAAATGCAATGTGAAATTAGCTCTTGATAGTACAGCATAGCAAAATCAATAAAAGAATTATGTCGGCACATAGGATGGGCTGCTAAACCGTGGCAGCATCTCAATGTGCATCATGATGAACGCTGAACTCTGGAAAAGAGAGGTGCTTCTCTTGTTAAGTGCTGTGGTTTTGGTTGATGTGTTCCCAGAATTGCTGAGATATTGGAAAAATACTGAAATACATCACCTGGTGATTTCTAGCTTTTATAAGTACATTTCCTGACTATGTAAGCAGACTTTAACTCACCAAGAATACAAGCCTCAGCTTTATTACTACACCAAAAACGATCAGATAAAAGCTTCAAGAGATAAATATTTTGGAGCATGCTTGTGTGTTTCTTTAAGGAAACAGAATACTCTGTCGCAGTGGATGAAACTTCAATTAGATTTTATGGCTTTTACACCAATTTAATAAGCAATCTGATTACTTTAAAGTCTTCTAAAGACTCTAAAGTCTTCTCACTATGATACTTAATGACTTGCCCTGGGAAGAATACAATAATGTCCAAAGTGATGTGATTAGGATTTCTGGATCTTTCTACCTTCAAAATCCTTGAAATGTGTGAATAGAGATGATTTTTTTTTGTGATATAGGTACTAGAAAATACTAATGCTATTATTTAATACATCTGTGTTACTGTAGCTACAGAGAACATGTTGGTTCCATGTGAATGAACTCTGAAAAAGAAATAAAGATTTTAGTCATAATGCAATGGGCCAAATTCTGTCATGGCAATAATCCTTTGAGTCAAATCCTTGATTTTTCTCCAATAATTTTATGTCCTAAAAAAGGCACAAATCATTTTAGCAGGCCTATATGAATTCCAAATTACTGTCAAGATTGCGAAAGTAAATTGTATTTTTTTAAAACAAAATGTTCATTTGCTGGAAAACATTCAGAAATTGAAGCCTAAACAATTGGAGAGAAGAGGCTTCTCTGGACAAATTACTTCACTATGAGTATAGATGATGTTTATTGAGCTAGTCTCCTCTTCAAGGAGATGGAGGCAGGCACTTGGTGTTCTGGTTTCATCAGGATTCCAGTTGATATTCAGGACATTTATTTGTGGGTAATCACATATTTGTTGACTACCTTCATAGTGCAGGAAAAATGAAATACAAATGTGTTTGCAGGAGTCGCTTTTGTTTAGACATTAAACATTGGCAACAGGAAGAGTAGAGGATTTCTTCTGTTTCCTCGTCTATTCTTTACTCTTTGTTCCTACACACAGTTCCATATCAACCCTTTGTCTGATTGTAGAGGCCTACTCTGTGACCCATCTTCTAGAGGAAGACATAGGAAAAACAACAAGTGCACCAGCAAATGTCCTCAGGCAGGCAGGAGGACACTGTCACCCTGACTTCTGCAGTTGCCACGTTTTAAGTACTTCCTCAAGTGACATGTCCCGTAAAAGCAAAAAACATGGCCAACTTTGTTGGAGACAAGCAATGGTCAGATATACTCTGCAGGAAAAATATACAGTTACCTTTACTGTATTACGAGTTCAAGTATATAGGAGGCAAAAAGAAAGCTAGAGAAAATGTGGTCCTGCTGTTGAATGAGGCAGGTGCCATGGTGACAGAGGATGCAGAGAAGACAGAATTACCAAATGCTTTCTTTGCTTTAGTCTTTACTGCCCAGCCCTCAGGATTCCCTGACTTTGGAGATAACACAGAAAGCCTGGATGAGGAAATAATTTTCTCTTGGTTAAAGAGGATCAAGAAAGAGATCAATGAATTAAACTGTGTATCTGCAAGTATATGGGTCCTGATAGTATGGACCTGCAAGTGATGACAGAGCAGACAGTAATCATTGCTAGGCCACTCTCCATCATCTTTTAAAGGTCCTGGAGAACAAAGAAGCTGTCTGAGGACTGGAAGAAAGTCAGTGTTAGCCCATTCTTCAAAAATGGCAAGAAAGAAGACACAGAAAACTACACGGCAGATTAAGCTTGCCTGAAGTGAGGATACCAAAACTGATGGTAAGACTGACTGATGAGGGTATAATTTCCAATCTCTTTAGATCTCCTTATGCTGGTTTTCGTGTACCTAGTTCAGCAAAGATGTAGTCTTGTTTTGAGCCTGTCTTCTAGGTGACCCTGCTCTGGCAGAGGCGTTGGACTAGATGATCTTCAGATGTCCATTCCAGTCCCCACCCTTCTGTGATTCTCCTCCCTGATGGCTCTTTCTTGCAAAGTTCTTCTGCAGGAAAAAGTCAGTCAGTCAGTGGGGAACGAGGTTGTGTTCTTATGCTTGCAGCCTCATAGAACTGGAGCCAGCCATAGAAAGAGTCCTGATAACTTGAGACTGGGACTCATGCATGCATGGACACACACACACCCCTCTTCCCACAGAGCTGCCAAAGTGCAGAGCCAGTGTCCTGGGGAGAAGGAGAGGATGCATCTACGTTATGTCCTTCAGAATATATACAAGATGTTTTACTGCAGCAAATCAATTCCAATTACCACCAGGTGGATTTCATATGGAAAATTGCTTAGGTTTCGGCCAATCTATCCACCTAAGGCAACTCTGTCAGAAATTTCCCTCTCCTGGGAGGCCTACCAGACACACAGCTAAAGAAGTGCCTTTGACACTGGCTTCCACATTCTCCTGCTCTTCAATTCCTCAGACATCAAGGCTCCTTTACCACCCACCAGGAAAGCTCAAGGGATTCATGGCGCTGTTTGTGGGCTGCCAGGGCGAAGAAAATACTAAACACATTGCAATTTATGCTACTGCAATTACTTTTTTTCCCTCAGCCTTTTTGGTTGAATTACAATATTGTTGGAAATACAAATTTCCCAGGACTTAGAGATTCCAGTTTTTGCAAAGATGAAGTTAAAAGCTTAGTTTTGACATGACACTTCAAGATATGCAGTAGGTTAGCTGCTGAATACTTTGACAGATGGGAAGGTGCAAAACACCCAGTTTCAAGATTTATCAGAAGAAGGAAATGCTGTAAATATATTAGAGAGATAGCCAAGAAAACCAGAAAGAACTAGAGACAGCAGGATGAGGGGCTAGAAGCTAGAGGAAAAAAATCAAGGTGTGAGAGTGGCATAGTTTTTGGACAGTATTGTGAACTACAAATCTTTGATTCTGTTGTTCTTTTCCTACAATAAAATTTGTTATTTTTTCAGGTTGATAAAAAGTCTGTAAAAGTTTTACAATGTTGAGCCAGCTCTAATTAATGTCCTGGGATGAGTCTGAAAGATACAACGAAGTCTGAGCAAAAAAAAAATAAAAGAGCCAGAAGCTCAGCTGCTACTCAAAGACAATGGCCTCGATTGCTTTGCAAACCTCCTTTTGCTATCACTGTGAAAGATGCAGCAGTAGATTCATTTCATTGTAGCATGCTGAGTTTATGTGTCTTCTGGATAATAATTGAGGATATAATCCAAACATTTTATAAAGTAATTTTGACTTTGCTCACATAAATGAATCAAAAGGAAGGAAGGGCTTTTAAATAGAGACTTTATTTGTGCTTGAAAATGAAGGTATGAAAAATGAGGCTGTGCTTTAAAAATCTGTCTTTATGCAGTCTCAGGGCCAAATTGCAAATTGATTTACATTCTCTCTTAACCTCATGTCAGGAAATCACTCCTAATTTGTGCAGCTCTTTTTTCTCTCTGAATAGTTCCAGGTTCTGTCTATGATGATGTCACTCCAAACACGGTTCTCCAACTGCAAAATTCCAAGCAGAAAGAAGAAGATAAATACAGAGAAAAAAATTGTTCAGGCTTTCCTCATTCATCAAGAAATTTATTTACTAGTTCTTTCTAAGGTACTTGAAGATCTTTGATATATATTTGGAAATCTGAAAGTTGGCCAAATACCAAGTTTGACTATTGAAAGGAAGTTTCATTGATTTCAATAGAGCTGCACACATTTACACCAAATGAAGATTTGACCTATACCTCCTAATATGTTTTCAGAAAAGTGCTGTAAAGAAAGGTTTGGATTTCTCTAAGTAACTGTTCTCTTTTCTAGGCTTAGTACTGCACACGTTTTCTCACTTAAACTTTGCCTCATTTGGCATTTCTTTTATGTAGCCTTTGAAACCATTTCTAATGGAAAAATGCAGCTGTTAGCGAGATTTCCTAAAATGTACATGGAACTAATTTTCCAGGCATTCCTCTCAAGAACTTGATCCACTGGTAAGGTTAACAAGAAGGAAAAACTGACTTTTAGTGTTTCACATCTACATACTTGGAAGTTCTCTCACCAGCAAGGTGATTTTACAGAAAATCAGTGAATTTTATTATGAATTAATATTATCAGAGATAAAAGGATATGATGCAATATGATGTGATCCAGAATTATATAAATATACATGGAACCTGATTTGATACATTATCTATCTGTATCATTTTTTCAATCACACAAATGACCAAGGCTGTACGATCCTCAGCACATGACTCATTCACAGTAAAGAAACATATTATAATATGTTTCAGCTTATGTGGTAACTCAAGGCAAGATCAGTCAACAAAGTTATTCTGGGAAGGAATAGGTTCTCAGGGTAAGAGAAAGGAAAATTCAACTGTCACAGTGTCTTATCTGAGACACCAGTGCTACAAATGTATCCATGTCCACATCCACACTAATTGCAATATGAACCTCAGTTATCCTTGACAAAGTTAAATAATGAAATAATTAAGGGGAATAGACAGAGTTTTAAATTATCCTTTTGGAAAGAGTTAGCCATGTAGTTAAATTTTAAAATTCCGGTCTAGTCTTGATCTGAACTATCTCACTACCACTTTGGAATGTGTCCTAAATTCTCTGGGAAAAATTATTTGTTGTCCTTACTCTGCATTGCAATTTACAGCTGTTAAATGTCATGCAACTGAACAGCATAGGTTAGACTGTGAATATCCAGTCAATTCTTTGGATAAGTTAGAAAATGCCCCATGATGTACAAAATTGTAGAAAATCTTAATTTAAATTCTTTATTAATTGCAGCAGTAAAATTTTTAAGATACTGTCTGGCCCCTGTGCCTGGTATATATAAACACATCATGAATTTTAATACGTTTATCCACATAACACAGAAAGGAAAGTGTTATTACTCCCATTTCATCCATGAGTAATTGAGGAAGAAGTTTCATGGTAATGCAAAACCAACTTGATGTTAAGTTGCTGCCAAAAAATGTGGTCTGATTCCGTCTTCTGTACCAGCTTGCTGTTTATGCTTTGTCTCTTGTGCAAGCCTAAGCATGTAAGTTCCTTACGCAGCTAAAGCTGTAAGAAGCTTACTCAGCAACATAAGACTGGAGAAATTCTCCTTTCAGCATCATGCAGTCAGTAGATCAGTTTACCACCACCCTAAATGCACCACATCCAATGGCAAGAACTGATTTCCAAGTTATGAAGTCTATTTCATCTCGCTTCAGAATGAGTGAGACTTTTTTGACAAAGCAAAAATTTAAACCTGACTTCTCACCTCTTACGCCACTTTTCTAAAAACTTGGTCCTTTCTTTTTGATGTATCTACTTTAGCAACTGTGTGATAGGTTTAAAGGATAGACAAAATGTGACAATGAAAATCAGAATCATAAAGGTTAATATACTTTGTTACAAGATGAAGCAATTTAATTTACTTTAGGAGTTAAACTGAGATCATAATTTCATGATACTGGCACTCAAATAAATGAGACCAGCCCAAGGGTTTCATGCCTTCTTCCTCCCTCTGTTGGCCTCTATTTAATAGCTCTTAACTACTCTGGTTTACTGCTGCAGCTGTTTGAGGTGTCAAGCAAATGGAATCAGTGAAATGATCCAGGTTAAAGAAAGACCTTTTTCTATTTTGAAGGTCAGGAAAAGGCTATTTTTAAATCACTACATTTATTGCATAGTCCACATTAATCTGTGTCAAAACAATCTGGAGGAAGGAACACTGAGTTGGAAGACAGTGGGTTGAATAATGTAAGTCATATTTCCATTAGAATCAGAATGTTGTCAAGTGATGACTTTACATTTGTGGTAGGTTGATGATAGCTGGACACCCAGCAAAGCTGCTCTCCTCAACTGGGCTGTAGAGAGAAAATATAAAAAAAGGTTCATGGGTTGAGATAAGGACAGGGAGAGGTCATTCGCCAATTGCCATCACAAATAAAGCAGACCCTATTTGTAGAAATTAGGCTAATTTATTACCAATCATATCAGAGTAAGATAAGAAGAAACAAAAACTAGGTATTAAAACACCTTTCCTCCACCCCTCACTTCTTCCTGGGTTCAATTTTACTCCCACTTTTCTCTACCTCCTTCCATCCAGTGGTGCAGAGGGATGAGGAGTGGGGGATGCAGTCAATTCATCACACATTATTTCTAACACTCCTTTCTCCTCAGGGGTAGGGCTCCTCACAGTCCTCCCTTGCTCCAACATGGGGTCCCTTCCATGGAAAACAGTCCTCTGTAAACTTCTTCAATGTGATTCTTTCCCTTGGAACATTGTTCTTCAGAAACAGACTGCTCCAGTGTGAATCACTCACAGGGTAACAAATTGTGCCAGCAAACCTGGGCCAGCATGAGCTCCCATCTCTCCACGCCATCACAGGACCTTCCAGAAGCCTGCTCCAATGTGAACTTCCTACAGGGTCACAGCATCCTTTGGACATATCAACCTGCTCTGGCATGGGGTCCTTCACAGGTTGTATACTGTCTCCACTAGTAATCTCCAAGGACTGCAAGATAGCTTGTCTTATCATGAGCTTCACCATTACCTGCAGGGGAATCTCTGCCCCAGTGCATGAAGCACCTCCTTTTCCTTCTTCATGGATCTTGGTGTTTGCAGAGTTGTTTTTCTCACATATTCTCACTCCTCTCTTTGGCTGCAGTTGCACAAAGTTTTTTTTTCCACCTTATCAAATATATCATCACAAGGATGCTACCACTGGCACTGGCAGCCTTGGCCTTCGCCACCTCCCCTTTGATGTTCACTGGCATCAGCACTATTTGGCTCAGTGGAAGCTCCTANCCCCCCCCCCCCATGAAAATCTTGTAATGCAAACTTAACATAATACTATCAGAGGCATGTTCAGAACGGAGCGGGGGTTGACTGTTTTGGATGACTTAAAACCTAAATATTGACACAAATGTTAAATATGTGAGTGTGTAATATAATAGACCTGAATGACTGTTAGTAAAAATTGTTAAAAAGAAAATGTAGGGGAAATATCTAAGAGAGTATTTAACAAATAAAAATGGCACAATAAACCAACAATACAGGCAGAGCAGGAAAAAAATTGCTATTAGGTAGTGACTGCATGGTAATAGTAGCTTCATAGTCATATACATACCATTCTTCACACAATCTTTGTAACTGACAACAGCTGCACGGCTTCCTAAATACAAGAGTGAGCAAGTCAAAACATGCCATTCTCTTTGAAACATATAGAGGGAGTTCAGGTAGTTAAGTATCAATTAGTATTATATATGGTTGAAGAAAAGTTTGTACTGATTGTTTTCATGAGTTAAATATGATGATTATTATAAACTAATGATCCAAGCTTATGCAAACAAAATAAAAGGTATTAGAGCACAAGGAATCACATTCATCAATTATCAACAACATTCTCACTGAATAACAAAAGATTACAAGAAATTCTGTTTATTGAATGTTTATCATACGTATTTATCATGCTTAGCAGAAAATTAAGCAAAAGAAAGCATGTGTTCAAGGACTCCATTCCATGAGACAGCAGTTTGGAACAATCATGTCTATGTCATCTCTATAAGCAAAGAATATCTTACATTATTTCAAAACAGCAATATCAACTTCATGCTGTGTACTGGGTGTGTGAAGTAGCATGAAGCTTGTTATTGCTAGAAAGCAAATATTTTACTATTACTCATTCTGAAGTTCATTCCTCTGTACTGAGAAAGCAGTAACAAAACTTCCTCTGAATCTTTTCTCCACTAAATTTTTCATCTCACTCTCAAGTTCTTGTTAGTTACCTTGCTATTAAAAATATGTTTGTCTTAGGGGTAAAGATCTAGGAATTGCAGTGGTTTAAGACATCACTGTCCAGGTGGTACTGGTTTAAGCTTCTGGGACAAAACCCCATGGGACAAATATGTAAATTACCCCTTTCTCTCCCTGGTCCAACTTCTCCCACAGAGGAAAAAAAAATATGCAGCGGAAGGTGAAAAGCAAAACAAAAGATTTTGCACCAAATTGGAAGCTAAAGAAGTAATTTTGCCAAAAACTAAAAGACATAAATAAAGAGAACGTACAGAAGTATCAGGGAAGGGGGTGTATATAAAAATATGTACAAGACTAGAATCAGCAACGGATTAGGCCCATCCACATGGCAAATCACTCTCAGCTAGCACAAATCTCCCCACTATGCAATGAAAGCAAAAGACAAGAGAAAGAGCTCCCCAGAAGTTATCCCTAAAAAGAGGATAAGCAGGAAAGGGAGGGGAATAACATACCTTCTCCTAGGTGGAATTTTCCAACAGAGATGGAGTTTAGCCATAGGGTCCAGCAGTTAACCCTTAACCCACAACACTGGCCATTTAAGAAAAAAAATGAGGGGGGGAAGTATGCCGCCACTGCTTAGGTTAAGAGTCAGACACAAGGCTTATTCTTCTGTTCTTCTGCTATTTAGAAGTTGTTTCACTGTCTTTGAATTTTTATAAAGGTTCTGTTCACCAAATGGTAGAGCAGAGGGATATTTGTCACATGAAAATAACAACATCTTGATTCTGATATAACCTAATTGGAAACAAAAACTTTGGTTTTGTTACACTATACAAACAATAATTTATAAAATGGGTCTGGGTTATTTGTAGCAGGTCTGAGATGAGGCTTGAATTCAGATTAGGAAAGGATCCCATTTAGGAAAACGGTCGTATTCATAAGTATGTGTCCTTCTTGATAGTGTGAATGTAGAGACAGAATTGGCAGGTCTCCTGCATCAGCTGTTTAACACTCACAGTTATGCATTTTTTGTCCATTGGGAAATAATTGTTCTGCTTCATGATTACTTTTTACAAGGAATTTGAAACAGAGATGGTTTTTAGTTGCATAGTTTTCAGCTGGTCATAGTATAGATTAGCAAATGTGTTGCATGAAAGCAAGGACATTTTTAGGGAGATGGAACAAACTAAGCAATTACCTATTGACCTGGGATCAGTATGTCAAGAATTAGGTATTGGCAATGGGAGGCTTTGAAGATGTTGATGGGAATGGATTCTGCAAACCTTTGCCTGACAGGTAGTTTATGTGGTAAACAGTTCCTCAGCTCTCTATGATCTCCAGATTTGTTATTTACTTATCCCTTGCCCTGTGTATTGGGTTGAGGCTAGCTGCCCCCACCCTGAGCTCAAAAGC